>OZ012662.1:38304726-38706294 GCA_963942545.1 Oxycera nigricornis
TGAAAATTGACTTGGAAAGCAAAAGTAGGCCAAGCCGAGTATAACATGCGACAGCGCAACCGATAGGTCATAAAAGGGTGGGCGCAGGCAGTTTAATCTACAGATGGTAGCTATTTGCGCGTTTAAAAGACATGTAATCCATGCATGCAAATGACTAGGAAGATTGAAGATTAACATGAAACTCATTTTTTTAAGTAACTTCCCCATATATGGACGACATCCTTTTCAAAATTCAAACAAACAAAAACTGTCACATTTTTCTAAATTCAATTATTAACAAAACACATCAAAAACAAACATTTTGTTGTCTGGACATTCATTCGAGAAAGTTTATTATTTCAACCCTTAGAAGTGTGGAAGTTTTCAACACAAAGTAGAAATCATATAAATATACCATTACATAAGATTGTGTCAAGTACAATATAAATAAATTCAAGTATGAGAAATACTGTCGAACGCATCAAGAGTTGCTTAAACTTTGTAGATGATAAAATTCTGAAGTAAATAATCGTTTGTTTAATATTGAGCACTCAAGTTACATCTGTAATCTCAAATATTACACCTGTAACCGATTCTGATATAACAACATCATTTATTCCTATCCCTAAACCACGTACATCTCAATTATCATCTCCTTCACAAAGAACATGAGTTATGTAATTATCTATGTTGATATGACTCACCTATATTCCAATTCCCTTTAATATAAACAATCAAATCCATTAAGCATAGTGATGACAGAATCGTTTGACTAATTGAATTCATTATATTTATTAATGATAGAAGAACTAATTGATTTCGCAAATCGAAGTGCCTCAATCACATTATTATAAACAATGTCAAATGTGAATGAGCTGTGGACAATAAATTGACACAGACATGAATTCCCTTTTAATGTTCGAAACTTATCCTCAGACTAATTGCAAATAAGATCGCTTCTGTATAAACAATAGCAAGCTATAAATAAAATATTGAATTGTAGTCCAGGTTCAGTTTTAAGAGAATCCTAAGTTGGTTAAGCAATAAAAAAAATTGTGAGAATTAAAGTGGTTTAAAAGTGTTTTATTAAAAAGTTCCGAGTTTGGGATAACATTTTATATTTTTCTAGAAAATAAAAAAATTAATTAAAACTGGCGCAGTCGTCCGTCGTAAGAAGAGAAGAGTCTCTTAGACGCATCGAATCTAACAAAAAAAGGTCTTAAATTGCCTAGGACAGAATTGTCAGAAAATTCGTCCTCCTACCAAAGATATTTTGAGTAGGTTAAAAAACAAGTGTTCTAATAAAAATAATTCACACGAAGAAAATTCGTCTGAATAATAAAGATTGGCTCTTGTCACAAAAAGTTTCTAGTAAATTGAAGAAAATTCAATCGAAAGTAAGAAACATTAACAAAAACCATAATAAAATACCAACGAACAATTTAATATAAAAACAAATTACACTCAAAACACAAAATAAATAACAAGTGAAACAATTGACGATTTGTTACAAACAAACAAATTTATTTATTCCGGCTCATCCTCAACAAAATTCAAGGTGAAGCACGCAATACGGTTCAGAAGATACCGAACCCATCGTGGGACAGTGTAAAAAGTATCCTCATCTCAACTTTTGGTATTACAGAATCATATAATAGTTTAGTGAATAAAATTCATAAGGTAAGTTATAGGTCTATTGATGACGCATTTAACCATTTGAATAACCTTTTAAATAAAATTAACACCAAATACATTCAAGACCCTCAAAGAAATTCACACGCGGAATTTAATACCATTCGAAACGAAAATCTTGTTTTAAATAAATTCAAAGCTATTTTACCACAATACATATCATACTTGATTGAAATAAAAAATTGTACTACTCTCAATCAAGCATACAATACTATCCGGGAAATCCAACAAAATTGTGAAAGTGCGAGTAATACAACACAAAACTTTGTACCTAATCGACCTCGTCAAGGTTATAGAAATAACAACCAACGTTTCAACAGAAATGCCCAAAATAGTCAACATTATAATCAATTTAACAACCGATATAACAATAATCAGTATAATAATTGTAACAATCAATATTCGAACCAATACCCTTATAAATTTCGAAACAATTATAATGAAAATTATAATAATCAAGTTATTAATTCTCCTGAACCAATGAAAATTGATAATTCTGCTAGATATCGAACAAACCAAAGGCAAAATCTACGTCCTGAACAAATGGATGTAAATTTTATCAACCTTGCCTCGGAAATTCATTACCCATAGTAAATCTTACTATCAATAACGAAGTTATACCTTCATTAATAGATGCAAGTGCATCCGCATCAGGAATTGACATCCAATGTTTAAAAAATAACGAAAGAATAAAATTAAACAATTCTATCCCAATTAACAGTTTTAATAGTACATTTCACGTCACTCATAAAATGAAATCTGACATGCCATTAGAATTCAAACTCCCCGACACCCACAAAATAATTTGGAATTTAATGGACTTTTCCAACAAAAACTTTAAAGCAGTAATCGGGCAAAACCTTCTTGACGCTTTAAAAATTCAGTTAGATCTAGGTGAAAGAACATTACATGTTAATAACCAAACATTGAAATTTAATGATTCAATACCCGAAGGAATAAACTTTCAGAATGACCTGCACAATAGTAACTCTCAAGATAAGTTATTTGAGGGGTTAAACCACGAAGAAAGTATCTCTCTACAGAGTATACTTAGAGATTATGGAAATCTGTTTTACAAGGAAGGAGAAAATCTTACCTGCACGACGCAAACCAAACATTCTATTATTACGAAAAGTAATAAACCCTTATACTCCAGAATATATGGCTTCCAATCAATACATGAAAAGGAAGTAGAAATCCAAATAAATGATATGCTGAAACAAGGCATAATCAAACCGTCTAATTCCCCATACAACGCACCAATTTGGGTCGTCCCCAAAAAACTGGACAACTCAAGTGTAAAGAAATGGCGAATCGTTATAGACTACCGCAAATTAAATGAAGAACGATAAATTTCCCATACCGAATATCGAATCTATATTCGATAAACTAGGGAAAGCGCAATATTTCACTTCATTAGATTTAGCAAAGGGATTCCACCAAATAATGGTCGATGAAAACGATCAACACAAAACTGCTTTCAGCACTCCTCATGGACATTACGAATTTATCCGTATGCTCTTCGGTCTCAAAAATTCCCCCGCTATATTTCAAAGAATGATTAACGAAGTACTTAGGGACTTTATAAACAAAACTTGTGTAGTATACCTCGATGACATTTTAATATTTGCCACTTCTAAACAAGAAATGGAAGTAAATATTCGCAAAATATTTTCAACCCTTGAAAAACACAAACTTAAAATACAAATCGATAAATGCAAATTCTTTGCAAAAACAACCGATGACCTTGGCCATACCCTCACTACCGAAGGAATTAAACCAAACTCTAGTAAAAGTGGAATCCAATACGGGAATAATTCTGATAAAAAAAGATCTTGTCAGAATGATACAAGACTATAAACGAATTTATCACCAAATAGACTTAAACCAATACGAATACGCATTCAACCAAATTAGTAATGAAATAAAATTAGACGCACACGTCACTAATAATATTGAAACCATACGAAGCGAATTGAAATTACTACGTCTTAGTCATAACAGACAAAAACGAGGATTAATTAATCCTATTGGAAATGTATACAAATGGCTCTTCGGAATAATGGACAGCAACGATTACCAAGAAATTATGCAACATTTAAAAATAATTGACATAAATGATCACAACATAATAGAATCTATGAATCAACAGATGAAAATAAATAACGCTTTTCAGAACAATCTAGGCAAAATCGTCCAGAATATAAATCAAACCAATAAAATATTTGAACGGTTAACATCTGAAGCACAAGATAAAACGAACCATATAAATAAACTCCTAATAAACATACAATTAAATCATAATATTGACTTGATAAAAGATGAAATGGAAAAAATAATTGACAACATAAACTCAGCAAGAATTGGAATAATGACTCGCTCTTTACTTACTCACAATGAAATTAAATGACTACAACCTGACATTCGATGAAGTTAAAGATATTAGCATAAACGTCTTTGGCAAAAATAGTGTTATAATATTTGTCATCAATATTCCTGTACTTACTCAACCTATTTTATCTTACTATGTTAACAAAATACCAAATAAGCAATTCGAAACATTAAATGTTAACATTAAAGAAGTAGTATTATATCATGGAATATATTATGAATACGAAAAATATGTAAAATTATTATCAAACAAGCTAGAATGTAAAAATAAAAATTGTATAATAAAAATTATTAAAAAGTCCCAAACTCGGGGATAACATTTTATATTTTTCTAGAAAATAGAAAAATTAATTAAAACTCGCACGCACGGTTTTCAAAACGCTACGCAATTTATGTCAGTGGAGCAGTTTGAAGCGATTTGAACGTCTTCAATCAAAAATTTATAAAATGAAAAGGTTAAAAAATGCTCAAGTTGATAATATTTGCTTCTTTTATTTAATGAAAATTATTAACCTATACATTTCTCGTGTGTACACATTTAGATTTATAGAATCGAATTCATCTTTACAAATTATGTTTAAAATTTGAAAATCTCAAAAACTGAATCATTCGATATTTAATCCCTCAAATTGTGCAGGTATTAAGCAAGTGCATGTGTTGCTCTGAACTGATGCAAAACTGATTTAATGTGTACTTCTTGTTCCACTTCCCATCTCACTAACATTGTCGATTAACCATTAATCGTTGTTAAATGGAAACTTGATACAACTTTCATTGAAAAATGTGGTTGGCACAAATTTTTCCACATGCTTGGCTACAAAGCAATCAAAACGTAGCCATACTGTCTGCCAATTAAAAGTGGTGGAGGCATGTCTTTAAAAGACAGTGATGAAACCAGTCCTCATGTATTTACTTTGTTAAGATTGAAGCAACGTTTCCTCACGATTTTGCGAGATTTCATATGTAAATCTTGAAAATTGTTTTCTACGTCTCATAGTTGAAAAGCATGAAACCTATTATTTTGAATAAAAAACAACACATAAATCACCCTCAAGTTAATTCAAATATTAATAATCATACAATAATACCGATAACAATGGTGTAACAAAAAAATGTTTATGTGGAATTCTTTTATTTTTCAGCCATTTCCAGTGTGTTTTCAGAACAGCTAGTTAGTTATGTCATGTCAATATTTCCTTCACAATCAGCTCTCGTAACTTGGCGAAGCACTCAAAAGTCAATAATCTGCTACAGTGCTATTACATACGTCGATGATTATCGTTTTTTCACGTTAATAGTGCTTTTGCTTAATTAATGCATAACTTGGTTTTATGCGTTGCACGAGCATTACACAATTCCCTATTTGCAAAAAATAGTGTAACTTGCTCACAAGTATGAGCAAGTATCACTATTTGTTGCAAAAAAAACATTTGTTGATAATATATCACCTGCGATATTTTTGAGGCAGCATTGTAGGAATCCATGCACAGATCTAATACTGGACAACTAATATATTTGCAAACAGACTATATCCACACATACACATAATTTCACATAGATTTAAGATAAAACTTTGTATTTTGTACACCAAATTCACTTAAATCCACTTTCGACTTTTATTTTAGTTATTAAGTGCATCTAACCGATTTTTTCGGTTGGGAAATTTTTTTTAAAAATCAAACTAAAAAATGAATTTTTAAGAACTGCTCTCTTTTTAAAATGAAACTTGACAATAAAGACACGGAGAACTCGTTTAAAGCCTAAAATTGGAAAAGTTTAATGTCAGAAAGAGAATTTCACGCTTTAATGTGCATTAAAATCTAAATTGTGTCTTTAAACGTGATAACGCTTGGATACTGTGATGTTCTGTTTAAAAATATGTGTTGAGCACACTCGATGTACTTAAAAATTAATAGAAATGATTGAACCTTTTTTGGAAGATAAGATTAAATAAATTCTATTAATTAATTAGAATTCGCCAATGTCAATAATTCTTTGGTATCGCGATAATTGTCGAAATATTTGAAAAATTACAATTAGGATACCAAGTTATCAATCTTCACAACTGTTGTAGACTTTACAATATACAATATCAGCAATTTAAGTCTGTGAATATTCTTATCAAGTTTTCTTTACATTTATGGCACAATCAACAAGTTTGCTTTCATTGTTCATATTTAATTTCCCTTTCGATGAAAACCGTTATAGGTTTGCTTATGAAATCTGCAACCGGAGAAAATGATGAGATTATCAAATAATTTATTTTTCATATCTGCTTTTGGTGACTTCATCCAGGATTTTTTTGCTTTGGCTAGGTTCGTAGGGGTGATCGTTGAAGAGGGGTCAGGTAATTTTTTGAGTCTTGCTTTGGAGTTGATGGCAATTATTTTCAGAAGTTTTGAGTTGCTTGAATGCCCACTTAGACAAGCCACGAGGTGCGACCCTTGAGGTCCACACGGTCAACTTCCCAGTAATATCTACATAAACATCAACAACATTAAACACAATAATAATTTTGAAAATACTACTACTTTAAGTAATAACAATGAGAGGTATTCAAAGCAGTAACAGGAATAAGTCCATTGATTACGTAAGGTTTTTGGTCGATGAGGACAGATGGAATATTCACGCGGATCAATCGGTGGGGGCCTTTTTGGTCTTGAAAAATTTTGTATAAGCAGTCAAAAATAGGTTCAATTGCATGCAAAAACTAAAATGTATTACAAATGATGATGGTTATTAAAATCTTACGATTATTAAAGAATGAATCTACTAAAAACTGCAATTTTTTATTCGATGAAAGCTTTTCAAAGCATATGATCTTGCAAAGTATTGACTACAAAACATTTTACCATTAAAATCGTTGATTACCACAAATGCAAATTTGATTGAAATTTTGTTGGTTTTCAAAATTTAAGCAGTTTTTTAATTAAAAGACTATAAAAACTATTAAAAACCTGCTCAAATTACCCAAAAATTTTAAAACTTTGATTGACTTTACAACATTTTTTTTGGAATAAAAGATATAGAGTAATATCATTCGTATGAACCCTCTATACCTGGTAACTTAGAATGATTTTTTATTTTTAATTTAGTTTTTTTCATAATCATGGAAGAAAATTTTGTTGGTTTCTCTTCAAAAACTGATAAGAATGTATAAATCGTATAAACTGGATCACTGTGCTGTGCAAATCAAGTTAAAAAATATCTTTTATGAAAAAAAAAACATAATTTTTCGCATTTTTTCTATTAAAATAAAAAAAACGGCTAAAACGAATTTTTATAATGTTGAAAACTTCACTTAGATGTTAATACACGTCAACTGACACCATAATGATGCAAATATTATATCTGGTTCGTGAGATATAGTGATAAAAATGACCTTGAAAATCATGATGACTTTTAATGATTTTTTATTTTTTATTTAATTTTTTACATTATCATGAGAATAAGTTTTGATGGTGTTTTTATAGGCATTGTTTGGAGTATATAAATTTTATAAACATTGATTACTATATTTCGCGAATCAGGTTAAAAATTTATTGTTTATGAAAAAAAACCTAATTTTTTCCACTTTTTTTTCTTAAAGTAAAAAACGGCTACTACGATTTTTTTAAAAATTCAACCGATTCACACAAACGTTAATACACGTCGATTGACACCTAGGCGATGCAAATTGTATGTTTGTTTCGCGAGATATAACGCATGACAGAAATAACCTTCAAACGGGCAAAACAGCAAATCCCCCCAACCGAAGTGTCCCAAAAACTAATCAGCTCTCAAGATTGCAAAGACGCTTCGATTGACACCTCAACAAAAAGATTTCGTTAGTTTATGAGTTTTCTGAGGTAACTACGTCGAGATATATTTTTTAACCATTTTTCAATTTTTAATATCAATTCTGAAAAATCGATAAATTTGTTATTATAAAACAAATTATAATCATTGAAAATAAAATATCTCGACGTGGTTACCTCGTAATTTATGTAGACAACAAGTGTACAAAATTTGAAAAGGATCGGATAAATCAATTTTGAGTTAGAGCGTTCGCCGACTTTGAAAAAGCTAAGTGTTGGCAAAACGCGTTATTTACAGTTTACAGCGCGTTTGAAAGCAGTTTTAAAATCCTCAAGCTGTGTAAGTTTTGCTCCAATCAACCTAAAATTTTAACTGAATACTCTTGAAGAGCTTTACTATCGAATCAATAATAAATAAACAAGCCGCGAGGTGCGACCCTTGAGGTCCACACGGTCAACTTCCCAGTAGTATCTAAAAAGATATTAAAAATATTAAACACAATAATAGTTATGGAAATAATACAACTTCAAATAATAAAAATGTACTTCTCGTAAAAGTTATTGGAATGACTTAATATTAATCATAAGATCTACGCGAGCGTAAATTTTTTTGTGGATTGGTTTGATTTAATATTCACGTGGATCAATCGGAGGGGGGACAGATTACAAAGCCTTTTCTACGTTATATGTTATTTTCATATCGATGCTTGAAGGACAAAACAGCGCTAGCAAAAATGAATGCAGTTTTTGTTATTACGACAACTGAAGAGATTTTGTCGCGTGATGGCCATTTTGAATAGTTGCGGTCAAAACTGCTAGCACTTCGGCATAATCACTGAATTTGTATTTTTATTCACGACTTTACATCAATATATATTTCTTATTTTCTGTTGATTTTGAGAAACATTGATTATGCAGTCAAAAATAGGTTTAATTGCATGTAAAAAGTAAAATATATGTATTACAAATGATGAAGAAAGTAATTGAAATCTTACGAATACTAAAGAACAAAACTCCTAAAAACTACAATTTTTTATTTGGTGAAAGCTTTTCGAAGCATATGATCTTAAAAAGTGTTAACTACAAAACATTTTATCATTCAAAACGTTGATTATCACAATTGCAAATTTGATTTGATTTGTATTGGTTTTCAAAATTTAACCATTTTTTTATTAAAGTTAAAACACGGTTCTGTGAAGACTATTAAAAATCTCCGCAAATTATGCAAATAATAATAAACTTTGATTGACTTTACAACAATGTCTTTAGAATAAGAGATTTAAGGCATAGCAATTCGTATGAACCCTTTTTACATGGTGACTTTGAATGATTTTTTTTATTTTTAATTCAATTTGTTTTGAAATCATGAGTAAATATTTTGGTAGTCTCTACAGAAATCGATAAAAGTTTATAAATTTTATAAACATTTATTATTGCGATGTTTGTTTTATTAATTATTAATTAATTTTTTTATGAAAAAAACACTAATTTTCAATATTTTTTTATTAAATTTAAAAAATGGCTTTAAAGATTTTTTTTAAATTTAAAAACATCATTAAAATGTTACTACGCGTTGATTGACTTCTTCATGATGCAAAGATTATATTTTGTTCTCGAGATATAATGATTGACATAAATGACCGTGAAGGACATGATGACTTTTAATGATTTTTATTGTTAATTTAATTTTTTTTGTAATCATGAAAAAAAAATTTGAGGGTTTTTTACAACAATTGTTTGGAGTATATAAATTTTGTAAAGATTGATTACTGCAACTTGAAAATAAAGTTAAAAATTTGATGAACTCCAATTTTTTGCACTTTTTTTCCAAAAATTTAAAAAAACGGCTGCAACGATTTTTTTAAAAAAATTAACAGAATCACGTAAATGTTAATACGCGTCGATTGACACGTTGACAAAGCAAATCGTACGTTTGGTTCGCGAGATATAGCGCATGACAAGGTTGACCTTCAAGGGGTGAAAACAGCAACCCCCCTCCCCCCCCCCGACCGAAGTGTCCCAAAAACTAATCAGCTCTTTAGATTGCAAAGACGCTTCGATTGACACCTTAACGAAGTCGATACGACTTTGTTTACGTGAGTTATGCTCGTAGAAAAACTGTCCGCGGACGCACGTACATACACACACACAAACATACATACTTCTCTCTAAAAACACTTAAAATATACTCGTAAGACCTCAAAACGTAAAAATATGTTGAACATTTCAATTTCGATTTTCGAGGCGATTACAAGATTCCCATATACTGGGAAGTTAATAAAAGAAATGCAAAAAATAAAATAAAATAAGTAAATACAAATAATCATAAAAAAATAGTCAAAGCCACATAACATTGTAGGTATGCGGCTCGTAAGAAACTCACAAGGGGGCGCTAAGGGCTCGTGGGGGGCTCAGGAAAAATTTGAGTTTCTTTTGTAAAATCGATTCGGCTCGTGACATTACAAACACGCTTCGAAGTCAATAAGACTTTATTTGCGTGAGTTTTGTTTATAGAAAAAAATGTTCACATACTTACGTACCTAAAAACACAAACACGTTTTTCTAAAAACATTTTAGATAAAATGTAAAGACCTTGAAACGTAAGGAAACGTTAGAAATTGCAATTTGAATTTTTCAAGCGATTACGAGAACTCACCACATTGAGGGTAGTTAATAATTATGCAATTGGGAACTGAACTCACGCGCAAAGTTTTTATTTTATCGTTTTGGAGCCAAAAGTTTTATGTTAATTTGAAGTTGATACCTCATTTATTTCAGAAGTTAGAAGTCTGTGCCAAACAACTGGACAAAGTTTGCCACAACAATAGGGTTCCTTCAGACTATAGTACGAAACTCCTTTAAACTATTAAAACAATGTTAAGTTTAAATAGTTGAATGAGGTTTTCCTGTGAACGTTCTTTTTCTATTATTTTTCTATATTTTGTAGGTCCCGATTTTTGATAGATTTTAATATCGGGATACTACTGGATCGGATATTTTGTATGATGTCTTTTTTGTGACCGGATATTTGTTCAAAGCATATTTTTGTGTACATATATTGTGGCATCGGATCAATAGTCCTGCACCCTGGAAATCAGAAAGTCGAAGACGTTGAAACATCAGCAGAACATATCTTACTTTTTAGTGCTCCAGTTCTTTTCACGTGCACGATTTCCAAACTTGTAATGGCCATAATCAAAAAATATTGCTAATTCTGCTAATATTAATAATTTCCACATCCAATACGTTCATTCCTTCCCGTTTATTTAGTTTAATTGACTGTTTCCTTTTCGAAATATATTTATGTATGTGTCAGTTCTGCTTATATATACCTCTCTTTCCGACATGTACTTTGATCCGATATTTAATTTGTCGGCGTTTCTTCAAATTACGAAAGTTGATCATGAAAAACATTCCAAAAGTAGGAATATATGGTGGTATTACGCATTACGTTAAATTTACAAGTGCACGCTTCTAGAAACTCACGTCAGCAATCACGTTTTACAAAATATCATAGCTTAATTAGTTAATCGATTGAAATGAAATTAGACGATAAAGTTTAGAAGTTGTTTTCACCTTGGATTTTTTATTTGCTTCATTGGAAAGATAAGAAAAAAAGTATATTTACTAGCACCAATCAAAGATGGGTAAAAGAAATCTTTTTTTCGTAGAAGTCCGTAAGCGGAATACAATTTCCGCTTAGATCTCATGAAATTTATAATTCAATTTTAATATTTTAAATTCGAAACATAATTTGTTTACATATTTTTTGAAAGTTAGATGTATAATTATATTATTTTGTAGTAATCACTTAGTTAGTTCAAAATATGACACATTTGTTGAAAGCGCGGTCAAAACTGTTTCCGAATGGTAATTGTGTAAACAAAACATTTTTAAAACAAATAAAAGATCCTGTTCTAGATCCGTAATATGCAAATTGAGCTAGCAATAAAGATCAAATCAGCTGACGCGTGACACAATTCTAAGTATCTGATCGAAAATATTCGCTTGAAACTAACCGGAATCTTTATTAACATAAATCTCGCTTAATCGTTTACTAAAAATTGAAACTGATGCCATGAATGGTCATCGGTTTAAAAAAAAGAATAAAAACAGTTTGCGAATGGTCATCGCTTGTATAAGTATCAAAACATTTTAAAAATTCAAAAAAGCTAAAGATTTGATAGAAACCAGTTGATCGAGGAATAATACATTTCTGTAGAAAATGGACCACTCCAGACATGACTAACATAATTATATGCAGCCAAACGCTTTTGGTAAATCAATGGACATTTTAATATCTACTTCTCTCGTGCAGCAATAAAAACTGTGAATAATAGGTTGTATAATCCTATCCTTGCCATTTGGAAAATACAATACTGAAAAAATAATATTTGACTATTTTGTATAATGAGAAGAAATTCAACACAAATACAACAGATATATAAAACTGATACGGGCGATATGACTCACTGTTTTGACATTTTTTTTCAAAATAATTTTCGCCAATATGTACTACGAAAGCAGTGAATTAGCACCATAAAAAAATATTGGCAATAATGTATTTATGTGTACGCATTCCAAATTTATGGCGCGGAATTTGCGATAGTGGCTACGCGTCCTTATTTGTTAATAGATTTTTTTTTGAAATATTGAGGCGCCTTAAAGCTGAATCATTAAAATAAAATTAGTATATTGAAATCTAGTCAATGTAATATTAAGTTCATATTTAACATCTTTTTAACTTCCCAGTATATGGGAAGTTCTTGTAATCGCCTCGAAAATCGAAATTGAAATTTTCAACATTTCTTTACGTTTTGAGGTCTATAGAGTATATATAAAGTGTTTTTAGAAAGGGAGATGTATGTGTGTGTGTGTACGTACGTACGTACGTACGTTTGTGGACAGTTTTTTCTACAAGCAAAACTCACGTAAACAAAGTCCTATCGACTTCGTTGAGGTGTCAATCGAAGCGTCTTTGCAATTTTAAGAGCTGATTAGTTTTTGGAAAACTTCGGTCGGGGGGGGGGGGGGTTGGCTGTTGTGCCCGTTTGAAGGTCATTTCTTTCATGCGTTATATCTCGCGAATCAAACATACGATTTCCTTGATCAAAATGTCAATCGACGCGTATTTACATTTATGTAATTCTATCAAGTTTTTAAAAAAATTCTTCGAGCTGTTTTTTAATTTAAAAAAAATGCAAAAAAGGGGGGTTTTTTTCAAAAACAATAAATTTTTAACCTTATTTTCAAGTTGAAGTAACCAATGTTTATATATTTTATATACTCCAAACAATGTACGTAAAAACAACATCAAAACTTTCTCTCATGATTACGTAAAAAATTAAATTAAAAATAAAAAATCATTAAAAGTCATCATGATTCTCGAGGTCATTTTTATCATTCACTGTATCTCACGAACCAGATATAATATTTGCATCATTATGGTGACAGTTGACGTGTATTAATATCTTTGTGAAGTTTTTAACATGATACAAATTCGTTTTAGCCGTTTTTTGAATTTAATAGAAGAAAATGCGAAAAATTATGGTTTTTTCATAAAAAATATTTTTTAAACTTGATTTGCACAGCACAGTGATACCAGTTTATAAAATTTATACGTTCTTATCAGTTTTTGAAGAGAAACCAGCAAAATTTTCTTCCATGATTATGAAAAAAAAAACTAAATTAAAAATAAAAAATCATTCAAAGTTATCATGTAAAGAGGGTTCATACGAATGATATTACTTTATATCTTTTATTCTAAACAAAAATTGTTGTAAATTCAATCAAAGTTTTAAAATATTTGCATAATTGTAGCAGATTTTTAATAGTTTTTATAGTCTTTTAATTGAAAAAACTGCTTAAATTTTGAAAACCAACAAAATTCCAATCAAATTTGCATTTGCTGTATCAACGCTTTGAATGGTGAAATGTTTTGTAGTCAATACTTTGCAATATCATATGCTTTAAAAAGCTTTCATCGAATAAAAAATTGTAGTTTTTAGTAGATTCATTCTTTAGTAATCGTAAGATTTTAATAACCATCATCATTTGTAATAAATTTTACTTTTTACATGCAATTGAACCTATTTTTGACTGCATATACAAAATTTTTCAAGACCAAAAAGGCCCCAACTGATTGATCCGCGTGAATATTCAATGGACCCTCCCGTAGACGATATGAATCATATTAACTCTTTCCTGTTACTGCTATGAACACCTCTCATTGTTATTACTTAAAGTAGTATTATTTTCAAAATTATTATTGTGTTTAATGTTGTTGATGTTTATGTAGATATTACTGGGAAGTTGACCGTGTGGACCTCAAGGGTCGCACCTCGCGGCTTGTTTATCTTTCAATAGAGACAATATGGTGAAAAGTCCACAAAATAAATAAAACAAATAGTAAAAAAGTAGTTACAAAATAACTACCTTATATCGAAAAGTAGTTTTCGCAATTTTTTTAACGTTTCTATCAAATCTGGCTCCTAAACAACTTTTTCTTCACTTTTATGAAATTATACGGACGTAATTTAATTTTCAATTTGTCAAATTTTTACTGTTGCTGAGAGTAACATCTTATCAAGCTATCTCATTCCTAGTTCCATATATTTATCAAGTCCTCTTCATTAAGGGGAAAAGCCAATGTTTCAGCTTTGTCATTTTTGTATATGAATATCACGATCAAATTACAATTTCGATTAGAACCATCCGAAGTGAGAATAGTGAGTAATCCAACATCCTACGTGTTCATATTTGGAGCCACCGAAACGTGCATATCAATGAAATGTTTGACTGTGTGAAGATAGTAAGATAGCTTACATTCCACAGCAACGGAAAGAAGCTAACATAGTCTTCATACCCAAAATGGGTAAGACATCCCACTCTTCACCTAAGGACAGACGTATCAGCCTCACCTCTTTTCTGCTGAAGACTCTGCAACGACTGATAGAGATCCATCTGAGAGCTGTCCTGAAATCATTCTTCAATGTGCAGCATGCATACACAAAAGGGAGATCGGTTGAAACAGCCCTTCACTCGCTCACCAGCTACATCGATAAATTGCTAAGCTTCAAAGAATACACGCAAGCAGTTTTTTAGCCATTGAAAGAACTTTCAACAATATCAGCCATAAAGCTATCGGCAAAGCACTCGGGGAAAGCAATGACGATGACAACCTGATAGGGTTCATCGGACAACTGCTTAGTAACAGGAACATCAACTCCACACTAGGAAAGAATACCTTACGAAGGAGGATTTGCAGAGGCACACCACAAGGTGGAGTCCTATCACCCCTGCTATAGAACCTAGTGGTAGATAAACTCCTGTCAAAAATAGAAGCGACTGGTTGCAAAGTCGTAGCACATGCCAATGATGTTGCAGTAGCAATATCGGGCAAATTTGTTAACACCCTATCTGAAAGACTAAACTCCTAGGTATTTTTACCAAATGGAGCAAAGAATGCGGCGGATTAATCCGCAGAAGACGGAGTTTATGCTCTTCACAAGAAGGTACAAAATTCCACGATTTGTCCCACCTAAACTTGATGAGATGCAACCTATCTCATCACGTCAAATATTTAGGTCTAATTCCGGACCCTAAACTCACATGGAAAGTAAACATAGCAGAAAGAGTACGCAAAGCGGCATGCGCAATTTACTGCTGCAAAAGAGCTATTGAGAAAATATGAGGATTGAATCCCAAAATTGTATCATGGTATACGGCGATAATGGATTCAATCCTTCTGTATGACGCACTTATTTGGTGGCCTGCTATGACGAAAACATCAAATGTAAACCTGCTAAACAAGTTCAGAAGGATTGCAGCTATTGCAATCACCGGAATTCTTCGCACTTTCCCGACAAAGGCATTATTTATGCTATTAAATTGGGTTCCGACAGAGCTATTCACGAGGCACTGCGGTTCGGCTGACTCTGGCATGAAGAGAACATTGGTCACTCCACAATACTACGGAGGGATGAACAAACGCCAGAAAAAGTAGACCTTGCTCCTCCGATTCCCTGTTTTCACCATGGTTTCAGGTATGTCATCCCGAGTAGGGAAAACTGATCCACAGAAAGAGGTGGGATACAAGAATCGGTCGACATCTACACTGATGGATCAAAAATGGAGGGAAGAGTTGACTGTGGCGTGTTCTCAGAACAGCTAGACCTGAAACTATCCTTCCGATTACCAGACGACTGTCTTTCAGTCAGAGGTCATTGCGATTTTCAAGGCAGTAGACTTGCTGAGATATCAGAAAATTTCCATAAGAAATTTAAACATCTTTTCTGACAGTCAAGTTGCTATCCAATCACCATCCAGTGCGCATACCTCATCTAAAATTGCAATGGGATGCCGTTCACAAATGAACGTGATGTCGCTTCACTGTGAAGCGATTCTTTGCTGGGTACCAGATGGTGATATACCGGCAAACTGCGAAGCAGGTGCCCTAGCGAGAGCTGGCACTGAGCTTCAGGATTATACACTTACCCTCCAAGTCGGCCAACCTCTAGCCTCCAGAAAACTAGGATTTGAGCAATACTACGTGCAGCCTGCGAATAAGGCCTGGCTGCTTGAAGAAACCTGTAACACAACCAGACAAACTTGGCACGCACTGTGCTCCAAACGCACCAAGTGGCTCCTCAACACAAGCCATGAAACTCTGAGTTCCATAGTTTCCGTACTGACGTGATACTGTCTGATCTTCCTGGACAACCTCACGGAGGTAGCTGATTTAGACATTAGCTGCATAGCCGGGTTCATACGAGAATCTGGATGGTTCTCGTCATCCCACAGGTACTAGTGCCGCCCTTACCTTCTGTGGTACCACAATGGGCCTATTGTAGCCTAAGTGAACCACCTTCGGAGAAAAGAGGCTGCTACTATAGCCAACCAACCAACCGAAGATAATAAGAAGTCTCAAAAGAATCAAACCGTTTCAGCTAGTTTAATATAGAGTGTTTTTTAAAAGTGTAGTACTTCCAATAAAAATATCTGTCATTGTAGTAGTAAAATTTTCTTGCTATTTTGACATCACTTTACCATGCAACGACTTACACCTGAACAAGGTCTTCAAATAGTGGAAATTTACTTCCGAAATTCGTGTCCTGTGCGCCAAACTTATACACTCCTTGGAATTGATGGTGTTTACAATCATGCAATTGAGCAGCTCATACGCAATACAATGGAAAAATTTATGACCACGTATACTCTATTGGGCAATGTTCATCCAACACAAACTCGTACAATGGTATCGCTGCTGTATTGTGTGTTTTATCTGTTACAAAAATTCAATGGCTCTAAAAACCAGCCTATAGTTAGCGTAAAGTGGTGACAATTTTATACAGTAGAATCATTGTAGCAGTTTAGGTCAAAAATAAAATGATGTTATTCTACTTGAGTAAGTAAGTGCATTGCAAAAGTTAACAAATAATATAATATTTCAGGGACTACGTTCGCCGCATTTTTTTACATTGAACCTCTTTTTCATCAGCACACTGGGAAATTTCATCTGTTATCGAACATTATCCCCAAATAGTTGGTCGCTGTTTTTGGGCAGATCTTGTTGCCAGCCATTCTGATGTTAGCAATCCTTATTTCCCGCTTTTTGACGACGAAAACAACTACGCTATTTTGTTCTACTAGCCACAACATTGCTGACACATAACTTGACCCAGTAGGGTTGAATGTCCTCCAGCTAATTAATGCCAACTACTACCGTCAATTTTTTAATAGGGAGACGTGAAAAACCGTAGTACACTATGTTTCAGAGAAGACCTACCGGTTTCAATACATTGTTTGGTACACTGTTTGATCCACTTTGCGCCAAATTCTAATAGCTCCTCTTCCGTCATTGGTGGTATTGTGAAGGGTTCATCTTACGGTGCTACCAACTGTGGTTTTCTTTCATAATAAGAGAAAAAGTGTTGGGATGATCTTTAGGAAGATACTTGGGCAAGATAATTCGAGAACTTCTGATCCTTCAGCATTGCTAAAAACTCTCTATATGGTCTTATCCAGTCAGTCTAGGTTCGCGTCACTGCACAACTGATTGAAAAACTTCCTCTTACTGACGATGGCAGCTTGCTTTAAAACCTTGCCGGAACCATTTTCTTCCAACTCATGCTCTTCTTGGTCAGTTCACACTTCTAGCGGGTAACCTTTGATTCGAAGCTCAGTAATCTCAATGTCTAATCAGTATTTTGCTTTTCTGGTGAGACGTCATCATTTCTTTGTCATAGAGCACCATGCACCAGCTATGCAGCAAATTAGCTGTATTGCCTTCTGTATTGCAATTCATTAAATGGTTCGATTAAAAAAAAATATTGAACTGAAATTGATTTCTAAATCGTATTGACCAAAGTTTTGTGGTGGCTACTACGAATGTATCTGTATCGAATATCATGTGGTGGCGAGTACTAGGCTCTTACTTGTAAAGGAGATATTGATCTACAATTCGCAGTATATGTTGCCATTTACCACATTTAAGGTAACCACATCTAGTTGTGAGAAGGATTCCAGCAGTATTTTTCTTCTACTGCTGATTGATCTACTATCCAACCTAATGCATTGAAGAAGCCAACTATGACTTTTAAGCTGTGATGTTTTGTATTCATCACCAGATTTTAGCTTCATAATCTTCAATTACTTAACCGGAGGGGACGAAGCAGCTATATAAATACATGCACTTGACTGTTGTCTTTGCGGATCAAAATTCTTGCGAGACCATTATGTAACGCGCTACCTTATTGTCAAAGACTCTGATCACCGCCTTTTTGACAGTTTTTTTTATTACTATTAGGGTTTTGTGGTTTTCCCTTATTAGGATTTGTTCTAGAAGCCAAAATTTCTTTGAGGAAGCTTCAAATTGACCTTATCAAAATAGTATTCATTTTACAGTACAAAAATGTCCAAAAAAAATTCAGAGAATACTTTGAAGTTGACATTCATTCTGTGGGTTCACATTTTTAAACATGTAATTGAAAAATGTACAAAACATTGAGTCAAAAAAATTCCACCCTTGTAAAGTACTTATTTTCATGTTTTCTTCTTAAAAATGTTTTTCGAAGTGTTACATTAAATTTTTTTCAGGAATGTTTAGATCAAATCATGAACGAAATTTTTTTGAAAATTCCTTTCGTTCTCGCTAAACTTACATTATTACAACCCGAATTTTTCCAAAAATGTTCTATATAATACAAAAATTTAGATAGTGCTAAATCTTAACTAAAAGTTATCTTTTAGTATCCTGATTTGCAGCTAAAAAAAATTTCAACAGTATATTAATTTTCCAAACGAACTCCGAAAATAGATTTTAAAAAATTTAATAATACATGAAACATTAGAATGAGATTCAGGTATTTATTAGAAAAGTCGGCCATCAAAACTTATAACAGTTTATATTTATAAAGCTAATTTAAAGTTTGCACTTATTTCGTAATCAATATATTTGTACATAACACATAACACGAAATTTTTTCAAGATTATACTCTCAATGGTTTTGTGCTGCATCATGAATTTTTTTGACAATCTTATTACTTTTCATTTGGTGTTCCTCCCCTTGTCTTCTGTAATTTCAATAATAGTCCCTAAAACTCAATGTCATTCCACTTCCAAATAAATCACAATTGACGTTCAAAATCAATAAACATTTGTAATAAACTGTTTCCCAAAAATCAATTTACTTCAACTGATAAAAATGCCTAAATTCTTCTAGATTTGGTTTTTCCAATCTTATCAAACGTCTTTTAAGCCTACTAAATACTCAACATAATGCTTAGTAGTTTAATGTCCAATTGAAAATAACCGTCAGTTATCAAGCAATGGATTTCATCGAAGGATTAAAGATCATTAGCGTATATCCAACCCATAAGCTCTATAAGGACAAATATCGGAAATTAAATGAAAACACTTTTAACTGAATTCATTGGTGACATTGTTCTTGAGCATGAATGGTAGAAAATATTTTGATCAACGTGGGAGAATGATATAAAGAATAAATAAACCAAATTGACTTTTTCTCGAAATAAGCTTTGAGTCGTAACTGGATCCTTGATGTGGAGATATTTCCTAAAATTGTTGAATCTTTATGCGATTATGGTTACGCTTCCTTTATTGGGATTTGTTGTGGAAGTCAAAATTTTCTTAAATTCTTTTGAAATTCCAAAGCTTCAAATTGACCTAACCTTAATGAATAGAAATACACCAGTCTCCAAAAAATCTAATGAATATATTGAAATGCATATTTGTTCGATGGGTTTAAAATATTCATCACTTTCCAAATAAAATTTTATTTAGCACCAAAATAAACTCAAAAATGAAAGGTCTTGTTTGAAGAATCTGATTCAATTTTCATATGAGCATTCATTTTTAGAGTTGTGTGTACAGTAGTCAGACGGAATCTTATTGATGTTCCAAATTTATCCGTCTGTGTCTTACAGGCTTCTAACTCCTAAGCCAAATGAGATATCAACTTGAAATTCACACATAATATGTCAACCCTTAGCCACAAAACTTACAAAAAATGCAGCATATGGTGAACACAATATTCTCGAAATTGAAATTTTCAACATTTCTTTACGTTTTGAGGTCAATAGAGTATATATAAAGTGTTTTTAGAAAGGGAGATGTATGTGTGTGTGTGTGTGTACGTACGTACGTACGTATGTACGTACGTACGTTCGTGGACACTTTTTTCTACGAGCATAACTCACGTAAACAAAGTCGTATCGACTTTGTTGAGGTGTCAATCGAAGCGTCTTTGCAATCTTAAGAGCTGATTAGTTTTTGGGATACTTCAGTCGGGGCGGTTTGCTGTTTTGCCCGTTTGAAGGTCATTTCTGTCATGCGTTATATCTCGCGAAACAAACGTACGATTTTTTGGAACAAGGTGTCAATCGACGCGTATTAACATTAACGCGTTTCTATCAAATTTTAATAAAATATTCTTGGAGCCGTTTTTTAATTTTTAAAAAAAAGTGCAAAAAATTAGGTTTTTTTCAAAAACACAAAATTTTTAACCTGATTTTCAAACTTAAGTAATCAATGTTTATATTTTTTATATACTCCAAATAGTTTTCGTGAAAAAACCAGCAAAACCTTTTCTCATGATTACAAAAAAAAATTCAAAATAAATAATCATTCAAAGTCACCATGTAAAAAGGGTTCATTCGAATCATTATATCTCAAATCTCTTATTCTAAAGACATTGTTGTAAAGTCAATCAAAGTTTATTAATATTTGCAAAATTTGAGCAGATTTTCAATAGTCTTCACAGCACCATGTTTAACTTTAATGAAAAAACTGCTTTGTAACCTGTCCCCCCTCCGATTGATCCACGTGAATTATCAATCAAACCAATGTACCAAAATCCTTACGTAATCAATTGACGCTCGCGTAGATGTTATGATTAATATTAAGTCATTCCAATAACTTTTATAAGAGGTACATTTTTATTATTTGAAGTAGTATTATTTCCATAATTATTATTGTGTTTAATATTTTTAATATTTATGTAGATATTACTGGGAAGTTGACCGTGTGGACCTCATGGGTCGCACCTCACGGCTTCTTTGCTTTTATTATTAATTACTATTATTAACAAGCCGCGAGGTGCGACCCTTGAGGTCCACACGGTCAACTTCCCAGTAATATCTACATGAATATTAAAAATATTAAACACAAAAATATTTCTGAAAATAATAATACTTTAAATAATAATAATGAGAGGTACTCATAATCGTAATTGAAATGAGCTAATATCAATCATATCATCTACTGTAGCGTTCATTGATTACGTAATGCTTTTGTTGGATGCGGGGTGGATTGGTTTGATTGACTATTCACGCGGATAAATCGGAGGGGGGCGGGCTATAAAGCCTTTTTTACGTTATTTGTTATTTTTAAATCGATGCTTGAAGGACAAAAGAGCGCTAGCAAATGCATTTTTGTTATTACGCCCACTGAATAGGTTTTCTTGCGAGGTGTCCATTTTAAATAATTTTGTTCAAAATTGCCATGACTTCGGCATAATCATTGAATTTGTGATTTGTCACGAGCCGTGTTTTAGGTTATTTTGGATCATACAAAATAATTTGGCTAGTTTCTCTTCGAAAACTATTAGGAATGTATAAATTATATAAATATTTATTACTGAGCTGTGCAAATCAGGTTAAAAATTTAGTTTTTATGAAAAAAACTCTAATTTTCCCATTTTCTTTTATTAAATGGAAAAACGGCGGAAAGGACTTTTTCTAAAATTGAAAACATAAAAAAAATTGATGCACGTTGAATGACACCTCAATGATGCAAACATAATTTATGGTTCGTGAGATATAGTGAATGATAAAAATGACCTTGAAAATCATGATGACTTTTAATGATTTTTTATTTTTAATTTCATTTTTTACGTAATCATGAAAAAAGTTTTGCTGATTTTCTTACAAAAACTGTTAGGAGTATATAAATTTTGTATACATTTGTTACTGCGTGCTGCAAATTAGGTTAAAAACTTATTGTTTATGGAAAAAAGCCTATTTTTTAGCACTTTTTTTCAATAAATTAAAAAACCGTTCAAACGATTTTTTTAAAAACTTGATAGAATCACACAAATATTAATACGCGTGGATTGACACCTTAACTTTGCAAATCGTATTTGTCGTTTCGGAGATATAACGCATGACAGAAATGACCTTCAAACGGGCAAACCAGCAAACCCCCCACCCCCCCGACCGAAGTATCCCGAAAACTAATCAGCTCTGAAGATTGCAAAGACGCTTCGATTGACACCTTAGCGAAGTTGATACGACTTTGTTTACGTGAGTTATGCTCGTAGAAAAAACAGTCCACGAACGCACGTACGTACGTACACACACACACACACACACATACATACTTCTTTCTAAAAACACTTAAAATATACTCTATAGACCTTAAAACGTAAAGAAATGTTGAAAATTTCAATTTCGACTTTCGAGGCGATTACAAGAACTTCCCATATACTGGGAAGTTAATAATTACTATTATTAAACATTATTATTCTAAATTAATCTAATTACTTTTATTATTTTTATCAATTTTTTATCTAACCATAAAAGCTTTGTTTCATCTTCGGAATCCACAACTTTTATTGAGGGTATTTAATTATTATTTACAATAAACATTCGTTATTAAGAATGTTTGACCGTTACTGAATAATTGTAATTGACTTTATATATACAATATCAAATTTTAACTAACATTATTTGATTGTTATTAACAATATTAAATTATTTATAACAATATCCAATTATTAACTGCATTAGCGTCTCTACTCCCATTCACCCAAACCTGATAATATAAGTTTGGAGTTTCATAAATTAATCTTTATTTTTCTTTTGAAATAACATTTTTTACAAATTTGATCACAATTTAGCTAAAACGCACAATAATAACAACATTACTATGAAGGTATTTGGTATCTGCACGAATTAATAGTGCGTATCAACAGTTTAAAAATAAGCAATTTTTAGTCGTTTTTTCAGTTTTTTCGTCCTAAATAAAAAACGGCTTAACCGATTTTGCTGAAAAGTCATTCAGTTCTAAGCTACGTAATTACGCGTCGTTTGAAACTAGTTCCACGTCAATCCAATCTTTGGTTCTCGAGATAATCGAGGCGAAAAATAATTCCGAACGCACATACGTACATCCGTACATTCGTACATACGCACATACACACATACGTACATACACACTCGGAGACATCCCTCTAAAAACGATGGATTTGGATTCTAGAGACCTTAAAACGTGGAGATATGTCAAAATTTGGGATTCGCAAAATCGACCCCATTACAATAACTTCCCATAGGGAACTGGGAAGTTAATAAAAAGTATTCAAACAAGTTTTTGTAGAGACTACAAACAGGGGAAAGTTAATTTTGTTTCAATTATTCATATGCTTGTAGAGTAGCGTTTGAAAAAACTTTATAAGCAAAGCGAAAATATTGTTTTGAAACTGTTTTCGACTGAAAATAACTCTTTGAAGAATCAAAATCATGGTTTTTGGACATGTTAACACAAGGCTACCACAAAAATCACCCTACGTGAGAAGCTGGAAGCTATGTGCAAAACTACTCATACTCTGTACTTAAGCAAAACAAAAACATATTTTTTTTTAATTTAATTTAATTTACGAATGTGACAATGCGACTGCTGTACTGCGGATATTCAACTTGGGGCGGATAAATAAAACGAGATATCGACTTGAAGTTGACAGATAATATGCAAACCCTTTATTCAAAGACCGAAATTGTATTTAAAGTTATAAAAAAATTATTTGAAAAAGGTACCATACATACAAACAGAAAAGGGAGATATTATTTTAATTTGTCATATGCTTGTGAAACATCGTTGGGAAGAATATTTCAAGCAGAGCTCAAATATAGTGTTTCAAATTGTTATAGACTGAAATGAACAATTTGGCATCCATTAAAATCATGACTTTTGGACACATTTTGTTACAGATCTACCAAAAAATCACTTCGCATGAGGAGCTGTAAGCTATGTAAAAATCTACTCATATGCTGTACTTAAACAATAAATGGTAAAAAGCCGCAAGGTGCGACCTTTGAAGTTTACACGAACAACTGTCCAGTAATGTCTAAACAACTATTAAAAATACTAAGGATTATTATAGTAATGAAAAGAATACTCTAAATAATAGTACAGATAATAACCCATGACAATAAGTGGAATGAGTTAATATTCTCGTCCATTGATTACGTAAGGCATTTGTTTGGTAGCCAGTTGGATTTAATTTTTACGCGGATCATCAGGACAGGTTACAATGCATAGGTGAAAAAAATTGAGCGTCAGCGAACATTTTGATGAGACTAAGATTGAAGGGATATTGAAAGCAACTACAATTAGCTGTCAAATTTCTCTGTTATTTTGACATTATGTTTAAATTACTTTGTCAAATTACCATACAAAGATTTATACTCGAACAACGTCTCAAAATAGCGGAAATTTATTTTCGGCAATGAGGCTCATAACTAGCTTAATGGGTTCGAAAATGTGTAAAATTGTCAATTTTGGTGTGAGGGTAATCTTTAAGAGGCTTAGGAAGCCCCATTATATCCCAAAAATTCATTGTATGGTGCGGTTTGCATGCTGGAGGCATAAGTATTCCCAGACGGAAGCAACGTTACCGTTAATGACGATCAATACCGACAAATGATTCGTAATTTTTTTGATTCCCAACATCAATGTCAATTGCCTGTGGGACCAACAGTTCCAACAAGATGGCGCAACATACTATACAGTGCGTGAAACTATTACTTTATTAGGTCGAACCTTTCGAGAATGAATCATCTCAAAAAATGGACCAGTGAACTGGACACTTTTTGTGAGAGTATGTCAAGTCACTTGTCTATGCTGATAAACCATTGATGACTTGGAAGCCAACATTCGACACTTTATTGTGCGTTATAAGTCGGCTTTGCTGGAAAAATGGTGCGAAATTGGATCGACAGGATAACTTTTCAAAGACGCAGCCGCTGTGGTCTGCTGCAAGAGATTATTTTCAAATACTAAATACTTGGACATTTGCAACCTAATAAAACCGAAAAAAATCCGTTTCAACCATTTATCTGGTTTTATATATAGTATATTTATTTTGCAGTTGATCCTCAAACAACATTTAATATGCACCGAAAATTTGATCTCCGATCGTGTTTAAAACATATCACATATCATTAACGGAGGAGTAACAAACATCTTAAAGCGAATAAACTGAAGAATTCCACAAAAATGATCCTAACGCAATGCTCTCTTTTTCATTTCAAATCTCCACTGTTTTCGTTGAGGTTGTTCTTCAATGCATCTGATTTTGTATTAGTATGGCAATCATTACCAAAAATGCAAATTAAATAGAAGTATTTTTTTAGGAAAATAATTGAAATTTTTCAAGTTTTTTGTTGTTGATAAATTAAAAGCAATCTGCCTTGAGTTTATTAAAAATTATATCGAATAATTGAAATGTTAATACACATTGAGCCATGCCGAAAAGCCTCGCAAGAGGAAGTGAAATCAGGTGATACTATTCATATAACCCGCTATTCATTATAAATTATTTGTAGTTTATTGTTCTTGCACAGACTTTGCAATCATGAAAGACTATGATTTTTTGTTTAATAAAAAAAATCTTTAAAATATTTTAACGTCTCAAGCGTTGACCTCGAAAAGCGCTAATTTGATCGAAAAGAAAATTAAAATTTTTGAAATTTTAAGCATCTTTTTCTAGAATAACTAACGGCTGCACGAACTATTATTCAAAATCTGCTGAAACCATACAAATGATAATACACTCTGTTTAACATCACAACAACGCAATTAGAAGAAGTAAAATTAAGTAATATTAGTCGAATTAACCTGTAATGCATAGTGACTATATTGTTTTCATTAACTTCCCAGTATATGGGAAGTTCTTGTAATCGCCTCGAAAATCGAAATTGAAATTTTCAACATATCTTTACGTTTTGAGGTCTTACGAGTATATTTTAAGTGTTTTTAGAAAGAAGTATGTATGTGTGTGTGTGTGTGTGTGTATGTATGTACGTGCGTTCGCGGACAGTTTTTCTACGAGCATAACTCACGTAAACAAAGTCGTATCGACTTTGCTAAGGTGTCAATCGAAGCGTCTTTGTAATCTTAAGAGCTGATTAGTTTTTGGGACACTTCGGTCGGGGGGTATGCTGTTTTCACCACTTGAAGGTCAAACCTGTCATGCACTATATCTCGCGAACCAAACGTACGATTGGCTTCATCAAGGTGTCAATCGACGCGTATTAACATTTATGTGATTCTATCAAATTTTTTAAAAAAAATGTTGGAGCCGTTTTTTAATTTTTTTTAAAAAAGGTGCAAAAAATTGGAGTTTTTTTCAAAAACATCAAATTTTTAACTTTATTTTCAAGTCGCAGTAATCAATATTTATAAAATTCATATACTCCAAACAGTTTTTATAAAAATGTCATCAAAATTTTTTCTCATGATTACAGAAAAAATGAAATCAAAAATAAAAAATCATTAAAAGTCATCATGTCCTTCATGGTCCTTTATGTCAATCATTATATCTCGAGAACCAAATATAATCTTTGCATCATTAAGAAGTCAATCAACGCGTATTAACATTTTTATGATGTTTTTAAATTTAAAAAAAAATCTTTAAAGCCTTTTTTTTAATTTCATAAAAAAATATTGAAAATTAGTGTTTTTTTTTCATAAAAATATTAATTAATAATTAATAAAATTAACATTGTGATAATAAATGTTTATAAAATTTATAAACTTTTATCAATTTCTGTAGAGACTAGCAAAATATTTTCTCATGATTTCAAAACAAATTGAATTAAAAATAAAAATAAATCATTCAAAGTCACCATGTAAATAGGGTTCATACGAATTTTTATACCTTAAATCTCTTATTCTAAAGATATTGTTGTAAAGTCAATCAAAGTTTATTATTATTTGCATAATTTGCGGAGATTTTTAATAGTCTTCACAAAACCGTGTTTTAACTTTAATAAAAAAACTGCTTAAATTTTGAAAACCAATACAAATCATATTAAATTTGCAATTGTGATAATCAACGTTTTGAATGGTAAAATGTTTCGTAGTCAACACTTTTTGAGATGATATGCTTTGAAAAGCTTTCATCAAATAAAAAATTGTAGTTTTTAGGAGTTTTGTTCTTTAGTATTCGTAAAATTTCAGTTAATTCCGTCATTTGTCATACATATATTTTACTTTTTACATGCAATTGAACCTATTTTTGACTGCATAATCAATGTTTCTCAAAATGAACAGAAAATAAGAAATAATTATTAGATTCATTGATGAAAAATCGTGAAAAAATACAAATTCAGTGATTATGCCGAAGTGCTAGCAGTTTTGACTGCAACTATTCAAAATGGCCATCACGCGACAAAATCTCTTCAGTTGTCGTAATAACTGCATTCATTTTTGCTAGCGCTGTTTTGTCCTTCAAGCATCGATATGAAAATAACAAATAACGTAGAAAAGGCTTTGTAAGCTGTCCCCGCTCCGATTGATCCACGTGAATATTAAATCAAACCAATCCACGAAAATCTTTACGTAATCAATTGACGCTCGCGTAGATGTTACGATTAATATTAGGTCATTCCAATAACTTTTATGAGAGGTACATTTTTATTATTAAAAGTAGTAAAATTTCCATAATTATTATTGTGTTTAATATTTTTAATATTTATGTAAATATTACTGGGGTCGCACCTCACGGCTTGTTTTAAGTTTTGTTTTGTAGTCATGAAAGACGCTATGATTGTTTTTGACCGGTATTATTTATAGTATCTAATGCTTATAAGCAGTTGTTACTTCATATGCCAAGTAAATAGAAATATTTTTTAAAAAATACGTAATTTTTTACACTTTTTGTTTTTTAATTAAAAAACGGCTTTGCTGAACTCAAAATATTTATAGAACCACACACATACTATTGCAATTTGATTGACACCTTAGTCACGCAAATTTAAGATTCTGTTCGTGAGATATAGTGCCTGTCAAAAAATGGGTCAAAACATTAAAACCAACCAACATAATCTCACCTAATCAGCTCGTGACATTGCAGATATGCTTCGATTGACACCGTAATCAAGTCGATGCGACACTTCATTCGAGCATTATCGTGATAGAAAAGATGACCTTCTTTCTAAGAACACTTTAAATGAACTCTTAGGACCATGAAACGTAAAGATATATTGAAAATTTCAATTTGAATTTTCCGATCGGAATACTTTAAAAATTTTCTTCAAAATAAATCATCGATCATTAAGTTGAGATGAATTTTGCTCATGATTAACACTTATTACTATGTATATACTTTGTTGTGTTGTCTATGGTACTGAAAAGGCGCAAATTTGGCTTACATTTGACGAATTATTTCAATTTTTGTACTTAAATTTCTATTAAAATAACTTTGCTTAGTATCTAGCATTTGCTTTATACAACCAAAATCACTAAAAACAATTAAAAACGTATTTAACGTTTCATCTTCATCGATATTTGTTGCACAATTGTGTTTGCATCACACATTTGTTGATTTATTCTTAGTGTTGAAGTATTTCCTTCCGTCGATTTCTCATTTTCGCTTAATAAATCATATTTAATTTATGTAGACAACCTTCTCTCGATATGCACATCACATTGTCGACAGTTGACCTTTTAATTGATTTCATAATCATTTCATTGGTTGTATTGTAGGTGGATAGACTTCACACACATTAGTTATTGGCTTTGTAAATTGAAGTTATTCCGATGCGTCAGAAAACGGTGACATCAATGTAAGTAATGCTTCAAAGTCAATTAAATCAATAGCTTGTGATTTTCAACATCAATTTGCTGCACCGCATCAGCTTTTGAATTCAGGAAGTGGAAATACAAATAGTGCACAATTTGAAAAGCGCGAGCGATTATTCGCTGAGGTTTTCATAACATTCTCGCTCAGAAGTCTCAGACTCATTGGTAGTCTCAGAATCGGAACAATTTTCTTCATAAGATGTTCTGTTTGTGATTTAGGGCTGAGATATAAGTTGAAGAGCACTTGGTGAAATCCCCCACTATTCTTTGAAGGCATTTTCTTTAGGATAGGAATGGCAGGATCTGCAGTTATCAACAGATTCAGATCAGATTATTGCGTCTTTATTTTGGATCTCTTGTGCTTCCTCGAAAAGTTTTTGAATAATATTTATCAGACCCTTCCTATGAGTCAAACTTTGTACACATTATCTGGATTGAAATATCAAGCGTAGTGCCACGGATAAAGCTCTCTGTCTTCTTCGCATACTAATCGTTTTCGTTTTTTCGTGCTTAAAATTGATGTCTGTTTCGTCAATGCACCCGACACTTTTTGATTTCTGTACAGTATAAAATTGACAAAGACATCCAAGGAAACGTATATAGTAGAAACAAACCAAACGTTTCTACTTCGATTTTGTCCTTCAAATTTACATTGTTCTTTTCAGTGGAATTGACATTTCTGTGAAAATTTGTTTCTTCACATCGTCCCATAAACCATCGTCAAGAGAAAAATATGCCTGATAGAAACTTCCCTTTAACAAGTTTGCAAATCTCTGTAATAAGCAACCAAACGTAAAGGAAATAAACCTATAATATTGTGTCAATGATTATTTATGATTTTTCCAAAGAATAGCAAATAGGCAAATCGGTGCCAGAGAAGCGCTAAATAAGATATCATTATCGTTACCTTCCTCTGAAAAGCTTTGATTATAATGACTGTAGCCTGCAGCGCCAACACAATCCCTTTTAAACATTATCGTGATGTATAATACACTTTTCTGATCGACAACTTCGACTGCATGATCAACAAACGCTTGAAGTTTAATTTCAGCTGAAGTTTCTGTGATAGTTATACTGCCCTCCGCTGGATGGTATCTCTCCTTTGGATCTTTAACTACTCAGTATGATGGTAAAGCTGAGTTCTTTTGCAACCATTTTTGGCGCAGAAATACGTTATATTGGTGAACTTCTTTATAACTCGCATATCTGATAGTCTCTTTGCTTTTTTCAGAAACGTCTCTCATGGAGGAGAAGCAAGAGACACTTCTTTCACGATGTTGGCGCTATGGTACTTTCCTCCATGTCTCAAAAATATTTGCGTAGCAATGGCAACTTCCTCACAGCTTTGTTTCCGTAACAATGGCTTCGTCGTAGCTGAAAATGCAACAAACGATTTGTTTGGGCATTCTTGCTACATTTGGTGCTTGGATATTCAGCACTGGTCGATAGCATGTATGCTTCCTTCGCCCACGTTTTTGTAAAATAACTTAAACATTTTACTACTACGATCAGACTTATTTGTTGTACTTCACACATCGAAAATTAATTGTCTCGAAAAAGTACATCTTCTGCCTGAAATTTTAACAAGCCGCGAGGTGCGACCCTTCAGGTCCACACGGTCAACTTCCCAGTAATATCTACATAAACATCAACAACATTACAACAATGAGAGGTATTCATGGCAGTAACAGGAATGAGTTAATATGAATCATATCGTCTACGGGAGGGTCCATTGATTACGTAAGGTTTTTGTCGATGAATATTCACGCGGATCAATTGGTGGGGGCCTTTTTGATCTTGAAAATTTTGTTTTTAAGCAGTTTTTTTTTAATTAAAAGACTATAAAAACTGTTAAAAAGCTGCTCAATTATGCAAATATTTTAAAACTTTGATTGAATTTACAACATTTTTTTTAGAATAAAGGATATAAAGTAATAGCATTCGTATGAACCCTCTTTACATGGTAACTTTGAATGATTTTTTTATTTTTAATTTAGTTTTTTTCATAATCATGGAAGAAATTTTTGCCGGTGTCTCTTCAAAAACTAATGAGAATGTATGAATCATATCGTCTACGGGAGGGTCCATTGATTACGTAAGGTTTTTGGTCGATGAGGACAGATTGAATATTCACGCGGATCAATCGGTGGGGGCCTTTTTGTTGTTGAAAATTTTTGTTAGTTTTCAAAATTTAAGCATTTTTTTTAATTAAAAGACTATAAAAACTATCAAAAATCTGCTCAAATTATGCAAATATTTTAAAACATTGAATTTACAACAATTTTTTAGAATAAAAGATATAAAGTAAAAGCATTCGTATGAACCCTCTTTAAATGGTAACTTTGAATGATTTTTTATTTTTAATTTTTTTTTATAATTTGCCGGTTTCTCTTCAAAACCTGATAAGAATGTATAAATTTTATAAACTGGTATCACTGTGCTGTGCAAATCAGGTAAAAAAATATTTTTTATGAAAAAAGCTATACTTTTTTGCATTTTTTTCTATTAAATTAAAAAAAGGCTGAAACGAATTTTTATAATGTTAAAAACTTCACAAAGATGTTAATACACGTCAACTGACACCTTAATGATGCAAATATTACATCTGGTTCGTGAGATATAGTGAATGATAAAAATGACCTTGAAAATCATGATGACTTTTAATGATTTTTTATTTTTAATTTAATTTTTTACGTAGTCATGAGAAAAAGTTTTGATGATGTTTCTACAAACATTATTTGAAGTATGTAAATTTTATAAACATTGTCTACTACATTTCGCAAATCAGGTTAAAAATTTATTGTTTATGAAAAAAACCTAATTTTTTGCACTTTTTTTTCTTAAATTAAAAAAACGGCTCCAACGATTTTTTAAAAAATGCGACAAACTTACACAAATATTAATACGTGTTCATTGACACCTAAATAATGCAAATCCTATGTTTAATTCGCGAGATATAACGCATGTCAGCAATGACCTTGAAGATCATGATAACTGTTAATGATTTTTTTATTTTTTATTTAATTTTTTACGTAATCATGAGAAAAAGTTTTGATGTTGTTTTTACAAGCATTGCTTGAAATATATAAATTTTATAAAAATTTAATACTGTCTTTAGTAAATCAGGTTAAAAATTTCTTGTTTATAAAAAAAAACCCTAATTTTTTGACCTTTTTTTTAAATTAAAAAACGGCTCCAACGATTTTTTTTAAATTTGATAGATTCACAAAAATGCTAATACGCGTCGATTGACACCTCAATCATGCAAATCGTATGTTTGGTTCGCGATATATAACGCATGAGAGAAATGACCTTCAAAGGGTCAAAACAGCAAACGCCCCCGACCGCAGTTTCCCAAAAACTAATCAGCTCTTAAGATTGCAAAGACGCTTCGATTGACAACTTAACATAGTCGATACGACTTTGTTTACGTGAGTTACGCTCTTTGAAAAAACTGTCCACGAACGCACATACGTACGTACGTACATACATACACACACACACACATACATACTTCTTTCTAAAAACACTTAAAATATACTCTAAAGACCTCAAAACGTAAAGATATGTTGAAAATTTCAATTTCGATTTTCGAGTCGATTACAAGAACTTCCCATATACTGGGAAGTTAAAAATTAGGAAAACCATACTTAGACACAAAAAAATCAAACTGTCCTGGAAAGAATGCACGTCAATGAAAAACATAAGGAACTAGTTACTGCTGGGACTCCAAGCGATCGTTTCTAAAACCATCCCAAAAATAGATTTCATGAAAATATTTAAGGATTCTAAAGTGCGTCGGGGCAATTGTTCTTGATAAAAACTGCATCAATTGAAAATCGAACAAAAAATCATACTAAATTACTTAAGTGTCTGCTTTTATATATGACGATGTCAATTTAGAAGCATTTTTCATATTATATGAATGTATTTTATCATTATTTAAAGTCATTCACTTCATGCTCTTATGAATATTCTGGAAGGATTAAAAGGATTTTCTGACTTCCGAGAATGTGAAAATTTTTAATTTTGTCCAACTAATTCTTTAAAATGACGCACTGTGCGACAATTTCGTTTGGTTTTGTGCACTCTACCCTGACTTTGGTTTGGTTTGCATATATGGCTCAGGCGAGGATAAATAGTTAAATTTCAGATTGTTAAACAGTACTGAGCAGTTGAGAGTTGTGTATCTGGTATAGCTCAACAGAGTTAGTTTTCCCTTACGTGGTGGTTGGCCATCACACTTAATTGTTTTTAGTCATTTACAGATTCAGCAGCTCGCAGAGCAAACGGACACGCCCTCAATTAAAAAGAAAAATTCAATTAATATTTTTATTTTTTTTATTTGAATAAATATTGTCTCACACAATCTTGTAAAATAATATATTAATATAATATAATAAGACTGTATGAACTTTTAACCATCACAACCTTTATATTTGTTATATGTATGTATGTAATAGTTGCATTCCATGATATATCATTATTAAGGGGTCTTTCTATCTAGAAATTTTGAAATCAAGGTTGTTCTTTGACTTATTCGTTAGTCAATGTCGTCAAAAACATGTTTTTAATGTTACCAAAACGAAATTTAAATTTTAACGTTAGCTACACAGCTTCATAGAGAGTTGCCGAGAGACTGAATTTTCAAAGTTTTACGGTCTGTTGATTGTGCCCAGCGCCCCACTTTTTTTGAGCAGCTGCTAGGATGTTGTCTTTTGTATATCATTATACTCGAGTATGAATGTAGTCTGAATGATGGGGAATCGAAACAAAGATCTCACGCCAGACGGTTTATCATACCCAAAACACTGACAGCTTTAACAAGTGCGTCTAGAATATAGTTCCAAAATATGCGTTTGCGGGCAATTGCTCCACGGACAGTTGCTCATTTCTTCAACGAAGATTTTTGCATCCTATTAAAAATCATGCAAGTAATGGGCTTGCTGCTGAAAAGCATACGGGTAGTTATAATCAATTGCCAATCAAGACCGCTAATATACGCAGCTCCGATGCTTCAAAAGAGGTATGAACAGCCTGCAGAGATAAGAAAGCAAGACAACAGGACATGTTCGAGCAAAACGAAGGATTTTTGTATGTTCCAGGTATCGCTTATTAATTTGAAGTATAATTGTAACAACAACAAAACTGTTTGAAAACTTTAAACGCTTTTCTCGGAACCATGTTTTTATAACTGGTTGAGACGATTTAAAAAAACGTTTCAACCGGTTACTCTAATTTTTTGATATGTGATAGTATACATATATGGCTATCGTACAGAACTAGGATCCAAGAGATCGGTTCTGAACCGATTTTCAATCTTCAAAAACCATTTTTTTACACAGCCGCCATTTTTTTATTTTTTGACTAAACAATTTTATTCTAGTTCATGTGATACCGAGCTTAATACAAAATAATGTCCACACGTCTGAAACCATGTCCACCACCGTTTTTTGAAGCTTTTTTTTTTCAAACAAAAAAGTTTGAATCAAGAACTGGGGCTAAAAAATTAAAAAAAAAATTATTGTGTTTTTTAAATTATGATAAATAAATCCGCAAAAATTTCATATAAATATCTTGTTTCTCGCTTTATAAAAACAATGTTTGACAAAAAAATATTTAGCAAAATTGAAGAAAGAAAGACCCCCGGTAGTATTTGGTGGAGCAATTGAGGTCATAACGAGAGTTCTCGACATTTAGCAAACAATAGTCATCATTTAATAGTCCCCAAATTTTGTATCTATACCAGTAAGTATTTGGACTGTGTGCATAATTCTCTTTTACTATTTCGAAAGGAGAAAATGTTGCAGTGACTGGTAATGATGAGATCAACTGTTCCTTGCGGCTCCCTGAATTAAACAGGTTAGTCTGGCAATTGGTATCAATTTCAATAAAAAAACGTATTTCGAGAAATCTGCATGCTACGTGGTCACATGATTCTTGAAATTCTAGACCCTTCATACTTTCATAGCAAGGCTATGTGTAGCATTCATCTTATAACAATTAATTGCGAATCATAGAAATATGGACTTTATCAAAGATGGGATTGGAAAGAAGGTTTATTGAGCGTATTTCCAACAAAGCAGTAAATAAATCTGTTCACTTATTAACTTAACAATATAATTTCTTTGCGCAAATACCATCACATAATCGTTCCTTACAGTTGCAACTGGCTGTACAGTGTATATAAAAAAACAAAAGAGGGTCAAGTTCGCCTAGTCCAACCAAGGCATGTATCTATTATCTATTGGAAATTCATTGCAAATAAATCAATTATGTACTTGTCAACTAGTTTACCCCCACAAAAGATATCCGCAAACTCAGATAAGGTAGGAAAAAAATTAATTCGCATTATTGACTCAAGCTCGTTATAAATTAATTAGCAGCAGTTAATGTTACGTTTTTTACTTTTGTCTTCTACTAAATCATGGGGTCTGAAAGGAGTGTGTAATATTTGAAAGAAATATTGCTGAAGAGGGCAAAGTCAATTTTGCGCGCAAGCTCCTTTTGAAATTCTGTTTAGCCGCTGGGCTTGTGTTGGCATTGAACCTGTCTGCATGTGACTTTCAGTGATTAAAAACATATTATCTTTTATGATTTTAATTGCAAATATGGAAGTGTTTGACGAATTTAGAGATGCTTATCAGAAGTTGATGGCCAATATATTGGTGTCGCCAGTCAACATTTTATTGCAATTTATCAGCAACCGAAATGCGGTGCTGCATACAATAAATTGATAAAAGTTTTGGTGCGAAATAACTGTGATGTGCATAACAACACGAAACTGAATATATTTGTTCATTGATAATCGTTTCAAATGGATTCCAATGACGAACTTCGAATGCATCAGTATAATTTTGGATGTTTTATCAACTGTTTAAACGTCATCCATTGAAGTTTTAAAATCACGTTGCAAGATAAGCACTTATTAATCTCTTAGGCAAAGTGAACCGACTGAAATTAAATATGTATACAACAAGGGGAACTCCCACTTAATTTTCCCTTTTGAAGTGAATTGCTAATACAAATTAGCCTCAGATCACAAAAATTTCGTCAAATTAACGAAATCTATAAAAATTGGCAGTAATTTTTACACAAGTCTATCTTTTTGAAAGCTTTTAGTCAACCTTATTGAAGAAGTTTTGTAGCAAACCAAGTTAATGATGATTGTGTGCCTTGAATATGTACACTTATGCTTTTTAAAACAGTGATACTGAAGTGTTTTAGCATTAACTGTTTTCATCGTCAATTATTCAAAATACGAAATATGCTTACTATTATTTCGAAACCGTTTCTACTGAAATGAAATATAATGCTTGGCAAGACTTTCATATGAGCTTTTATACACTTAGTACTTTTGAAAAATAATCTAAGTTGGTTCTTATTCTTTGTTGGTCATTAATTTATAAAGTTTCGTATTAATTATAAAATTTAATGTTGTCTCTAGATTTAATTCCATGGTGAAATTAAATATGGCTTAATATTCTCAAGAATTCATGGTTTAATTAGTTTTCCATGGGAAGTGTGGTTTCGGGGTGACGGACGGCATCCTCTTCAAGTGCAGTCATTTACCATCCGCCACCAGACAGCACGACAACGGTTAGGCTTATTGATTGATTAAGCTCACTTCAACTATTTGTATTATTTGTATCCGCGAAGTATAACGACTGTCAAGTTAGCGTATATTAATTGTGCATACGTAGCAATTCCATACGTATTTCGGTTCTCGAACATGCCGAAACCACACTTCCCATTTAATAATGTACCGGCCAGAAGCCTGGAAACAAGAACCTCCATTAATGTGCAATAATAGTGTTAGCAGAGTTGCGGACCAAAAAAAAACACACTAGTGGGCAGGAGTTTGTCGACTAGATACGGAGGTTCGAAAACCCAAATATGTATAGTTTTCCATATTTTGCAATGTTTGGAATGTTTTTGCTAAAATACAAAATATTTTCATTTGTAACAGTTTATTCATCAATTTCTAGCCAAATTGAAATTATTTGTTTATTGTCAATTTTTTAACATAATTTGTTATCAAAAACAAAACAAAATTTCGAAAAATCAAAAGATCTCACCAGCATTGCCAATACAAGCAAACAATCCACGGAATTTCAAGCGAATGAATTATTGTTGCTTCACTCACTGGAACTAAAGCATCCTTATCTGTAACTATTAATGAGCAAAGTGAATAGATTTGAGTCGGACTTTACTGCTTTCAATCTCCCACAACCTCAGAATCCCCAAATCGTGCAGAATCCCCAAAGTCCCCTAGAATTCCGTAATCTTCAGAATCATTAGAATCCGCCACATCTCCAGAATCCCCCGAATCCCCCAGAATTTCAAATCCCCCAATTCATCAGATTGCCCCAAATCCCTCAGAAACCCCAGATTTCCACATAATCCTCCAATCCCCCACTCCATCAGAATCCTTCCAATTCACCAGATTCCCCCAAATCCCTCAAAAATCCCAGAATCCCACATAATCCCCCAATCCAACAAACCCCAAATCCCCCAGAATCATTCGGAATCTTGAATCCATCTCCGAATACCCCAAATCCCGCAGAAACCCCAGAATACCACATAATCACCCAATCCCGAATCCACCAAAATTCCCCAAACCCACAGAATCCCCCAAATCCCTCAAAATCCCCCATAATCCTCCAATGCTCCAGACCCCAAATCTCCCATAATCCCTCAGGATCTCACAGAATTTCCCGACATCCCCAGAAACCACCCCCCCCCCCCCTACAATCCTAAGAATCCCTCAGGTCCCTTTAAGTTTTTTTCTATCAATATGATAATCAAAGGACAAGACAAATAAACAATAACATAAAAATGAGACAAGTAGTTAGAAAAATCATACGTTTTGAAATAATATTGCTCACATGTAGCTCAGAATATCTTAATAGAATTTCAAGAAGGTAATATTCAGTGGCGGCTCGTGGCACAATAAGTACGTGAGGCGAAAAATAAGGTAAGATGATTTTCGATACAAACTGAAAATCATAAAAAAATTCAAGCTTGCGGCTGGCTCAAGGTACCATTCAAAATGATACTGTAACGGAGGTTATTATTATATTTTGATACGATTTGATTTTAAAGTTATCTGAAAACGATATGTTTGTTTAGAGCTATATCCATAGCTATCAATTTTTTTTTCGTCGTTGGGAGGTGGAAATCTTCAAAATATACCGATTCGCTCCTGTTTATCGGTATGTCGGATTTTTACCGACTAAAACCACCTCCGTCTTTTCCAACCAGTCATCCATCACTCTTCGGTTGCACGGTTCATGTGCAATATATTCCCTAAGTGGTTTTTCATTTTCTTCGTACACTTCCCAGACGGTATAAGGGATAGTTTGTTACGAATTAATCATATTCTCAATTTTTGGCTAAGATTTGGACAAGGTGCTAATTTTTCTTAATACTAGTAACATTATGGAAGTGTTATAAATGTTGATGCAATTCACAATAACTTCATTTCAACTTTCAAATTCACAACATACATTTAAAATTTTATACATACGTTTTTTCAACGTTGAGATGCGAAAATCTTTGCAAGTATGGTCAACGTTCAACATCAATCAAAATAAAAATGAGAAATAAACTGACAACATCTGTATCCTTTTCGATCATTATCGATTAAAAAAACAATTTTATGAAGGATTATGTAAGTTTTTTTTACTTAAACGTATACTACTTCTTATATATTAAATTAATTCGCCTATCGTTTAAGGCAGCAAACTTTTCAATTATTAAATCATAAAATTGGCTATTCATTTCAGTTTTTTCTACTATAAGTTCTTTTGCAATTGACATAATTCACAAAGCGGAAAGCCGCTCTTGAGATATGGTATTTCGCAAATGAGTTTTAACTCGCTTTAAGCATGAAAAATCTCTTTCAGCCTGCACAGTTGTGACTGGGATAGTTAAAATCAATGTTACGAGTCTATGTTCTTCGGAAAATATTGATACCAGCCCTAAATCGTTTAAAAGCTTAAGCATTTCAGACAAACTAATTTCATGGAATTGTGCATCTGGATAAATGATACTTAACTCGTTTTTAAGACGATCCATGACAAACATGTTTGGGAAGGTTTTTTTTAGCGAACCCATTAAATTAGTAGGAAATTGTTTTGAAAACTCTCTATACTTGGAGGTATTAAATAGTGATATAAACTCTAGTTTGTGAAAGTCATCAAACCTTACTTTAATTTGGAACATAATGCAATCCAAAATTTCATGAAATAATACTTTCCACTTCTAATACTATTTTTAATTGTAAAACACAAAAATCAATTTTAAGATTACTAAGTTGAAGAACTTGAAAAAGATATCAGTTATTGAAAATTTTTTTGAATGCAAATGTCAAGAAGGCAAACTCAAAATCATAAAATTCTTTTAAGTAACCCTTTGCGAGATGTATTGAATCTGAATCTAACTCTGTGTTCTCGATCATGTCTTGAAAAACTTGTCTGAGGTTCTCCCAATTATTCGCGGTAAAATGTACAATTTTCGATCTAGAATACCATCTTGTGTCGCATGATTGAGGAATTCTTTTCTTTAGTATTCTGTCCAAAATAGATGTACGTTTGTATGATTTATGAAAAAAAGCTGGTAAACCTTTTAAAGTTGCAAAAAACACTCTACTTTCTTTAATATAGTTCGAGCCTTGTTGCAAAATCAAATTCAAACGATGTGCAGCACAATAAGTGTAAAGTGCTTGAGGTGCGACAGATTTGATTCTTGTTTTTAAACCAGTCAAATCTCCAGCCATAACTGCAACTCCATCATAACATTGGGCTACTAATTTTTGTCTGAATGCAAATGGTTCCAAGACACTAACTAGTAAGCTGTAAAGTGCACTAGCTCTTGAATCCAAGCTAACATCAAAAAATCCAAAAAAAAAGTTCTTTGAGCTCCGTGTTCCTGTTCACATACCTTATTGTTATACAACATTGTGCCTTTGCCACAATGTCTGTCGTGTCATCTACTATTACTGAAAAAAACAGTGCATCTGATATCTCTTTTTTTTATGTAGTCTTTTAAATAGTCTTCAATACAAAAAATCAATTCATTCTGAATCGTTTTGGATTGCCCCGTGAAAACATTTTTTCCTTCTAAATGTTTAACAAGTTCGCTGTTACGCCGGATCAAACAGTTAAATAATTCCCTGAAATTTCCTTTATTCAGAGAAGTTTCAGATTCATCATGCCCTCTAAAAGCAAGTTCCTGTTTCCCTAATAAAATTGTTGTATCGATTAGATAAGTCATCAGCAACCGATTTTTGCGGATATCTTCGTTGTATGCTATCTTAGATAAACGAGCGTTTTCCATTAGAGCATCTTGAATTGTTGTCATGTTCAAACTCATCCGCACAATACTTAGCGAGTTTTGAATATGCTCTCGAGATGCTTCATGCATTTTAACTGCTCTCGAAAAATTCTTAAAGTCGGCATATCCATCGCTAGTCCAGACGCTTTTCATTTTTCCTAATAATAAGCATGGCCAACAATACAAACGTTCTTTGAAGGTACTTCCACAAATCCATTTGTGAGTTTCATACCAACTTAATTGAAAAGAGCGTTTATATTGACGACCATCTTTTTTATCACTACTTAAAATACTTATCTTAGGTGTGCGCCTATTTGTGTTAATGATTTCGTGTTTTTCATTGGCAGAACGCCTTGAAAAGGGCGATTCTATCAATGACAACACGATATCATGCAATGGATTCATGCTCTAAATATTAATCCCACTTTAAAAAATACGATTATCACACACGAACATCGATCGCACTCGGAAACCGATTTTTGAGTTTTCCTTTACACCTACTATATTTTCTTTCCAAATAACAATCAGTGCTGTCAGTGTTGAATTTTGGAAATCGATCAACAACTTTTCGTTTCCAGCAAGCATAAAAGTTGCGAACTGAGAGCATTGTTTCGAGCAGAGGCGAACATTTCGTCGCCTCAGTTCTAGCCATAGAAACGAATGGATCGTAGGGCAGCCGTTTCTAAAAATAATCCCATTAAAGCTGCGAAACTGAGGCTCCGACGGTTTCGCCTCATGATCAATTTTGTGTATCGGCAAGAAGTAGCGAATGATACATATGGAAAGCTAGAACACTAGCGTGTATGTTACACTGCTATATAAGTACATGTGGGTGTCCAAATTTATCATTTAATGCTGGGATGGGAGCGCACAGTAGCTTGGCGGCTTAGTAGAATATTGAATTATTATTAGCAAAGATATAAGGTGAGGCGCCGCCTAAGTGTCCTCATCTGACGAGCCGCCACTGGTTATATTGTCTGATTTTCATTAGCATGATTCAAGGTTTGTGTTTTAAATGAGGATCTTTTCTAATATATTTGCATATTTTACAGTCCTAAATGATTTTCGTTACATTACTTTTCCGTCACAAACAACGTCACTGGAACTTTTATTATGTAAGCATGTACAATTATTGTAGATACATATTTACACTCAAATATTTATAATCCGTTCCAAAATAATTTTAATAGATATTCGTTGTGAAAAATACAAATGATTAAAAATTTTGCGCATCCGAAACCGATAAATTTGAACATAATAAATATGTATTAAAAATTGATAATGATTTTTATCCACCAAATTGCTTAGTTATCACGTGACACCCAATAAAATTCACGAGCGCTCGCCAACCGTAAAGATAATAAGACGGTAAAAAAGGAAATAAAAATAATGATCAATCAGTCGATCAACAACAATATATAAGGCAAATCTACAACGTAAAAAGTTATCGAGATGCCAAGATTTATACATTTGCTAAACACTTTTTGGCGGTTCAATGTTCGCCAATTCATTGGTTTTTGCTGTGATATTTTTTTTTGTTAAAGCTTTTTTTAATAATGTTATTAAGACTCAAAATAGCCAAAACAATGAAAATATGCATATTTTTTAGGGCAGATGTACTGGAAATTTTTGAAACAGATATTAATTATTCGTTCAAACGCGCATAGCTCTATGGAAAAAATATTCCGGATGTATAAGGATATGGGAAATTGTTTAACATTTAAAGACCAGTTTACACACGCCCAGGCCCGGACCAGCCATATGAGCACAACGTGCATTTGCACAGGGCGCCAATTAATAAGGGCGCCAGCCTGCTACACGAACAAATGGCAAGTTACAAAACTAATTCTAATCTATTGTATAATATCGGTATCAAATACAAAATGCATTTCACACATAAATTTGAGTTGCGTGAATTTTTTCGTGGCAACTCTAATTCAGATGTCCATATCAGTCGCCTCTCGTCTATTTGGCCCTTTACGTGCCGCTCAGAATGGCTTCGACATCAAAATTCGTATGCAAAGGGCGCTGGATGAGCAAATTTGAAACATGCACACTCAGTCCATGTCAAAGCCCAAAGCCCCGATTGATATGTACGTTCGGTGTCGACATCCAATCCATACACAAGGGGCGCTAGATGAGCGACTTTTAGAACTTGCACACTCAGTCCATATCGAAGCCCGGCATGGAATTCGATTGTATGAATGGAGTATATGGGCGACTGTTGTGCAGATTTTAAAAGTGCACATCGCTTCGAATCTCTATGATTTGGACATACAAGTCAGAGTTGCCACTACACAATTTCATGCAACTACAATTCATGTTTGAAATACATTTTGTATTTTATTTCGGCAAAGGTTGTAATCTTGGCTTCAGGATGATTTAATACGTAGAATTTAAGAACTTTAAGGATAGGCTAGAAATTTATTGTTGCGCATCAAATTTCACCGACAACTAAAATCTTCTATATTTAGTGGAATTCCACGAAGATGGAAGCCCCGATCATAGTAAGCAATTCTATGTCAAGTATTAGCCAGCAGGGAGAGAGGAAATTATCCAATCGTGTTTTGTTTTGTGACAAAAGTAAGACGAAGGATTTCAAAAACGTTGTGCAAATTAATAAAATAAGCAATTAATAAATAAATATATAAAAATGAAAAAGGCTAAATTATCAGGAGCTGAGTATAGAAAACGGCGGAAAATTCACGATGAAGAAAATAAAAAACAATCGGGAATCTTGTTAAGATTATTATCTGAACCGGGAACAAGTGTTACTTCTAAAGAGTTAAAATTATTTTGTGAACCGGGAAGAAGTGAAACTTTTAGTGACCCCTTCGATACTTTAGTTAATGTGTCTGAATTAGCTGGCGCGTCGACTAGTGTTCGTGATCTAGAAGGCGAATCAATTGTTGTTCAACAAATAGTCACTGAACCAATTTTACCTGGTATTTTAGACTTAAGAGATCCAAATAATTGGGATGATTTAACTGATGATTTGGTTAGGAAAATAGTACTTATAGGCCCAACGCAAATAGCAGACTTTAATTTCCCCAAAAACAACAATAGGAAATTTAGTGCTTCCTTATATAAAAGAACTTTAGCAAATGGCGATAAAGTTTCACGACCTTGGTTAGTTTTATCTACATCTAAAGATGCCGTTTATTGTTTTTGCTGTTTCTTTTTTTCAAAAAACAAAGCCGCTCAAGCATTGTCTAGTTGTGGAGCATCGGATTGGAGTCATATTAGTCAATTACTTAAAAGCCATGAGAACAGTTCACTTCATATGGACAATTTTAGGTCATGGAAAGCGTTAGAATTAGGTTTTAAAAATAACCAAACTATTGATTATGGCTTGGAAAGTGCAATGAAGGCCGAAGTTTCTCATTGGAATAACGTCCTTCATAGATTGTTAATTATTGTGAAATTTCTCGGTACCCAGTCCTTAGCATTTCGAGGCACTTCCGAAAAATTGAATGACTTACAAAATGGCAATTTTTTGAAACTTGTAGAAGCTGTGGGGAAATTCGATATTGTGTTAGGGGAACATTTGAGACGAATTAATGATGAAAAATCGCAGAATAAATATCTCAGCAAAACCATTCAAAATGAATTAATTGACATAATATCTAAGGCGGTTAAAAATAAAATAGTTTCCATGATCCAAGAAGCAAAATATTTTTCAATTATTGTCGACTCAACTCCTGACAAAAGTCATGTTGAACAAGTTACCTTGATCATCAGATTTGTTCATCGACATAATAATACATTTGAAATTAGGGAGCATTTCTTAGGATTTTTGGAGTGTAAAAATAAATCTGGTGAAGGACTCACGGACTTAATTTTACAAGAACTGACTAATTTGAATATATTAATAAGCAATTGTAGAGGTCAAGGCTACGATAATGGGTCCAACATGAAGGGTAAACAGTGTGGAATGCAAAACAGAATAAGGTCTCTCGAGCCTAGAGCATTTTTCGTTCCATGCTGTTCTCATTCTTTAAATTTAGTTGTAAATGATTCTGCCCGTTGTTCATTAGACGCTGTTAAATTTTTCGATGTAGTTCAAAATTTGTATGTATTCGTGTCAAGTTCGACGAACAGGTGGGATACATACAAAAAAAATGTTTCTAATTTAACCCTTAAACCACTCTCCGAAACGAGATGGGAGAGTAGAATAGATGCTTTGAAGCCTCTTAAAAATAATTTAGGAGACATTTATGAAGCCCTAATTGAAATCGCTGAAAATGGAAATTCAGAAGTTAAGGTCACAGCTGAATCTTTAGGAAATAAGATATTGGATTTCAAATTTATTTGCAGTTTATTAGTATGGTATGATATACTACAAAAAATAAACATTGCTAGTAAGTATTTACAAGGCCAACGAGTTAATTTGCCTGCAAGTATTGAAATCCTTGAACAAACTCGTAACTATCTAGTTGACATGCGCACAGATGAAATTTTTAGCGAATATATTCATAAAACCGAGATTATTGCTTTAGATTTAGATATACCCTCCCAGTTTCCAAGTCCCTCTTCTTTACGTTCTCGTCGCCGAAAAAAAATGTACATAAATGAATGTTCTGAAACAATATTTGATCCTAAACTAAGTTTTAAAATTAATTTCTATTATAAAATACTCGACCAGGCAATTAGTTCTATTAATGAAAGATTTGAGCAATTGCGAAATCACAATAACATATTTTCTTTTTTATATAATATAAATGAAGCGTGCAAATTAAATAACTTGAAAACTTTGTGCAAAAATTTAGATTCTGCTTTAAGCCATTAAGACTCTAGAGATTTAAATGGCGAAGAGTTATATCAAGAGTTGTTAATACTTTCGCCACTCATTAAATCGGATAATTCGAGTTTGGAAGTTTTGAATTACATATTTGATGCAAATTTGGATCAAGTATTTCCAAATATAGTTATTGCTCTTAAAATATTAAACAGTTTACCAATAACAGTAGCATCGGGAGAACGTAGTTTTTCGAAGATGAAGATCATAAAAAATTACTTAAGGACAACAATGACTCAAGATCGTTTGGTAGGATTGTCCATTTTAGCAATAGAAAAGGAGCAAAATTGAAGGCTAGGAAAGTCCAATTTCTTTAAATTTACGATAGGCACTTAATACCTGTATTTGTGAATTCTTAGTTTTGTTGAATTTTATCAACTTCCTACTGTAGGGAAGTTATTGTAATTGGTCCGTAAATTGAAATTTTCAGCATATTTTCGTTCGCGGCTTACATGCTTTTAATTTCGTTTTAGATCTGAACTTTTATTATTATTATTATTATTCTTGTCTAGATACATACATGACTATCGTTGGAGGGCTCTGTAAGAGGGCACTCCTGAAGGTTCCTCGATAAAAAGTCACGTATACGTTTATAAATGGGGGCGCAGCAAATGGATTTGGCACAGGGCGCCAATTAGGCTAGGTCCGGCCCTGCACACGCCAACAAGACATACGACCAAATTAGTGCGGATGGAGTATCTACCCATAGTGGCTTCTCATCCAATTTTCACATTAGTTTCAAGCTGTAGTTTACAACAATCAGGGATACAATCAGCATACGACCCTGTTCACTTTCCGAGCAGACAAAAAATTAAATAAAAAAATACAAATCAAACAGAGATATGGAAACTCATGGTACTCACTAAATTGAATACTACGATACATGACAAGCAGAATCAAAACATCATAGTACTGAACACCATTGAACAAAGTGACTAATTGTCCAATTCTTAATTTAATTCCTCTATAATTAGGTTGAACCTATCATCGCAAAGATATGCTCAGTTATTCAATTTTTTGATCCAGCATTTTGTGCGACAAAATGGTGTTGACATACTCCATCCTACTTAATACAGCTTGTTGAATCGAAAAGACATATGGCTTGCTGACGTGTGTAAGCCAGCTTTAAATTTATTCGTGGATGCAACCACAAGTAAGTACACACATGTGTACATATACGAACAGAAATTTACTTCAGTCTATTGTAAAGCTTACTACACTTAGCTCCAAACATCTAACACTACCATCATCTCTAAGAACCACATCTTTACATCTTCTTAAGCACATTCAACCTTGAATGAACAATAGAAAGGTAATTATTCGCAATAAATTGTTACGTCATACGCACACAACAACCTTTCGCCTGGAAATTGTGGACTTCCGAGTAAGAATACCGGTTTGGCAACATACTCATTCATAACCCGGCTATTGGCCTAGTACTCCTACTATTTTATTGATCATCGTAAAAGTCTTGACCTTCAACATAATTATTATTCATTCTGCGCCCACTTTATGAGTACACGGAAAGAAGCGTTATTTACATTCGAAGACTATCTGGTGCGCCGCAACCGTGAATTTAAGTTTATGTATAATAAAACTAACAAACTTACATTCATGTCAGCAAATTATATTTATTTCATTGGAAATCAACTGTGTTCCGAAGCGTTGACTCGATTTTTTTCTAGGAAACAACTTCATAAAGTAGCTTCCGAATTGAAAGTGCGGAGAGTAAAATTAGAAAAAAATACTGCTCAATTTGTCAATGAATCCTTCTATATAACTCAATCTTCCTAGGATAGTATTTTACTTGATTCTATGGCCATTAAGGGAGATAAAGCGTTAGTCGATGCTACCTCTCTGTCTTGGAAATTTCAGGATTTCGAGTAGACACGGTACAATTAGAAACACATAAAAAATATTTTATAATTCATTCATTTAAACAAATATTTTACCAAGTCAAAACATAAATTACAAAAAACATATCAGTAACGTGTCGGAAAACCTTTTTGCTTCACAACCTCTTGTCGGCGATTCAGCATTCTAGTGCATCCCTCCACATGCTTCTTCTCACCACTTCGAAAAATTGATCCATGTTTGTGAAATTTCTTACGACTATACCTTGTTTTATGTCTGCCCACAATATGCTGCATTGGATTTAAGTCTGCACTAGTTGATGGCCAGTCTAAAACGGTGACACTGTTGTCCTCCAGAAACTTCGTTGTGTGTCGTGCCGTATATTTAGGGTCGTTGTCGTGCTGAAACTTCCACATAATAGAAAGGTTTTCCTCAGCACATGACAACGTTATGTTTTCTAAGATGTCGGTGTACTTTTTCTTGGTTAATAGTCCTTCTGTCCAACACCAAACCACGACAAACATCAACAAACATCGATGAAGACACCTCCTTGTTTAACAACAGTTTAAGTGTAGCGACGGTTGAATTCCATACTTTGTGGCCGTCTTACATATCTTCTGCAATTAGGACCAATGCGATTTATTTTTGTTTCGTCGCTCCAAAGGATGAATTTTCACTTATTTTTCCAGGTTAAATGTTACCTTGTGACATCCTACCTTTTCTCCATTAGTTACCGTTACTTCCTGGCTATGCTGCCATGTAGTCTAGCTTCCACGACACGTCTTCTGACTATTTTCAGTCTGAGTTCTTTCGGTGATAAATTTGGATAGCTGATCTTTTTGGGCTCCATTTCGATGTGCGTACAATTTATCTATCCATATTATCAGTTGCTTTTCGGGAGAGTCTTGCGGCTTTCCACGGATTTCAGTGTTCCGTAAACCGTTTTTAAGGAACACTCTATGTGGCTAATAGTTCGTCGATATAATAAGCCTAGCTTTCTCAAGTCAACAACTATGTCTATCTAGAGCAGTCAAATCTTGGCCGTTCCCATCGGTATTGAAATTAACAACACTTTTTAAAGCTTTGAAAATCTCGAACGCAACTTGCATTTTCAAACTGATCATAACGAACTTGCATGCCATCCTATTTATAATAAAATTCAGTGTTTGTAACGTTCGCCATGCAACGTGGTCGATCCAAAAACCCATAAGGGCAAAATGGGGGTCTGCCCTATTATTGAAGACCCCAAACCATCGTGCGAGTAAACGCTGTCTTGTTAAAAAAAATTGATAATGTTACGTTCGCCACTTCACCCAATGAAGCCAATTAAGGATTATATTGCTACTAATGAATTGTATTGTAGGGAATTATATAAATATAGAGGAGATGTAGGTAAGTAAGGATATTGGATTATTTAACTAAGTAGGTAGTAAGGTTGTTATGGAGAGTGTTCCTGACCGTGCGCGCGAGGTTGCGTAATTGAAGTATCTTTAACACCTGAATGCATTACAGTCGACGTCACAGACCCTGCAGATAAGTTGCCAGCAATCACGGCAACAAACAACACTCACCCAATCGCCGCAACAGATCCAAATCCAGGCTTTGCCCGGTCTACGATACGCCAATGGAGTCCCCTATGTGCCTGTGATACCCACAACCATTGGTATTTGCAATTCACCATGGTTAACGACTGCCACGATTATTTCACCAGCACTCCAACCACATCCCACAAACAGCAGTCACAGCATTCCCCCCGCACCGAGGTCCAACGCTCTGGCCAAACCCACGAAGCTTCAATCGCTTCAATAGGTCGCCAAAACCGGTCCCAAGCTAGGAAGCTTTGATGAGGTCAGCAAACTCGTGGGCCATTGACCGTCGATGCAGCAACGGGATCGGGATTTTCGCATAAATAGGGTTGCGGGAACAGCTGACGGGATCTTTGTCGGCGCGGAGCTGGATAAGTCGAAGGCGAGGCGTTTTGGGGGTCGATCTTTATTGCAAGTTAGAAAGGACGGCAACAACAACAACAATAAGGCTGAAAGTTATTGACCCTACCAGCATTACCAAACCACAAGCGTTATCCGCTTACATGCGGCGGAAATAGGCTTAAGAAGAAGAGACAAATTGTAAATAAAATTAAGTATTTATAGATAGGGATAGATAGGCAGGTTCAGTAATAATAATGAAAAAAAGAAGAATAAAATAGTGCCTTGAATAGATTGGTGATTTGTGTGAAGTGGCGAAGCGGACGTCGCGTTTCCGGCTTTTGTGTCCCTTATTTCAAGCTTCCTATTCGGTCATTGGTTCGTCGCGAATCCTGTTCCCGTTTTCGGATTCGCGGACAGGGCAGTCCCGGCGCAGAAACGGGTGGCGCCCTTATTGGAAACTATTCCCACACCCCTCTTCGCGGGTTTAAGCCGGGTGGGATTGCCCAAACCGTGGCCAGAATCGGCTACGGTGTAAGAGTGGACGTTACGCAAAATATAGTTGTAACATGTTTTTAACTTCCCAGTATATGGGAAGTTCTTGTAATCGCCTCGAAAATCGAAATTGAAATTTTCAACATTTCTTTACGTTTTGAGGTCTATAGAGTATATATAAAGTGTTTTTAGAAAGGGAGATGTATGTGTGTGTGTGTATGTACGTACGTACGTACGTACGTATGTACGTTCGGAACACTTTTTTCTACGAGCATAACTCACGTAAACAAAGTCATATCGAGTTCGTTGAGGTGTCAATCGAAGCGTCTTTGCAATCTCAAGAGCTGATTAGTTTTTGGGATACTTCGGTCGGGGGGGTTTGCTGTTTTCGCCCCTTGAAGGTCAACCATGGTATGCGCTATATCTCACGAACCAAACATGCGATTTTTATGATTACGGTGTCAATCGACGCGTTTTAACATTGATATGATTCTATCAAATTTTTAAAAAAATTCTTGGAGCCGTTTTTTAATTTTTTTAAAAAAAGTGCAAAAAATTAGGTTTTTTTTCAAAAACATCAAATTTTTAACCTAATTTTCAAACCTAAGTAATCAATGTTTATATAATTTATATACTCCAAATAGTTTTTGTGAAAAACCTAGCAAAAGTTCTTTTCATGATTATGAAAAAAATTAAATAAAAAATAAAAAATCATTAAACGTTCAAGGTCATTTACGTCATTCATTATATCTCGAGAACTAAATATAATATTTCCATCATTAAGGTGTCAATCGACGCGTATTATCATTTTAATGATGTTTTTATATGTTAAAAAAAATCTTTAAAGTGGTTTTTTAAATTTATTGAAAAAAATTGGAAAAGTAGTGTTTTTTTCATAGAAAAATTCATTTTTCACCTGATTTGCACATCGTAATAATAAATGTTTGTAGAATTTATAAAATTTTATCAATTTTTGTAGAGAAACCAGCAATAACTTTTGTCATGATTACAAAAAAAAAATTAAACATAAAAAATCATTCAAAGTCACCATGTAAAAAGGGTTCATTCGAATTATAATACCTTAAATCTCTTATTCTAAAGACATTGTTGTAAAGTCAATCAAAGTTTATTAATATTTGCAAAATTTAAGCAGATTTTCAATAGTCTTCACATCACCATGTTTTAACTTTTATGAAAAAACTGCTTTGTAATCTGTCCCCACTCCGATGAATACTCAATCAATGGACGCTCCCGTAGATGAAACGATTAATATTAAGTCATTCCAATAACTTTTACGAGAAGTACATTTTGTATTATTTGAAGTAGTATTATTTCCATAATTATTATTGTGTTTAATATTTTCAATATCTTTTTAGATATTACTGGGAAGTTGACCGTGTGGACCTCATGGGTCGCACCTCACGGCTTGTTAATTAAGTGTCCGCTCAATGTCTTTGGTTTTCTAGGATTTTGTTGTTCAGTCGTCCTAATAGGCGCACCATCGGCCAAATCTATGCCTCCCTGCATTTTCGTTGAATCAGGTAAAAAACAATCCTTAGGCGAATGAGTTATATCGAAGTATTCATTGACAAATTGGGTTTTTTTTTTAAGTAAACTAGATGTGTTTCTAATTATATGTCCGCAGCTGTATGTACACATATGAAGGAATGATGTAATTGTTGATTTCCAATTTGTCATAGATTGATTGGAAATAAACTTCTAATCAATAGTAGTACTGCTTTTTTAGAGGTACCATCTTCATAAAGTAGCTCCTGAAGTAAAGGTGCGGAAACTAATTCAAGATAATAAATAAATGACGAATTTAATAGGTGTTAGTAATAAATATAACACCAGTACACAATGAGGTAAAATCACGAAAACGAGGACAAAAGTTGAAGAAATTGATTTCCTGTTTTTAACTTTGCATACTTAATTTAAATTGTTCTTATAATGAGTTTCGAATTATTTTTTCAAACAATTTCGCGGCTTCAAAATGGTGGAATATTTTATCAAAAACCTGCTGCTGTCACAAATTTTGGTACAAAAGGATTTTGGGGACGTTTATAATGAGTTGATATTCATATAGATATTACTGGGAAGTTGTGTGTGTGGACCTCAGATGTCATGCGTTTCCTGGTACTATTCAAAAAATAAAAGTGTGCGGAAACGTGTGAAAAAAGTTTTGTAAAAATATTATAATTTCTGGTAATAAGTTGCTGACAATTTATTTGAAATCGTTTAGTTCTTTTTGAAACTTGGTTATTTCCTCTATTTAGATTTCATATGTATTTTAGCTTCACATTAAAGTACCATTTAGTTATTTCAATGCTTCCAAATACTTATTCAAGAAACAGTCTAGCCGAAACTTTCCGTGAAAACGCGTGATCGAATAGTGGTATCCATTTGTATGTGTGCTGTGCTGAATAATAATAAGGACCACAACGAATCGAAATGTGGACGTAGACATGTCGTAACTATCTTTACTATAAAAAATGTAAATACTCTTATGTTTTGTCATAAAACTGCATTTGCATGGCAATCAACAATAACAACTATGACTATCAATTTCCTTTTAAAGCAGTGCCGGAACTCGAATTCCATTCAATATCCAGGGGCTCATCCGAAACACTATCGCCGGAAGTAATAATGACTCTCTCATAAGCAAAGTGATCAACACCTCAGCCACATTACAATACTGTAATGAGACTTTGTCATTTTTGGTTTAGTTTTAAATGGATTAACAATTACAAACCAACAAACTGTCCATTTTGCAAATAGATAATCACATTTATGACTATATCGCCGACAGCACAACGAGTATCTTAAGATTGCTTGAAGCCAGGCAACAAAAAAAAACACTCGCAACGGATATTACGAAACTTCGCAACAAATAATCGTAACAGTCATGTTGCACATTGATTTCTGATGTTGTTAAAGAAAAGTGGAATTGGATTTCGGAATTTACTGAAAAATTCTTTTATAATTAGTTACTGAGTCGACTACAATTCAGAAATGCTAATATCAAGGAGACAGAAACTCGAGTAAAATAAATAGGGAATATTTAGTAATATTAAATAAGAGAATGATATTTTTTGATTTAATATCTTGAATACTAGAAAACTGATAACAGAGAGTCGAGAATTATCTTACCAAATTTGACGGAACCATTTAATTTTAGGCAGCTGAGCTGAAAAGAAAGTATTGGTATATCCTAAATATAAACCTAAAAGAACAAGTTTTTGCGTAAACAACGTATGATTCGGCAAAAATACGTGCGTGTGAGACAACGTAACGTACAACGTAAAAAAACTGCTGGAAGTGCCTTTAACTTCAGTCATTCCAACGATATTTGTTCCTAGTAAATAATACGTTGACACAAAATAAAAGACAGCTTGATTAGTTTCTTCAGAAATTAAACTTTTTATCTAGTTATGCATAAAATAAATTTTGTATGTTTGCTCTTTTTTATCGATAGATATTTTTCAGCATTATCTTTTAAAAATATATATATAATATAGATTTTTGCATTTGCCTTTGCTTTTTTTCTATGTTATATTGAGCAACTCCATCTATGCTTGCCCCCCGCTAGCCCCCATAGGTGCCAGGTCCACAAGTCTAGGAAGAGAAGCTCCTCCGGCTTCAGTGATAGCTCTTTAGTGGTTGTATTGTAATACAAGTGCTTTAAAATTGTGAGTGTAAACGAAACGGTATAGTTATTTGAGATCATTAAAACAATTAGAAACAAGCCGCGAAGTGCGACCCTTGAGGTCAACTTCCCAGTAATATCTAGATAAACATTAAAAATATTAAACACAATAATAATTTTGAAAATAATACTACTTTAAGTAATAATAATGAGAGGTATTCATAGCAGTAACAGGAATGAGTTAATATTAATCATATCATCTACGGGAGCATCCACTGATTACGTAAGGCTTTTGGTGGATGGGTGATGATGCTTGATTACCACAAATGCAAATTTGATTGAAATTTTGATGGTTTTCAAAATTTAAGCCGCTTATTTTAATTAAAAGACTGCAAAAACTATTAAAAATCTGCTCAAATTATCCAAACATTTTGAAACTTTGATTGACTTTACAACAAAGTCTTTAGAATTAAAGATATAAGGTAATATCAATCGGAAGAACCCCTTTCATATGGAAACTTTGAATGATTTTTTTATTTTTAATTGAATTTTTTTCAGAATCATGAAAAAAGTTTTGCTGGTTTGTCTTCAAAAACTGATAACAATGAAAAAACCCTAAGTTTTCTCATTTTTTTTCTATTAAATTAAAAAAACCGCTGAAACGAAATTTTATAATGTTAAAAACTTCACAAAGATGTTCATACACGTCAACTGACACCATAATGATGCAAATATTATATCTGGTTCGTGAGATATAGTGAATGATAAAAATGAACTTGAAAATCATGATGACTTTTAATGATTTTTTATTTTTAATTTAATTTTTTACGTAATCATGAGAAAAAGTTTTGATAATGTTTTTTTGATTTTTTCAAAATTTGATAGATTTACACAAATGCTAATACGCGTCGATTGACACCTTAACCATGCAAATCGTATGTTTGGTTCGCGAGATATAACGCATGACAGAAATGACCTTCAAAGGGTCAAAACAACAAACCCAAAGTTTCCCAAAAGCTAATCAGCTCTTAAAATTGCAAAGACGCTTTGATTGACAGCTCAACGAAGTCGATACGACTTTGTTTACGTGAGTTATGCTCGTAGAAAAAAGTGTCCACGAACGTACGTACGTACGTACGTACACACACACACACATACATCTCCCTTTCTAAAAACACTTTATATATACTCTATAGACCTCAAAACGTAAAGAAATGTTGAAAATTTCAATTTCGATTTTTGAGGCGATTACAAGAACTTCCCATATACTGGGAAGTTAACAAGCCGCGAGGTGCGACCCTTGAGGTCCACACGATCAACTTCCCAGTAATTTATCATATCATCTACGGGAGCGTCAATTGATTACGTCGGTAAGGGGGATGATTGAATATTTACGTGGATTAACCGGGAGGGGGGTGAGCAGGTTACAAAGCCTTTTCTACGTTATATGTTATTTTCATATCGATGCTTAAAGGATAAAAGATCGCTAGCAAAAATGAATGCAGTTTTTGTTATTACGCCCACTGAAGAGATTTTGTCGCGTGGTGGCCATTTTGAATAGTTGTATCCAAAATTGCCATGACATCGGTATAATCATTGAATTTGTATTTTTTCACAATTACTAATACTTATTTCTTATTTTCAGTTGGTTTTGAAAAACGTTGAATGTGCAATCAATAATCGGTTCAATTGCATGCAGGGCCCGATCTAGCTATTTAGCCGCTCCTGGCAAAATTAATTTTTGCCGCCCTTTTTAATGAAATATTGTAAGTCATAAGCATGTTTCGTGCATGAAATATTCACATATATTAGTCTATTATTTTGCCGCTCTGGGAATTTGCCCAGCTGGCCCCCCCCCCTTAGATCGGGCCCTGATTGCATGTTAAAACTAATAGCTAATAACTAACTAAATAGCCTTACGAATGATGATGGAGGAAGTAATTAAAATCTTACGAACACTAAAGACCAAAAATACTAAAAATTACATTTTTTATGTGATGAAAGCTTTTTAAAGCATATGATCTAGCAAAGTATTGACTACAAAACATTTTACCATTTTTTTACCGTTCATTACTACAAATGCAAATTTGATTAATTTTTTTTTGGTTTTCAAAATTTAAGCAGTTTTTATATTAAAATTAAAACACGGTACTGTAAAAACTATTCAAAATCTGTTTAAACTATGCAAATATTAATAAACTTTGATTGGCTTAACAACAATGTATTTAGGATAAGAGTAGTCAGGTAAAATCATTTATATGAACACTTTTTACATGGCGACTATGAATGATTTTTATATTTTTTATTTAATTGTTTTAGACATCATGAAAAAAAGTTTGCTGGTTTATCTCCAAAAATTGATAAGAATTTATAAATTTTATAAACATTTATTACCGTGTTGTGCAAATCTAGTTAAAAATTTATTTTTTTATGGTAAAACCCTAATTTTTTGCATTTTTTTTTTGCTAAATTAAAAAGCGGCTCCAACGATTTTTTTTATAGATGCAAAAACATAACAAAAATGTTAATACACTTCGATTGACACCTAAACGTTGCAAATATTATATCTGGTTCGTGAGATATAGACAATGACAGAAATGACCTTGAAATCATGATAACTGGTTTTTGCACAAAAAATGTTTGGAGTATATAAATTTTTATAAACATTGATTACTGTGTTTCGCAAATCAGGTTAAAAATTTATTGTTTATGAGAAAAACCAAATTTTTTGCACTTTTTTTCCTTAAATGGAAAAACGGCTCCAACATTTTTTTCACTTGATAGAATCACAAAAATGTTAATACGCGTCGATTGATACCTAAGCGATGCAAATCGTATGTTTGGTTCGTGAAATATAGTGCTTGACACAAATGACCTTCAAAGGGGCAAAACAGCAAGCACCCCCCTCCCGGAATGTTTCAAAAACTAATCAGCTCTTGAGATATCAAAGACGCTTCGATTGACACCTTAACGAAGTCGATACGACTTTGTTTACGTAAGTTATGCTCGTAGAAAAAACTGTCCACGAACGCACATACGTACGTACGGACGTACGTACGTACATACACACACACACACGTACATACTTCTTTCTAAAAACACTTAAAATATACTCTAAAGACCTCAGGAGCAACTCGGTATCTTTTGAAGATTTCCACCTCCCAACGACGAAAAAAAAATTTCAATTTCGATTTTCGAGGCGATTACAAGAACTTTCCATATACTGAGAAGTTAAAAATTATATAGAAATCCTAGGAACAACATAGTACAATGTCTTTCACCGATTGAAATTCTGAAATTTGTCATTGTATACATTCAAAAGTTTTTTTATAATTTTGGTATACATGACTGTGTCAACTTTCATTGGCAACAATAACATTTTCTATGGTGACACAAACGAAATAACACGTTTCTCCACTCCCAAAAATATAAATGAGGTGCTTTTGTTTGACAACGTTCTTTTCATGTGAAATGTGTAGATACTGGAATAACAATCTGCCACCACAATGCCAAAGTCAACTAATTATTCAGTTGGAAAAAGAATCAACTGGCAAAATATATCGCAGTTGTAAATTATTTGCACGCTCCATTATTGTTCGTCTGGTCTGGTTATAATATCACAAGTAGTGTTGCATGAAGCATTTTATAAATTCATTAAGCGAACACATACAGAGAGTGTAAAACATTGCATTCAAACTGTGGAAAATCGTGTTATTTTAAACAAATATTTGTTTTTATTTGTTTTTTTCAGTGATAGATTATCAGAATTGCTTCAAAATTATTGTTTCCATCAGCAATTTGGCAAAAGCCATTAAATTTTAGATACGGAACATTACAAACCAATCAGTCATTCTGCTTCTGCAGAGACTGTTCACTCTATTAAACGCAACTTTTTGTGCCCTCAAAAAAACGCTACCATTCTGCTCATCTCTTCAAGATGTTCGATTTGACCAACCTTAAATTACCGCTCGCCAATCAGTCAAGCAAAACTGGAACAATTTTCGCAACAAAAAACTCGATTCGTTCAACAACTTGTTGATTGTGAAATCGGTGGAGAAAAAAATTCGCCTGCAGGAAATAAACCCATCATCTGATGGGTCAACAATCATTTCAGCTCCATCTTACGCACGACGACAGTGTGTCTTGATTTACTGCACATAACAGTGTCGCCAAGCTTTCACGATCAACGACATCAGCATCTTTCACTTTTTATCCAATCTTTTTTCACTCTTTTCAAACAAACTGCAATTTCCTTTTCTACCCGTTACAGAAGACACATGCAGTTTTCCCGCCATATATCACAAAACATATTTCCATAAAAGATGCAAAGCTTCTATTCGACTTACCTTGCCTCGATAATGTTGGACTGTCGGTATGGAGTATCTATTCCAATTCTGCGTTGCTACAAAGGAATAGGTCAAAGCACAATAGTATCAGCTGCTAGCATAAAACTCACGAAAAACTATAACAGATCACTAGATTTATCTTAGATACAATAAAAAATTGCAAATATACTGCAACTCCTGGCCCGTATTGCGAATTAAATCTATGTACAATATGCACTCCAGTGTAGTACTACAGCACTTAGCGTCTATTAAAGTCTCGACTAATCCACGTGAGCATTGATCTGGTCGATTGGAGTGCTGTTACTTCTTTCGCGCGCGAATAATGACTGAAAGATTTCTGCGCAAAAATACCCCAACATTTTACTCTAAATCCGCAACATTATCGCAGTATGCAGACAGACAAGCAGGCGGTAGACCTATACATTGGGTGTCTTCCGCGTCTTCCGTGCCATAACAGTTTGATGAAACGCTTCAATCATCGATCTTTGAATGAGCTTCGAAATGTGAAGATACTCGCTGTTAACATTATCACAGTAAAAGATGATGAGGGAAAACCAGCCGAATTTTCGAAGAATAATTGGAAGGCAACCTTCCTGGGACTAGAGTTCAACCGAATGGAAATTATAATTTTCTGGTGATAAATTCCAAAACAAAACTTGCAGAGATTTTAGCGAATTACTCTGAGGTATTTTATTTTCGATGCCAACGGTCCGCGAGCACTGCCCGAACATAAAACTGAACATAATTCTAAGTGCGATAGAATCGCAAAACAGACGAAACATTTTATGGAATTGTTGGAACGTGCACATTGTGACCATGGCCGCCTTTCAGAAGCCAATAGTTGTTTCCTCTGGCTAACTTTTTAGCTTTTTGAGCCAAGATTATAGAGAGACTGTTTGTCCAGAACTTCAAAAGCTAGTCAGAGGCATGAAAAATATACGTCTTTCGATTCTATAAAAAAAAGTTCTGTCATGCAAAAACTATTTTATACAACCCATCTTTTGTAATTCATCATTCATTCGTAACTTTGACTGTTTTTAATTTGAAAAAGTTTTTCATTTTTGGCTTTGTTTTATTTTACAATTCATAATTCGTACCCGTATCAATTGGGGAGCGAAGCGAGCAAGGAATGAGAAACTCTAGTTTTAAAAATTGAGCTTTTGTTTGTTTATTTTATTTTATATATAATAGCACCAAGCTTCAATAACTTTTTAAAAGTAGCAACTAACGGAAATATCAATAAAAATATCAATTCTGGACCAAGTAATCGATTCAACCTCGATCATGGGGGTCATCAGTTCTTCTTAGTGGTATATCCAATCTTAATGAAACAAAACAAAACTATTAGATTAATAGTTTAGCCAGTACCTTAACGAATTTTTTTTTCAGTAAATGACAAACGAGCAATTTTTCCATTGATATTAAAAAATTTACTCTCAGATGCTGCCATTTTCCTTAACTTAAAAAAAAACAATCCGCGAGTTGTGACCCTTGAGGTCCACACGGTCAACTTCCCAGTCATATCTACATAAACATCAAAAACATTAAACACAATAATAATTTTGAAAAAAATACTATTTTAAATAATACTAATGAGAGATATTCAAAGCAGTAACAGGAATGAGTTAATATGAATCATATCATCTACGGGAGGGTCCATTGATTACGTAAGGTTTTTGGTCGATGGGGACAGATTGAATATTCACGCGGATAAATCGGTGGGGGCCATTTCTACGTTATTTGTTATTTTCATATCGATGTTTGAAGGACAAAAGAGCGCTAGCAAAAATGAATGCAGTTTTTGTTATTACGCCCACTGAAAAAATTTTGTCGCGCCATGGTCATTTTGAATAGTTGCGTTCAAAATTGCCATCACTTCGGCATAACCACTGAATTAATATTTTTTCACGATTTTACATCAATGAGATTAATAATTAATTTCGAATTTCTGTTGGTCTTGAAAAATATTGAATATGCACTCAAAAATAGGTTCAATTGCATGTAAAAAGTAAAATATATTACACATGATGATGGAGGAAGTAATTGAAATCTCACGATTACTAAAGATTAAATCTACTAAAAACTACAATTTTTTATTTGATGAAAGCTTTTTAAAGCATATGATCTTGGAAAGTATTGACAACAAAATATTTTACTATTGAAAGCGTTGATTACCACAAATGCAAATTTGATTGAAATTGTGTTGGTTTTCAAAATTTAAGCAGTTTTTTTATTAAAATTAAAACACTGTAAAAACTTTTAGAAATCTGCTCAAATTATGCAAATATTATAAAACTTTGATTGAATTTTCAAAAATTTCTTAGAACAAAAGAAATAAAGTAATATCATTCGTATGAACCCTCTTTACATGTTAACTTTGAACGAATTTTTTTATTTTTTATTTAGTTTTTTTTTTGGTAATCATGGAAAAAGGTTTTGCTGGTTTTTCTTCAAAAACTGATAAGAATGTATAAATTTTCTAAACATTTAATACTAATATGTGCAATTCAGGTTAAAAAAATATTTTCTATGAAAAAACCCTAATTTTTCGCATTTTCTTTTATTAAATTAAAAAACGGCTGAAACGAATCTTTATAATATTAAAAACACTACAAAAATGTTAATGACACCTTAATGATGCAAATATTATATCTGGTTCTTGAGATATAGTGAATGACATAAATGACCTTGAAGGTTATGATGATTGTTAATGATTTTTTATTTTTTATTTATTAACTTCCCAATTCCCTATGGGAAGTTATTGTAATGTGGTCGATTTTGCGAATCTCAGATTTTGACATATTTCCACGTTTTAAGGTCTCTGGAATACAAATCCATCGTTTTTAGAGAGATGTCTGTGTGTTTGTATGTGCGTTCGGAATTATTTTTCGTCTCGATTATCTCGGGAACCAAAGATCGCATTGGCGTGGGACGTTTCATTCGACGCGTAATTACGTAACTTAAAACTGAATGAGTTTTCAGCAAAATCGGTTAAGCCGTTTTTATTTAGGATGAAAAAACTGAAATCGACTAATAATTGCTTATTTTGCAACTGTTGAAACGCACTATTAATTAGGCGGCCCATTCACGTTCAATAATATTGCGCAATATTTATGATTGCACAATGATTGAACAAAATATAGAGCAAGCTTAAATTTTATTGCTCAATGTTTTTTTATTGCGGCGTGTGTGTGTGTAATATTGGGCAATATTTTTATTTTTTGATAAGGTGAAATTGCTTCCCTCATAACCGTGTCCTTTTTCTGTATAAGAGGTTTCACTAACTGAAACAATTTTTCAAACTTTCCAATATCCATTCTCATATAATTTTGAAAGTCTTTCTGCAGTTAAGGTCAAGTACTTTAAAAGTCTTTCGTGGGTATAGACTGGCCTTCTTTTTAACCATTCTTTAACCCAAAATCGTTTTCTTTTTCTTTTTTTAACAAAATAACCAGCGCGGTCGCTGCCAAAACTTCGCCATCTGATGTGTTACTTGCAAGAAAGTACTAACCCGAGTGCCATGTCAATTTTATTGACATAATATTATTGAACATGTGTGGTGCAAGAATGTGTTCAATAATATTGTGCAATCATAAATATTGCGCAATATTATTATATTATAATATATAATTATAATTTAATATTCTTAATAACAATAAAATATTATTAGTTGTAATTTGATATTGTAAATATGAACCCAATTATAACTATTCAGTAACGATCAAACATTCTTAATAACGAATGATTATTATTAACAATAATTAAATACTCTCAATAAAGGTGGTGGATTCCGGGGCCGAGATAGAGGACGAGGAGGTGAACGAGGAGAAGGACGAGGTTTCCGAGGCATTGGTAGAGGACGACCAGGTGTGGGAGGCGTCTTTCTCTTCCAAAGCTTTTATGGATAGATAAAAAATAAATAAAAGCAATAAAAATAATTATAATAATCTAGAAAAATAATTATTAAAAATAGTGATTATTAATAATAGTAATTAATAATAAAAACAAGCCGTGAGGTGCGACCCATGAGGTCCACACGGTCAACTTCCCAGTAATATCTAAAAAGATATTGAAAATATTAAACACAATAATAATTATGGAAATAATACTACTTCAAATAATACAAAATGTACTTCTCGTAAAAGTTATTGGAATGACTTAATATTAATCGTTTCATCTACGGGAGCGTCCATTGATTGAGTATTCATCGGAGTGGGGACAGGTTACAAAGCAGTTTTTTCATAAAAGTTAAAACATGGTGATGTGAAGACTATTGAAAATCTGCTTAAATTTTGCAAATATTAATAAACTTTGATTGACTTTACAACAATGTCTTTAGAATAAGAGATTTAAGGTATTATAATTCGAATGAACCCTTTTTACATGGTGACTTTGAATGATTTTTTATGTTGAATTTAATTTTTTTTGTAATCATGAGAAAAGTTATTGCTGGTTTCTCTACAAAAATTGATAAAATTTTATAAATTCTACAAACATTTATTATTACGATGTGCAAATCAGGTGAAAAATGAATTTTTCTATGAAAAAAACACTACTTTTCCAATTTTTTTCAATAAATTTAAAAAACCACTTTAAAGATTTTTTTAACATATAAAAACATCATTAAAATGATAATAAGCGTCGATTGACACCTTAATGATGGAAATATTATATTTAGTTCTCGAGATATAATGAATGACGTAAATGACCTTGAACGTTTAATGATTTTTTATTTTTTATTTAATTTTTTTCATAATCATGAAAAAAACTTTTGCTGGTTTTTTCACAAAAACTATTTGCAGTATATAAATTATATAAACATTGATTACTTAGGTTAGAAAATTAGGTTAAAAATTTGATGTTTTTGAAAAAAACCTAATTTTTTGCACTTTTTTTAAAAAAATTAAAAAACGGCTCCAAGAATTTTTTTAAAAATTTAATAGAATCATATCAATGTTAAAACGCGTCGATTGACATCTTAATCATAAAAAGCGCATGTTTGGTTCGTGAGATATAGCGCATACCATGGTTGACCTTCAAGGGGCGAAAACAGCAAACCCCCCCGACCGAAGTATCCCAAAAACTAATCAGCTCTTGAAATTGCAAAGACGCTTCGATTGACACCTCAACGAACTCGATATGACTTTGTTTACGTGAGTTATGCTCGTAGAAAAAAGTGTTCCGAACGTACATACGTACGTACATACACACACACACACATACATCTCCCTTTCGAAAAACACTTTATATATACTCTATAGACCTCAAAACGTAAAGAAATGTTGAAAATTTCAATTTCGATTTTCGAGGCGATTACAAGAACTTCCCATATACTGGGAAGTTAACAAGCCGCCAGGTGCGACCCTTGAGGTCCACACGGTCAACTTCCCAGTAATATCTACATAAACATCAACAACATTACAACAATGAGAGGTATCCATAGCAGTAACAGGAATGAGTTAATATGAATCATATCGTCCAAGGGAGGGTCCATTGATTACGTAAGGTTTTTGGTCGATGAGGACATATTGAATGTTCATGCGGATCAATCGGTGGGGGCCTTTTTGGTCTTGAAAATTTTTGTTGGTTTTACAAATTTAAGCATTTTTTTTAATTAAAAGACTATAAAACTATTTAAAATCTGCTCAAATTATGCAAATATTTTAAAACTTTAATTGAATTTACTACAATTTTTTAGAATAAAAAAAATAAAGTAAAAGCATTCGTATGAACCCTCTTTAAATGGTAACTTTGAATGATTTTTTATTTTTCATTTAGTTTTTTTCATAATCAAGGAAGAAAATTTTGCCGGTTTCTCTTCAAAACCTGATAAGAATGTATACATTTTATAAACAGGTATTACTGTGTTGTGCAAATCAGGTTAAAAAATATTTTTTATGAAAAAAACTATAATTTTTTTGCATTTTCTTCTATTAAATTAAAAAAAAGCTGAAACGAATTTTTGTAATGTTAAAAGCTTCACAAAGATATTAATACTCGTCAGCTGACACCTTAATGATGCAAATATTATATCTGGTTCGTGAGATATAGTGAATGATAAAAATGACCTTGAAAATCATGATGACTTTTAATAATTTTTTATTTTTTATTTAATTTTTTACGTTATAATGAGAAAAAGCTTTGATGGTGTTTCTACACAAATTGTTTGGAGTATATAAATTTTATAAACATTGTCTACTAAATTTCACAAATCAGGTTAAAAATTTATTGTTTATGAAAAAAACCTAATTTTTTGCACTTTTTTTCTTAAATTAAAAAACGGCTCCAAATATTTTTTGAAAAACTTGATAGATTCACACGAATGCTAGTACGCGTCGATTGACACCTCTATCATGCAAATCGTTTGTTTGGTTCGCGAGATATAACGCATGACAGAAATGACCTTCAAAAGGTCAAAACAGCAAACCGCCCCGACTGAAGTATCCCAAAAACTAATCAGCTCTTAAGATTGCAAAGACGCTTCGATTGACACCTCAACAAAGTCGATACGACTTTGTTTACGTGAGTTATGCTCGTAGAAAAAAGTGTTCCGAACGTACATACGTACGTACGTACGTACGTACATACACACACACACATACATCTCCCTTTCTAAAAACACTTTATATATACTCTATAGACCTCAAAACGTAAAGAAAAGTTGAAAATTTCAATTTCGATTTTCGAGGCGATTACAAGAACTTCCCATATACTGGGAAGTTAATAAATTATAGCTTTTTTATTTACCATACTGGGAAGTAAGTTAGTTAAAGTTTTGATGGTGTTTTCAAAAACACTATTTGGAGTATATTATCTTTATAAACATTTATTACTATGTTCTGCAAATCTGGTTAAAAATTTATTGTTTATGAAAAAATACATAATTTTTTGTACACTTTTTCTTAAATTAAAAAACAGTGATAGATTCACAAAAATGTTCATACGCGTCGATTGACACTTTAACAATGCAAATCGTGTGTTTAGTTCGCGAGATATAACGCTTGACAGAAACTCCAAAGGGGCAAAACAACCCCCTCGCCGAAATTTTCCTAAAAACTAATAAGCTCTTTAGATTGTAAAGACGCTTCCATTGACACCTCAACGAAACCTCAAAACGTAAAGAAAAGTTGAAAATTTCAATTTCGATTTTCGAGGCGATAACAAGATTTTCCCATATAGTGGAAAGTTAATAAAAGCTAAAATTAGGTACTAGATAAACGATTAAACTAATAATTTTTTGTTCCACAGATTTTGGATTAACCACGCCAAAAGTACTGATGGTCACCGTTAGGCACTATTTTTAGAAGAGAAGTCAACAATCGAATTCAGATGATAGTTAAAGTTAAATTTTTAATCAACAGTCCTTAAAATGTAGTGTTTTTTGCTTGAATTATATACTGTTTTTCTTAAGAACCCCCAATTGAATGAATTCAAATGAATAGATTGTCTCATGATTTATTACTATCATATGGTATTCCTGCGATTTATCAATCGTACAGAAAAAAGTATAAAGACAATTTTTGCACACATTTTCATGTACCTTTAAGTTCGGAATATTTGTTTTTGTAAAAAAATATTAAATTTTTCTTCTTCTTTAATAATAGGAATACTACTCTACAGCTAATTTTTTGCTCAACATGATTATTTTCATGGTCATTCATCCTACATGTAACTACTGTATCGAAAATTGAAATTTATCCTTGCTTTTATTGTTTGTTGTACTCATTCATAATGAAACTTGTGTAAATCCATAAGTGGTTATTCGTCAGTGTCCAGACCATAAAATGCACGATGCCTCCATCAAAGAAGTCATAGAGTATCAGAATTCTGATCTCGCGTTGGGCGGTTCAAGTGTCTACAACGACTTGATTATAATATCGTTATTGAAGGTCTTTTCTTCTGATGAAATGGACATAAACAGTTTTAATCTTCGTTGAAAGAGACTTTCATCCTACATTTATCAAAAGCGGCTTTTTACAGAACTACATAAATGGATAAATGTCCACAAGACGGATATCTTGAGTAGGCAAAAAAGCAGCATTACTTCGTTTCCTATTCTAATCAATCAAGTCATTATAAACCGAAAATGGGTGCCCTTATTTCTTGTTTATTGTTTTTCTACCAGCTTCGACAACTTTCGACATGAACTCTTGCAGTTTCGTTTGTTTGCTCTGCCACCGTTTTTTATAAAAGCCAGCAATTCACTGCAATGACGTTAACAATTTGATAAAAGATTTTTATTACCATTTTCCCTTTCTCATTTTCTTATTGTATTTTTTCAAGATATCGCCAAATAAACGCCCTCATACTTTGCCTAATTAAGAGATTTTGTTTTCTGGTGTTTGCTGTTTTTCATTACTTAATTTTATCAATCAGCCCCCGGAATCTAAGGAAGTTATTGTAAATAGTCCAAAAATCGTACGTACGGAAGTACGTACAGAGCAATCCTATCCGTCAGCATATTGCAGCTCTGGATCATTTTCCATGCAAGTATATATTTTGAAACTATATATCTAAAATTCATTCAATGGATGATATTTCTCCGCAATTTCAACATAAAACATGTAACTTTTATTTTGAATGGTTTTTAGGTCCACATCACAGTTCATCGACTGAAAAAGTTGTTTCATTTGAAGCGCTTGGATATTTTTATGAAGTTTTTCCGAGATATGCTCCATTTTCTTAAAACGATAGTTCCTGGAATTCCTGCCAATGGATGGACTTTATAATTGAGGATGTGCAAAAATCGGCAATTTTTTGAATTGGTATACCAAATTCAGGATCCCAGCACATTTGTACGTAGATATATTGAGCAGCAGAGCTAAAATCATAATCAAAACATGTCTAAATATTTTTACGAGTTGAAATTAGAAAGAAGGAGAATGTTAGACAAGTTTATATGTATGATCTTTTGTCACTAAGTCACTATCGAAAAATTATAGAAATTTCCGGATCGGTGTTTCAAAATGGGTTCAAGGAAAAACCTTATTCGTGGCAGTATTGAAACCAGTAATCCCACCTTGCTCGTATCGAAGTAGATTTACTCCCTTCATTTAACTGAGCAGCATTTAGTCATTAGTACATAGAATCGGTATAAAACGAATTTGTTTTATACAATATCACAACCGAAAACACAATCCGCAACAAAATTCAAACGCTGGAAAATACAAATATTGAAACAGAAACAAATCTCAAAGTAACCCAAATTTGTGATCCTTAATGTTGATTTTGCAAACAATGACTATTTTTTGTCAAATAGTTAATAATTATAATTAATTAAATAATAATTAATTAATTAATAAAATTAACTTAAACACCGACTGAAATTTTAACGCAAATTTTATTTTGTAAGCTAGTGAAACATTAATTTGCAGTTTTCGATCAACACCACTGTTGAAATGTAAGTGATATAAAGAATTTCGGCAAATATTTTCAATCCATAACTGTCTTCTTGTGATGTTTGGGCTGTTGTTAATAAATACCTATTATATGAAATGTCTCTATGTTTTACTTTGAAAATTAACTAGGAAGGTTGTTTTGCTTTCGTTTGCCAATTCTAATGAAAGCGATGCTCAAATATTGTAATCATATTTTCAATTAATTCTTTCTAATATTTTTACCTCCAGAACCAGATTTGTTCCTAGAATTTTTTTCAAAAATTGTTTTGTTACAATGTTTTATATATGAATTTATTTTTTAGACTGTATCCCTTTACTTTTATCCTGAACCCTGTACCAAAGTTACTCTCAAAAGCTTTGTTTAGAATTATTTTTGAAGTTTTTCGGAAAAAAATTTCTAGCATGATTTGTAATAAATTTTAAACTTTTTAGTTTACCTGAAACTATTTACTCGAATTGATTTTTTTCTACTACGGATTAAAGCGGTCGCACTACTCCTCCACAAAACACTTGTGAGGCGTCAGCAACTAAAACCACAACTTTTCCCATTCGATGCAAAATTTGTTTCGGGACAGTTTTCTAAATAAGTTGAAACATTTATAATCAATTTCAAACACACAAATCTGAAAATTTTGAGGCTGTTTACCATTGGTAGTTTCGCGCAGAATTTTTTTCCTCATAATGACCATCTTATTAACTTCCCAGTATATGGGAAGTTCTTGTAATCGCCTCGAAAATCGAAATTGAAATTTTCAACATTTCTTTACGTTTTGAGGTCTATAGAGTATATAAAAAGTGTTTTTAGAAAGGGAGATGTGTGTGTGTGTGTGTGTGTGTGTGTGTAGGTACGCACGTACGTACGTTCGTGGACACTTTTTTCTACGAGCATAACTCACGTAAACAAAATCGTATCGACTTCGTTGAGGTGTCAATCGAAACGTCTTTGCAATTTTAAGAGCTCATTAGTTTTTACGATACTTCGGTCGGGGGGGGGGGGGGTTTGCCGTTTTGCCCGTTTGAAGGTCATTTCTGTCATGCATTATATCTCGCGAATCCAACATTCGATTTGCACAATTAAGGTGTCAATCGACGCGTATTAACATTTTTGTGAATCTGTCAAATTGTGGACAAAATCGTTGGAGCCGTTTTTTAATTTAAGAAAAAAAGTGCAAAAAATTAGGTTTTTTTTAATAAACAATAAAGTTTTAACCTGATTTACGGAAGACAGTATTCAATTTTTATAAAATTTATATATTTCAAGCAATGTTTGTAAAAACAGCATCAAAACTTTTTCTCATGATTACGTAAAAAATTAAATAAAAAATAAAAAATCATTAACAGGCATCATGATCTTCAAGGTCATTTCTGTCATGCGTTATATCTTGTGAACCTAACATACGATTTGCATGGTTGAGGTGTCAATCGACGCGTATTAGCATTTATGTGAATCTATAAAATTTTCAAAAAAATCTTTGAAGCCGTTTTTTAATTTAAGAAAAAAAAGTGCAAAAAATTAGATTTTTTTTAATAAACAATAAATTTTTAACCTGATTTACGGAAGACAGTATTCAATTTTTATAAAATTTATATATTTCAAGCAATGTTTGTAAAAACAACATCAAAACTTTTCCTCGTGATTACGTAAAAAATTAAATAAAAAATAAAAAATCATTAACAGGCATCATGATCTTCAAGGTCTTTTCTGTCATGCGTTATACGTATCTCGCGAACCATACATGCGATTTGCATGATTAAGGTGTCAATCGACGCGTATTAGCATTTTTGTGAATCTTTCAAATTTTGGAAAAAATCGTTTGAGCCGTTTTTTAATTTAAGAAAAAAAAGTGCAAAAAAATAAGTTTTTTTTAAATAAACAATAAATTTTTATTCTGATTTACGGAAGACAGTATTCAATTTTTTATAAAATTTATATACTTCAAGCAATGCTTGAAAAAACGTCGTCAAAATTTCTTCTCATGATGACAAGAAACATTAAATAAAAAAATAAAAATCATTAACAGTCATCATGATCTTCAAGGTCATTTCTTCCATTCACTATATATCACGAACCAGATATAATATTTGCATCATTAAGGGGTCAATCGACGTGTATTAATACCTTATTGATTATTTTAACATTATAAAAATCCATTTTAGCGGGTTTTTTAATTTAATAGAAGAAAATGCGAAAACTTAGCGTTTTTTTCTTTAAAAATATCTTTTTGACCTGATTTGCACAACACAGTAATACATGTTTATAAAATTTATACATTCCCATCAGTTTTTGAAGAGAAACCAGCAAAACTTTTTCATAATTCTAAAAAAAAATCAATTAAAAATAAAAAATCATTCAAAGTTACCATATGAAAAGGGTTCTACTGAATGATATTACCTTATATCTTTTATTCTAAAGACCTTGTTGTAAAGTCAATCAAAGTTTCAAAATGTTTGGATAATTTGAGCAGATTTTTAATAGTTTGTGCAGTCTTTTAATTAAAATAAGCGGCTTAAATTTTGAAAACCATCAAAATTTCAATTAAATTTGCATTTGTGGTAATCAATCATCATCACCCATTCACCAAAAGCCTTGCGTAATCAATGGATGCTCCCGTAGATGATATGATTAATATTAACTCATTCCTGTTACTGCTATGAATACCTCTCATTATTATTATTTAAAGTAGTACTATTTTCAAAATTATTATTGTGTTTAATATTTTTAATGTTTATCCAGATATTACTGGGAAGTTGACCGTGTGGACCTCAAGGGTCGCACTTCGCGGCTTGTTTTAATTAAGTTTTAGTCTATTTTCTGCTAGTTCCATAAAATTACACACAAAACAAACTAAACACAGTTCACACATTAAATAACAACTGAAAATACATTCTTGATTACTTTTTGAACCATTTCATAAGCCGCATCATTGAATATGTTTCAGTATCCTAGACTGTATAACAAATTCATGCTGATCTCGTCGCAAAAAAACACACGCAACGTTTTATGCTCTTGAAGAATACTTCCATTCATATTCCGGAATACATAATTATTCGCCAAGAAAACATGTTGATGTTGTTTCGATTTTTGCTTTGTGAGTTTGAAGACCCAAAAAGTAGCGGCAATTCATGAATTTTTAATGAACACCGTCATTATTACTGATTATAGCCAACCCGCAAAAGATACAGATGCTTACCTTGGCGAACCACTGTTTCCAAATTTATCCATGCTCGTTCCACTTCATTTTTGTTATATGTATATAGTTGATATGTATTTCTATATCACCTCAACCAGTTTATTATCTCCGATAAAAGGAGTGAATTTTAAAGTTTATGTGGTAGACGGAACCGACTTTTAATGTCACATTATGAAACCAAACTACGCGACACCAAGTACTATAACAAAAGACTCAGGCGAGTAACCCTAATGCAAGTTTGTGCGATTGTTGTTTTAGATAGATCTTTAAATTGCCTGGCTTTTATATATATTTTATACATATCATGTGATATTTATTTGTATTATTTTGTTGTTTGAATATTAACCAAGATCGGTCACTCAGTCGTTTATTTACAGCGAAATTTCCACATATGGTAGAGGACAAAATTCGGACTGTTTATCATGCAATTATCATATTCAATCGAATTAAGTGAGTCAGCTGGAGATGCTAAAAATTTTCTTCGGAACTATACATCAATAGTAAATGAGACATATGCTTATACGAATATTTAGACTAAAAGGTAAATGTAGCACCTTTTTTAGAATTTCTTCGAAAGGTCAGTGTATGCTTAAATTGTATGAACATTGCGCGATTGTATTTAATGTTTATCAGTTGAAATATGCGTATGTTAAGGACTGGATGAACAACATTCAAAATATTTGTATTTTCTATCTTGCTGGTAAATAATGATAAATTTGGATTTTTATAAAATCAAAATAATAAATCCATCCTTAGTTTAACTTGTGAAACGACTATTTTGAATACTGTTTATTCTCGATGATAGCGAAGCAAATTGAAGAGCATGTACAGAATAAATAAATAAAAACATGATACCATTATTTTCAGCCGTTTTAAGTTAAAGTACACATAAATTTTGGGCGCATATTTCAAGAAAATTGAAATTATATATTTTTTGAAGCTCATCTTCAACATATTTATGCTATAACAAAACGTAACACTTTCATTAATCGAAATTTTGATCTTTTTCAACAGATATCAATTTATTATTTATTAATCTATTGGTACGTGATTGTTTACTTAATTCAATATTTTTTGTAGGGTCAAGAATATACCATTTCAAACAAGTGTACCAGGATGTAATTAAAACCTTGTCTTCAAATATGGAAAAATTCGTTGGCCTCCTCAGTCTCCCGTGATTTATTAGATTTACACAATTATTAGCCCCACAAATGGTTATATTATCAATTTATATTTGAGCTTGTTCCAGATTTGTTTCTCAATACAAAAGGAACTAAATTTATTACTCACATGAAAATTGAGTTCGTTGGCAAAACCACAATCATATTACTTTTAAATAGTTGATGTTATATCAAAATGCATGGCACTCTCATTTTTGATTAGTATTCAATTAAGTCAAGGAGACAGTACTAACAGTCAAGTTGATTATTTTCACACGCCTTAACATTTATAGATGCATAAGTGAATCTTAAATTAGTTCCGGTTCAACCACTGAATGAATTCATAAATTAAATCAAAATATTACGTTTAGCCATACATACGTCATTAGCGACATTTTTAAGGAAAATAAAAAAGTAGTATGAATCCTGAACGAAAATTACAAAGAAATTAACTTTGACAAGCGGTGAGATATAAGAAAGACAACATGAAATCGTATTGTAGTACTACTAAAAATTTTGACTGCACTGTAATGATAAGTTAGACGACAAACGAAATTAATTACAAATTCTAAGATTTGATTATCTTTGTTCCAAAAAGGTTTAAATTTTGTCTTATAAATTTATATCACAGATTCAGTTACAAACTTCAAAATAATTTTTAACGATTGAGTTGGTTGGTTGGTTGGTTGTAGTGGCAGCCCCTTTTAATCCAAAGGTAGCTCACTTAGGCCACGAGAGGCCCATTGTGATACCACAGAATTTAAGGGCGGCACTAGAACCTGCGGGATGACGAGAACCATCCAGATTCTCGAATAAAGCCGGCTATGCAGCCAATGTCCAGATCATCTACTTCCGTGAGGTTGTCTAGGAAAGGCGTGCCCAAGGTTTGCATGCGCTTCCTGGACATTCGCACAGAAAGTGTTTAATGGTTTCTTCCTCTTCCTCTTCCTCCGATCTGCAACTTCGGCAGAAATCATTGAAATGGACACCCAATCTTTCTGCGTGTCTGCCGATCAGACAGTGTCCCGTCAGTACGGAAACGACGGAACTCAGGTTTTCGCGGCTTATATTGAGGAGCCGCTTGGTGCGTTTGGAGCATAGTGCGTGCCAAGTTTGCCTGGTTGTGCTACAGCTTTCTTCGAGCAGCCAGGCCCTATTTGCAGCCTCCACGTAGTGCTGCTTAAATCCTAGCTTTATGGAAGCTAGAGGTTAGCCGACTTCGGGGTTAAGTGTATATTCCTGAAGCTCGATGCCAGCTCTCGCTAGGGCATCTGCTTCACAGTTTCCAGGTATATCACTATGCCCCGGTACCCAACATAGAATCACTTCACAGTGAAGCGACATCACGTTCAGTTGTGAGCGGCATTCCATAGCTATTTTAGATTAAGTATGCACGCTGGATAATGATTGGATAGCAGCTTGACTGTCAAAAAATATGTTTAAATTTCTTATGGAAATATTCTGAATTCTCAGCCAGTCATTTTCCTTATAAATTGCAATGACCTCTGCCTGAAAGACGCTGCAGTGGTTTGGTAATCGGTAGGTTAGTTTCAGGCCTAGCTGTTCTGAGAACACGCCACAGCCAACTGTTCCCTCCATTTTTGATCCATCGGTGTAGATGTCGACCGATTCCGTTATCCCATCTCTTTCTATGGTCCAGTCCTCCCTACTCGGAATGACAGACCTGAAACCATGGTGAAAACAGGGAATCGGAGATGCAAGGTTCACTTTCCCTGACGATTGAGTACATTGACAGGTTTCATGATTTAATTCAAAACCCTTTGAAATATTCTGGCCCTTTTTTCGATCGCGATGTCTTTATTATTAAGTTTTTAGTATATGGGAAGTTCCTGTAAGTGGTCTTCCCGAATGTTGATAATGACAATGAATAATAGCGAAGTAACTATGAATAGTAACGATATCGAAACAACTTCCTTAAAGTTCGTGCATACATGAGCAGGTGACTGCTTGATACATATATGAATTTATGCGCGCTTTAAACATAATTTTTTTAACCATGAACAAATTATTTATGATCAAAGTCAAGACCGAAAATTAAAATAAAAAACTATATTTCAACCCTGATATCTTTGAAAACGGAAAAGTCGGACGAGAAAAAATATTCCAGATTTTGTTAAAGTATAAAAATCAATCATTTCATTTGTGAGATGTCCATAAAATTGGGAAGGCACATATAGGTTTAATTAACTTTTTCACTCTATCAAAAAAGGACGTGATTTCTATTAAAAACAACCAGATCCTTTCTCCAAATCAACATGTTTTCATTGCAGGTTGGATGGTGGTGCGACCCATCAAAGATACGTTTTAGCATGTATACTTTATCAAAAGGAGAAAACAGCCCCCACGCTTAAGGGGTTATATACAGTTGTGATGGATGAAAAAAGACATTTATTTTTTATTGCATATTCTTTAAGTCTATACTCTCAAGAATAGTCTCACAAAATTTCATAACGATTGGAACATTAGAACCGAAGTTATAGCTATTTATAGCGCAACACCTGTACAGCGGGCGTTGAGCCGTGAGAGAAAAGGTTCGTCGACTTTCTCCGCTCTATTGTATTGTTGAAAATGTTTGGAATACATACACTGCTCTTGCTGTAGATGTTTTAAAAGCTATTAAGCCAATTTACAAAGATCTGACGAATAAAGAACTCCTTGAAAGATGCATCGGTGGATTTACCCAAAATAATAACGAACGTTATAATCAACTGATTTGGAAAATTTCGCCAAAACATCTTCCAGGCGGCTCAGTACCCGTTGAAATTGTAGCAGATGCATCTGCTTGCAAATTTAACGAAGGCAACATATCTTTTCTGAAGATCTTGGATGCACTCGGAGTTCCATGTGGTCGAAATTTTCACGCTTATGTCACCAAGCAGGACGAATTCCGTATTACAATTGCTGAGCAACGCGCGCAAGCAGCCACTAAAGAAGGAAAGATGGTTCGTCGACAGCAACAAATCCATGATTTGGAGGCTGCAAATGATGCAGAAGGGCTACTATATGGCCCTGGAATAGACGACTCGATGTGGGTTGAAATATATTTATTAGAAATATGAAAGAAACAAACTGGAAACTTTAAACGCGATTATCTCAGAATATTGTTTTTTCGGAATTACATTTGCGGTGGACACGATTACTGAAAAACTATTTATTCGATCAACACCCAATTTGTACCACTTATTTATTATGATAATAGCTAGTAGCTGAACGAAGGATTTTCAATTTTTTTGAAAATTTTTTTTAAAGAGCAAAACATCGGAAATGTTATACATTGAAAATGTACATTTTTTGGTACAACCGTCGCCATTTTTTTATATAATTTTTTCTACAAATCCTTCGTTCAGCTACTAGATGATAGAATATACTAATAGAAGTTTTTTGAATTTTTGATTTCCGATGAACCGAAATCAAGATATGATGTCCACCGCAAGTCGCGTCGAAAAAAGACGTTCCTGGAAGTCGCCTATAACTTTTTTATTATTTGATACTTTTTGATGAAAAAATTTCAACAAGTTCTTAGAATAATGTAATATTCGACGTTGATAAAAGATTTTGAATAAATATTTTTTATGATGTCAAAAAAAATCGAGAAAATTTCATCTTTTTGCGTGGTACAACTGCATATAACCCCTTAAGAGTCGAAAGCGAGCGAAAAAACTGGATGGGTTCCTTTATATTCAAGCACCGTTGAAATTGACTTTAAATTGAAAAGAACTGACTATATTTCCGTGAGATTTGACTGATTTCCAATTTAATCGTTTTTTAAATCGAAAATCATTGTATACTTTAAACAGGTTTTCAAAAACCACTATATGTTATTTAATGTCGCACTACCGTGTCGCGGCGGTTTTTTTTATCAGAAACGAATGACTCCGCGGCAGTTGTCTTGACATTCCAATGGGTAAAACTGGATCATTACCGGCGCAACCTAGCTGCAATGGACATACATGTCTACTTTCTGAGATAATACACTTGTGCGCGGGATGACTACGGTTAGCTGACGGGTGGAAAAATCTCCCAGCAGAACAAACACGCCAAGAAAATGACGTCTTGTCATGATCTTAGCGACTGCGGTGCTGTTGTTTTTGCCAAGAGTACAATTTTGGGTTAAATCTTTGGTGCGGGAGAGTGTGAGAACATTGTGAGAACCTAATAGCGGATAGGTCTTTCTGTTTGGAGCTATCCTATTTAATAGATCAAAAACAAACTGCTGTGCTAATTTCCTTAGGCGGATATTTATTATTTTATTTTTCATAGATATGTATTTCGAGCACCAGTTGTGCCCTTCTTCAGTACCTTTGACTACCAATTCAGTACAGCCATAGATGGGTCTATATATTACCAAACCTCAGCAAAAATAGAGATATCAAAATTAAAACTTCATTACAATCCTAAAATGCGATCTTTTTTGGAACGGAAAACCTAGCAGATTATTCAACAGCTTCCTGCATATAGATAAGACTTGATCGAGCAGAACTCATCTGCTAAAGAATCTTCTAGGATTCGCTAAAGACAAAAAACTGCGACACAAACTAAGTGGAATTTATAAGGTCTCATCCCCGGACTGTGAAAAAACCTACATAAGGCAAATCAAGCAACTGGTATCTGTACTATGGGAGGAGCATGTAAAAGAGGCGGAATTCGCGAGGAAGAAAAGAAGGGGCCCTGCGTGCCTGAAGTTAATGGTAGCCAGGCACACCGTTCGGGATGGACACAACATTGGCTGGGGCAATAAAACGGTGATCCAAGAGGAAACAGATTGCAGAAAATTAGATGCGCAAGAAAGTCTTGCAAATCTGAAGGAACCTTAGGATCGAAGATTGAACCACGACGTGGGAAATGTGCAATCGAAGCTTCTGAGGGCAGTAGCAAAGGAAGGAGAAAATCAACCGAGGAAAAAAGGCTGAACGATCTCCAAAGAGATAATATCGCCCGCGATTGGAAATCTACCTGCCAGGAAAGGTCATAAAATTAATCAATTGAAATTCTTCGTTTTCTCGGTGTTTTTGCGCCATTTCAGCAATTTATTTTAAGTAAAACTTTTCCAAACACAAATATTTTATATTATAATAACAGCCTTAATTAAGGCAAAAAATGTATAACCATAGTAAAATATCACTGAAGAAGAGGGAACTCTCACCGTTGAAATATATATATATTTTATTATGATATAAAATATTTGCGTTTGGAAAAGTTTTACTTAAAATAAATTACTAATCAATTGAGCTAGGTTTCCCGTTAGGAATGTAATTAAGTTTTAATTTTGATATCTATTATTTTGCTGAGGATTGGTGATATATAGACCCATCTATGGCTATACGGAATTATTAGTCAAAGGTACTGACGAAGGACACAGCTGGAGCTCGAAATACACATTTATGAAAAATAAAATAATAAATATCTGTCTAAGGAAATTAGCACAGCAGTTTGTTTTTGATCTATTGACTATCCTATTTGTTAATTGGTTAACTTTGTCCACGCTTCATCAACGTACATTTAAAATGTCGTGAAGAAAGTGTTGTGTCGTTGGCTACAATTCACTTGTACCAGGATGCGCTAAAGGTGTAATGCTGGATGATCGTGGGAGATTCCGATACATCAAGAAAGTCGATAGCTTTCCGCTTTCTTGGCAATCAGAAGCAGTAACAGCTCACAGCGTATCTTACTAGGAGAGGCTCCGACTTTGTAGTCTCAGATTTGGATGAAATTTGGCACACAACTAGAAGACGTCAAGGATATTCGATCCTTAAAATACTAGACCGCAACACTCCCCCCTTTCTGAGAAAAACTCCTCTAAAGTTTTTAGCGTCGATTCTGGATTAGTAAGTTTTTACATCTGACAGAGGCGATGCAGTGTAGGTAGCAGTGCTAATAGCCCACGAACAAGGGGTCGTGTGTTCGATCCCCGCTCGGGGTATTGTTTTTTTTTTTTGAATTATTGTCGACGTCGTGTGTTCGATTACCGGCGTGAATATTGTCTTTTGAATAATTGTTAATGTAATTTTTTAAGGTGAATCAGTTATTTTCACCTACAAATACATTTATTTTTACAAATCAGCAAACAGTTCGTTCATTTAGATATGTAAATTAGAGAGCTTAACCCAGCTTAGAGAGCTTAACCCATCAACAAGCCTAACCCGTGGTCGTGTTGTCTGATAACGAATGGCATATGACAGCACCTGAAGAGGAAGCCATTCGTTATCCCGAAACCACGCTCCCTATGTAAATTAGTGAGTTTTCTTGAGAATCATCACTGCTTTTTAATTTTCAACAGATAATCAGATTGGACTAAGTAATGGTGGACCGATTCTGTTGTATGCGATAGGTCATGTTAGGGTGGGCTTTGGCAGTTTTACCTATGCCTAGTGAATTCCCTTCCACGTCCATCTTCACTCAAGAATGGTGCAGCCCATCGAGAAATTGTTTGTTCGCGTATAAGATGCGGAAGTTTTGGTTGTTAATTTCGGAATTGAGTTCCGCTTATTGTAATTTAATTTGGTGTCCTCGCGAAGGTTTTGATTTCAAACTTGATATATGCACTAGATTACACTTTAGAGTTACGTAAGAGATATTTGACTTTTTGGAATTTTTTTGTCTTTGAGTCTTGGCTATCGGAATTTGGGTCCAAGATTAGAGAAACGACGCATGGCATATCGCGCCGCGTTCAGTTGGCCAGCCAGCAGTCACTGCATCTATGATCGTATAAAAAAAATGTCTGCAAAACTTAGAACAGTTAGTTGCCTCGTCGCCGGGACTGAGTGTCAATAAAATCAATGGGACGGAAACTATGTTGACTTCCAACTTCATTGTAATTTACATTACAAACTTGTTAGTAAATGGAGAGATAAAATATTTCTAATAAATCAAGGTTTTCTTTGAAGCCTTGGAATATTTGCCTGACAATTAGTGAATGTTAAGGGAAGAAGACGTACATAGTCTTCTTGAGTCCAAAAGCAAAAACAAGGCAATATATTTATAAACACAAACGTTTTGAATACATTTTTGAATGTTTACTTTATTAATAGATCCCGTCAATATCTTCTAGCATAGTAAAAATCGTTTATTAAATAACTCAAGGATCATTTAATTTATGACAAAAATATTATGTTATGAAATTTCCTACTATTTTTCGTACGGAGCTGAGAAAACCCCTTGCTTCATTCGATATTATTCAAAAGTGAAGCAAATAAGTCATTAAAACTTTTTCAGTGAGCTTCAATGTGAAACAATTCACCAAACTGAATATTTAACATCAAAATCTTTCAAATGTTTACAATATTTTGTCTGAGCCATATATTTATTTTAATATGATATAAAATTAATTTTGATTTTGGTCTGATATACGGAAATATAGCTACCATTCCATCATAAAGTTACATAAAAAATCAAACAAAATGAAATTTTTACTTTAGGTTAATCATTTATATGCAATAATTTCTTAGGAACAGCAGCAGAATTTTCGATTAAAAATTGAAAGATTTTTCATACGAAATGTGTTTCGCCTTGAAACTATTTTAAATTAATTCCGTTCCTTTTAGAATTGATGCAATTCGTACACACAAAAGTTAAACTTCTTTTCAGAAGAAATTTATGTATTATTTGAAATAAAAATCAACAATACTTTGAAATTACATTCTGTTTTTCCAACGAAAGACTTCTCATCGATTTGGTTGTTTTGTGACACCATTAACAATGAATTACTCGTTTGTTTTAAGAAAATTATCGTAAGATTTGGATACGAAGCTTACTAGAAGATAGATCCTTTTCGTTACGTGTTCGTTAGAAAAATTTTGTTTTCACGTCCCATACTAATCATTTCAATTGATCCTTGAGAGAAGAGTGCTTCACTTTGATGGTACTTTATTTTTATTTCCGCCTGCAAGACTCAGCCAACAAATCAACTATTTCTACAAAACAGTTGAATCCAAACCAGTAAATATTGTTGCCAGCAAAACAGTCATCTCGGAGGTAAAGCGCCTTCATGACCATCGACAATGAATTAAAAGTTTCCGCAAATTACATCATAGCATCGCAATACCAATATTTGCATTCAATGAAGTGATGACTGCATCAGAGAAATAAACTTTGACTCAACCATATGCGTTAATCTTTTTATCTTTTATCCTAAATCAGTCGCTACCAGAAAATGTGTGTGGCATTCACATTAACCACTGACTATTTAATTTATAGTTTGATCAATGGAGTTCAGCCGAAAGCCATGTAAATGTAATTGGGCTGTTACACTGAATAAATAATTTCACTTTTGACCGTCAAATGTGAATCGTTTGTATTGACTCAAATTGAACAATTGATGGTTGGAAATTGCATATAATTATCACGTTTGCATTATTCTGGGGATATAGAGTGGAAACATGTAGGCTTGACATTGTGGTTTAACATGAACTTCTACAAGGCACGTGGCATTGTATTGATTTCAATCAGACATTTTTAATAATGAACGTCGTGGAAAATTTGAACATGTGGGAATCAAAATTTGAGTGGAAATTAGGTTGAATTTTAGAGAGTCAGAGACACTTCAAATCTATATAATTAAACGGGTAACATGAATTTTGTGGTACCATTTTAGCAGTTGTTTCTGGACCGATTTTCATAAAAAATACATCAATGGAAAGAAAATATCCTGTAGATGTGCAGAATTGTATTTTTTGTGAAAATCTGTTTGGAAAGTATAGAGAAAAAATAGAAAATAGATTTTCTTACCAATACATACACATCGTTGAACGTTCACACAGCGATAAATACCAATGGTATACTAGCCTTGACTATCAAGATAGAAACCCTGTTCTTCTATGGGCTGTGTAGTGCATGCGGTTTCATATCTAGGACTGTTCCAAGTGTTTTAGTTTCTGTTTTGGAAGCTAATCATCAAATTTCACCACATTTAGGAATATTTTCATTCACACTTTACACCGTTCATGTGGATTGTGCGTTCACTGGTTCGGTGTTGTGTTATAGCTTTTTCTCTGAGGATCATTCGTGTGTATAGCGTCGCCGTTCATTAAGCAAATGTATACGTACATTTCATCAATATTTGGTCATATTTTTTTAGTTTGTTTTGCTGAAGGTCGTCTAACATTCCACAAAAAAGCGTTTTCAGTTGAAGAAAACTTTCAAGATTTAAAAACGATGTTTGATTTTCCCAACATTATTTACAACAACCGGTTTGGTAGATCTCAAGAATGTAAAAATCGAATGATGACATGTGCAAAACGCTTAGCATTGTTATACGTTCGAGACGCATTGAAGCGCCAATAGTTGAATAATGATTTTTAAACATTATTAAAATTCATAAACATTATTTAATCACAATAGAACAACAAATTTAGCTTCCCGTTTTATTATATTGATTGATGATTTAAGTTAAATTCAAAAACCATTTCGTCTGGCACACCCAGACTTCTTCATAACATTCTCGGATATGCACATGGACTTGAAACGCATGTTAAAAAATGCAACATCGAAGTGGTATCAAAGAGCGGTATTCAACTAAAAAAAAAGAATATCGACGGAGAAAGACAAACTGGAAGGAGGAATAGAAAGTGGGAAACTATAGAGATAGAGTAGATAGAGTAAAGTACCTGTAGGAATTAGGATGAATATTAACTTAGGGAATGGAGCAATTAAGCTGATTAAATTTTGCGATGAAAATGTAAAACGTTAGGGATTAAAATAGAAACACAGAACTTAGGGAATTAGTTATACACTGAAGAAGTCTGGGAGTGCCAGAAGAAATGACCATCTGCTTTAATAGTTTAAATACACGTTTTTAAGGAAATTTTGGAAAAAGGTTTTTGAATTAACCTAAATTTGTGAAAGCGTGAAAATAAGGATTTTAACTGAGATTGATGATTATTCGATCGAATTTCTAGAGTCAGTTATAATAAAACCATCATTGCACTCGAATTTCGAGTGCTGGATTCTGCTAGTATAAATTATTAGGCATTCGTAATTTTAACGCACACTTATAAATTGGTTAGTAATTTTATGACCTGAAAAGGTAGTTAGTCGCAAGTATAAATATATAAAGTTAGCACGAATTGGAAAAAAACAACAGTAAACTTCGTCAAAATAAAGTGTTACGCATACAAAATTCGGCGGAGAAAAAGTAAGAATAATACATAAATGAAAACAAGCCGCGAGGTGTGACCCTTCAGGTCCACACGGTTAACTTCCCAGTAATATCTACATAAACATCAAAAATAATAATTTTGAAAATAAAACTACTTTAAATAATAATAATGAGAGGTATTCATAGCAGTAACAGGAATGAGTTAATATTAATCATATCATCTACGGAAGGTTTTTTTTGGATTTCCAACATTCAAGCAGTTTTTTTATTAACACTAAAACACTGTAAAAACTATTAAAAATCTGCTCAAATTATGCAAATATTATAAAACTTGGATTGAATTCACAACAAAGTCTTTAGAATAAAAGATATAAAGTAATATCATTCGTATGAACCCTCTATACATGATAACTTTGAATATTTTTTTATTTTTAATTTAGTTTTTTTATAATCATGGAATATGGTTTTGCTGGTTTCTCTCCAAAAACTTATAAGAATGTATAAATTTTATAAACATTTATTACTGTGCTGTGCAAATCAGGTTAAAACATAATTTTTTATGAAAAAACCCTAAAAGCCTAATTTTTAACTTCCCAGTATATGGGAAGTTCTTGTAATTGCCTCGAAAATCGAAATTGAAATTTTCAACTTTTCTTTACGTTTTGAGGTCTATAGAGTATATATAAAGTGTTTTTAGAAAGAAGTATGTATGTGTGTGTGTGTGTATGTACGTACGTACGTACGTATGTGCGTTCGCGGGCAGTTTTTCTACGAGCATAACTCACGTAAACAAAGTCGTATCGACTTCGTTGAGGTGTCAGTCGAAGCGTCTTTGTAATCTTAAGAGCTGATTAGTTTTTGGTACACTTCGGTCCGGGGGGGTTTGCTGTTTTCACCCCTTGAAGGTCAACCATGTTATGCGCTATATCTCACGAACCAAACATGTGATTTTCATCATTAAATTGTCAATCGACGTGTATTAACATCTATGTGATTCTTTCAAGTTTTTAAAAAAATTCTTGAAGCCGTTTTTTAATTTTTTTAAAAAAAGTGCAAAAAAATAGGGTTTTTTTCAAAAACACAAAATTTTTAACCTGATTTTCAAACCTAAGTAATCAATGTTTATATTATTTATATACTCCAAATAGTTTTTGTGAAAAAACCAGCAAAAGTTTTTTTCATGATTACAAAAAATATTAAATAAAAAATAAAAAATCATTAAACGTTCAAGGTCATTTACGTCATTCATTATATCTCGAGAACCAAATATAATCTTTCCATCATTAAGGTGTCAATCAACGCGTATCAACATCTTTATGATGTTTTTGTATTTTAAAAAAATCGTTAAAGCGATTTTTTTTGATTTATTAATTTTTTTTGGAAAAGTAGTGTTTTTTTCAAAAAAAAATGTTCATTTTTAACCTGATTTGCACATCGTAATAGTGAATGTTTAAAGAATTTATAAACTTTTATCAATTTTTGTAGAGAAACCAGAAAAAACTTTTCTCATGATTAAAAAAAATAAAAAAAAATCATTCAGTCACCATGTAAAAAGGGTTCATTCGAATCATTATACCTTAAATCTCTTATTCTAAAGACATTGTTGTAAAGTCAATCAAAGTTTATTAATATTTGCAAAATTTGAGCAGATTTTCAATAGTCTTCACAGCACCATGTTTTAACTTTAATGAAAAAACTGCTTTGAAACCTGTCCCCCCTCCGATTGATCCGCGTGAATAATCAGTCAAACCAATGCACCGAAATTCTTACGTAATCAATTGCTGCTCGCGTAGATGTTACGATTAATATTAAGTCATTCCAAGACCTTTTATGAGGTACATTTTTATTATTTGAAGTAGTATTATTTTCAATACTATTATTGCGTTTAATATTTTTAATATCTATGTAGATATTACTGGGAAGTTGACCGTGTGGACCTCATGGGTCGCACCTCACGGCTTGTTTGCATTTTCTTTTATTAAATTAAAAAGCGGCTGAAACAATTTTTCTATAATGTTAAAAACATCGCAAAAATGTTAATACACGTCTATTGACACCTTAATGATGCAAATATTATAGCTGGTTCGTGAGATATAGTGAATGATAAAAATGACCTTGAAAATCATGATGACTTCTAATGATTTTTTATTTTTAATTTAATTTTTTACGTAATCATGAGAAAAGGTTTTGATAGTGTTTCTACAAACATTGTTTGCAGTATATAAATTTTATAAACATTGATTACTATATTTTGCAAATCAGGTTAAAAATTTAGTGTATTATTAACGTGTTTATGAAAAAAACCTATTTTTTGCACTTTTTTTCTTAAATTTAAAAACGGCTCCAACAATTTTTGTAAAAGTTTGATAGATTTGAGCAAATACATATTAATATGCGTCGATTGACACCTTAATGATGCAAATCGAATGGTTAGTTCGCAAGATATAAGGCATGACAGAAATGGTCTTCAAAGAGGCAAAACAACAACCCTCCCCCCCCCCGACCGAAATGTCCCAAAAACTAATCAGCTCTTGAGATTGCAAAGACGCTTCGATTGACACCTTAACAAAGTCGATCGGCCTTTGTTTACGTGAGTTATGCTCGTAGAAAAAACTGGCCACGAACGTACAGACGTACGTACGTACGTACACATACACACACACATACATCTCCCTTTCTAAAAACACTTTATATATGCTCTATAGACCTCAAAACGTAAAGAAATGTTGAAAATTTCAATTTCGATTTTCGAGGCGATTACAAGAATTTCCCATATACGGGGAAGTTAATAAAAGAAATTGATATGATGAAATATTTTTATTGGTTGGAGTAAACATTATAAATTTGTACAAAAAAAATATCCACGGATTTTTGGCTTGCATCCTTCTATTAACGCTTCCACATACTTTTGTCGGACGCATTGGCTTACTTCGCCAATAGCGTGTCGAATGGTGGCTTCCAAGTCATCAATAGTTGCTGGTGTATCAGCATAGGCAAGTAATTTGCAGTACCTCTACAAAAAGTAGTACAATGGAGTCAAATCACATGATCTTTGCGGTCAGTTCACAGGTTTATTTCCTGAGATGGTTCGTTCACGAGAAATTCGGCCCAATAAAGTATTGGTTTCACGCGCTGTATGTCATGATGCGCCATCTTGTTGGAACCGGTTGTCCCTCAGACGATTAGCATTCATGTTGGGAATCAAGAAAATACGAATAATTTGTCGGAAGCGATCGCCATTCACGATAACGTTGGTTCCGTCTTCAGATTTGGAAAAGAAAGAACCAATCAAACCGTACCATACAGTGACTTTTTCGGGCTGTAATGGGGCTTTCAAAGACTCCTATGGATTATCCTTACACCCAAAACGCTAATTTTTCTTATTTACGAGCCCATTTAGCTAGAAGTGAGCCTCACTATCGGAAATGATTTGACGATAAAAAATACGGTTCAGCTTTCAACTCACTTTCAGTGCATTCAGCGACCGTACAACAAAAACGATAGCCCAATGGCTTCAAACGCTGCACTAATTGGATCTTATGGGGCTATAGTCCAAGATATTTCTCCAAATTTTTCTATGCAGTGGACGAACAGAGCCCAGGTAGTTGAGAACGGCGCCACACTACCCTCTAAAAGCAGTGACAACTGTACGCACTGTACGAGCTCGTGTTGGTTGTACATTATCCGATAGAGTTACGTAGATATCTTTCCATCTTATTGCGTATGAGTTACTTAGGCGGACTATTATGTGCATCATAAATTTGACGAAGTGCTCTTTAAGTTCGGCACACAGAACGAAAATTTCGGAAATAGTTTTCTACCCTTTTGAGACGTTGTACGGTTGTAAGTCTTTGCATGGTAGTTTTCCAAAGTAAATAAAACGTATTGGCAAAATTTAACAGCCATAATTACAAATATTTCTATTGAAAATTCTGTACTTCTGAAAACAACACTATACTTCTATTGTCAGGTTTTGTCTGATTATCACTATTTTTCGTTGTATATATTGCCCGGAAAATTTATTTATTTATTTCGCCAAAACAAGGCAATCACAAATTAAAATATAAATTACAACAAATACTTAACCCTAAAATACATGCTAAACTCAATATTAATTTACACTGTTGCAAGCACGTCACAATTTAGGGATGGATATTGAAGGGCTTTATTGGATGCAGGATTTAAAATTGAACTTTAGATGGTAGAGGAGTAGTGTTTGATCAAAATGTTAAAGATCTTACAGCACCTATTGACAGGTTCATTATATGCATACTCACTAAGATGCTGGTATTCTGTAAGTAAACGTGTGTTACGTGTACTTCTTGCAGGCACTTGCAGCTTTATTTTATTCGTCAAATACTCCACATTAATGTGGCTCCTGAACACGTCAAAGGCGAAACAAGAGGACAATACTGTTATTCTGGCTTTAAGAGACAACAAATTTAAAAGCTCCGATCTAACTACATAAGGAGGCAAGATTTGATAGTCATCAGGGCTATAGAGGTCTCTCAAAGCAAAAATTGGGTTCCATACATTACTGGCATATTCAAGTAATGGGCGAACCAGTGAGGTAAACAATGATTTAGTTACTCACAAACTTTTCAAATCTTTGGCTCGTCTTTTAATAAAGTCATGCTGTTTATTAGCTTTGGAGAGAATAGTATCGTAGTGCAAATTGAAGCATAGTTTCTTGTCTAGGACAACTCCAAGGTCAACAGTGTTTTCTTTCCTATCCAATACAGTATTGTTGAGAACGTATGCATTGTTCAAGGTTGTGCTTTTCCGGGAAAAAGTCATTACCTGACATTTCTCAACGTTTAGATAAAGTTTTTTTACTGGAGGAAAGTTAACTTTGATTGGAGGAAAACAGCATCAGATTCAGACTTAATGGTTTGATATATCTTCAGATCGCCAGCTTAAAGAAGATGCGATACGTCCGAGAGTTTTCAGATAAATCTGATATAAAAACATTAAAAAGAAGAGGGCCGAGATGACTGCCTTGAGGTACACCAGAATGTACGAGAATTAGCTTGGACAAATATCCCTGAAATTTTACTAATTAACTTCGGTCTCGTAAGTAGGAACTGAGCCAATGGAGCATAGAGCCGGTGATTTCTAGTTTCTGCAATTTGAAAATCAGTATGGAGTGATCGACTCGGTCAAATGCTTTACTAAAACCTGTGTAGATTGCGTCAATTTGGTAACCCATCTCCATTTTACATAGGACATCAGAAACTAAAACCATGAAATTGGTTGTAGTTGATCGGCCCTTGCGGAAACCATGTTGTTGTTCATTTAGAAGAGGCTCAATAATAGCTGAGAGTTTTTGGCAAACGATTTGTTCGAATAATTTAGGGATTATACAAGTAGATAGTATGGCAATACCTCTATAGTTCAGGATAGAATACTTGACGCCACTCTTAAAGATAGGAATTATATGGGAAGAATAAGTTGGAAAACTCCCTTTTATCAGAGATTTATTAAAAAGAAAGTGAAGAGGTACTTCAAGCTGGTCCATACACTGGACCACAAAAAATGGGGAAAGTAAATCTGGGCCAGGACTCTTATTGTTTTTAAAATTTGAACAACATCTTCCCTTGAGAGATACATGTCCATAATCAGTACCATTGGATTAATTTTAGAGGACTCCGTATCTACCGAAATATTTGGTGGTGAAAACTTCTTGAAAATAGTCAGCAAAAAGATCACAGATTACTTTCGGAGATGAAGAAACGGTATTATTTTTGGTCATTGACGCTGGACAACCCGATGATTTCCCCTTGAGATTAACAAAATCAAATAACTTCTTAGGGTCTCTGATTATGTTTTCGCCAGTTAAATTTACGTAGCAATCATAGAACTCGCGGTATTTATAATTTATAATTTTGTAATCTTCGGACAAATAAAAATATCTTTTTTTTAAACTCTCGCTAGCATTGTTGTTAAGCTTTAGTAATTTATAGACTTTGTATCTCTCATTCCTCAGTGCGCGCTTATTGCTGTCTAGCCAGGGCTCAGATAACTTTTTTAACTTCCCAGTTCCCTATGGGAAGTTATTGTAATGGGGTCGATTTTGCGAATCCCAAATTTTTACATATCTCCACGTTTTAAGGTCTCTAGAATCCAAATCCATCGTTTTTAGAGGGATGTCTCCGAGTGTGTATGTACGTATGTGTGTATGTGCGTATGTACGAATGTACGGATGTACGTATGTGCGTTCGGAATTATTTTTCGTCTCGATTATCTCGAGAACCAAAGATCGGATAGAAGTGGGAAGTGGTTTTAAACGACGCGTAATTACGTAACTTAGAACTGAATGACTTTTCAGCAAAATCGGTTGGGCCGTCTTTCATTTAGGATGAAAAAACTGAAAAAACGACTGAAAATTGCATATTTTTAAACTGTTGATACGCACTATTAATTCGTGCAGATACCAAATACCTTCATAGTAATGTTGTTATTATTGTGCGTTTTAGCAAAATTGTGATCAAATTTGTAAAAAATGTTATTTCAAAAATAAATAAAGATTAATTTATGAAATTCCAAACTTATATTATCAGGAGTAGAGACGCTAATGCAGTTAATAATTTCATATTGTTATAAATAATTTAATATTGTTAATAACAATCAAATAATATTAGTTATAATTTGATATTGTATATATAAAGTCAATTATAACTATTCAGTAACGATCAAACATTCTTAATAACGAATGATTATTGTAAATAATAATTAAATACCCTCAATAGTTGTGGAAGCCGAAATGAAGAACGAGGTTGAGGATGAAGTGGAGGACAAGAAGGATGACGAGCAGTGGCGGCTCGTCAGATGAGGCAACTTAGGCGGCGCCTCACCTTATATTTTTGCTAATAATAATTCAATATTTTACTAAGCCGCCAAGCTACTGTGCGCTCCCATCCCAGCATTAAATAATAAATTTGGACACCCACATGTACTTATATAGCAGTGTAACATACACGCTAGTGTTCTAACTTTCCATATGTATCATTCGCTACTTCTTGCCGATACACAAAATTGATCATGAGGCGAAACCGTCGGAGCCTCAGTTTCGCAGCTTTAATGGGATTATTTTTAGAAACGGCTGCCCTACGATCCATTCGTTTCTATGGCTAGAACTGAGGCGACGAAATGTTCGCCTCTGCTCGAAACAATGCTCTCAGTTCGCAACTTTTATGCTTGCTGGAAACGAAAAGTTGTTGATCGATTTCCAAAATTCAACACTGACAGCACTGATTGTTATTTGGAAAGAAAATATAGTAGGTGTAAAGGAAAACTCAAAAATCGGTTTCCGAGCGCGATCGATGTTCGTGTGTGATAATCGTATTTTTTAAAGTGGGATTAATAGAGCATGAATCCATTGCATGATATCGTGTTGTCATTGATAGAATCGCCCTTTTCAAGGCGTTCTGCCAATGAAAAACACGAAATCATTAACACAAATAGGCGCACACCTAAGATAAGTATTTTAAGTAGTGATAAAAAAGATAGTCCTCAATATAAACGCTCTTTTCAATTAAGTTGGTATGAAACTCACAAATGGATTTGTGGAAGTACCTTCAAAGAACGTTTGTATTGTTGGCCATGCTTATTATTAGGAAAAATGAAAAGCGTCTGGACTAGCGATGGATATGCCGACTTTAAGAATTTTTCGAGAGCAGTTAAAATGCATGAAGCATCTCGAGAGCATATTCAAAACTCGCTAAGTATTGTGCGGATGAGTTTGAACATGACAACAATTCAAGATGCTCTAATGGAAAACGCTCGTTTATCTAAGATAGCATACAACGAAGATATCCGCAAAAATCGGTTGCTGATGACTTATCTAATCGATACAACAATTTTATTAGGGAAACAGGAACTTGCTTTTAGAGGGCATGATGAATCTGAAACTTCTCTGAATAAAGGAAATTTCAGGGAATTATTTAACTGTTTGATCCGGCGTAACAGCGAACTTGTTAAACATTTAGAAGGAAAAAATGTTTTCACGGGGCAATCCAAAACGATTCAGAATGAATTGATTTTTTGTATTGAAGACTATTTAAAAGACTACATAAAAAAAAGAGATATCAGATGCACTGTTTTTTTCAGTAATAGTAGATGACACGACAGACATTGTGGCAAAGGCACAATGTTGTATAATAATAAGGTATGTGAACAGGAACACGGAGCTCAAAGAACTTTTTTTTTGGATTTTTTGATGTTAGCTTGGATTCAAGAGCTAGTGCACTTTACAGCTTACAAGTTAGTGTCTTGGAACCATTTGCATTCAGACAAAAATTAGTAGCACAATGTTATGATGGAGCTGCAGTTATGGCTGGAGATTTCACTGGTTTAAAAACAAGAATCAAATCTGTCGCACCTCTAGCACTTTATACTCATTGCGCTGCACATCGTTTGAATTTGATTTTGCAACAAGGCTCGAACTATATTAAAGAAAGTAGAGTGTTTTTTGCAACTTCAAAAAGGTTTACCAGCTTTTTGTCATAAATCATACAAACGTACATCTATTTTGGACAGAATACTAAAGAAAAGAATTCCTCAATCTTGCGACACAAGATGGTACTCTAGATCGAAAATTGTACATTTTACCGCAAATAATTGGGAGAATCTCAGACAAGTTTTTCAGGACATGATCGAGAACACAGAGTTGGATTTGGATTCAATACATCTCGCAAAGGGTTACATAAAGGAATTTTATGATTTTGAGTTTGCCTTCTTGACATTTGCATTCAAAAAATTTTTCAATAACTGATATCTTTTTCAAGTTCTTCAACTTAGTAATCTTAAAATTGATTTTTGTGTTTTACAATTAAAAATAGTATTAGAAGTGGAAAGTATTATTTCATGAAATTTTGGATTGCATTATGTTCCAAATTAAAGTAAGGTTTGATGACTTTCACAAACTAGAGTTTATATCACTATTTAATACCTCCAAGTATAGAGAGTTTTCAAAACAATTTCCTACTAATTTAATGGGTTCGCTACAAAAAACCTTCCCAAACATGTTTGACATGGATAGTCTTAAAAACGAGTTAAGTATCATTTATCTAGATGCACAATTTCATGAAATTAGTTTGTCTGAAATGCTTAAGCTTTTAAACGATTTACGGCTGGTATGAGTATTTTCCGAAGTGCATAGACTCGTAACATTGATTTTAACTATCCCAGTCACAACTGTGCAGGCTGAAAGAGATTTGCTTAAAGCGAGTTAAAACTCATTTGCGAAATACCATATCTCAAGAGCGGCTTTCCGCTTTGTCAATTATGTCAATTGAAAAACAACTTTTAGTAGAACAAACTGAAATGAATAGCCAATTTTATGATTTAATAATTGAAAAGTTTGCTGCCTTAAAAGATAGGCGAATTAATCTAATATATAAGAGTTTATAAGTTTTTTTACTTCCCAGACGGTATAAGGGATAGTTTGTTACGAATGCATCATATTCTCAATTTTTGGCTAAGATTTGAACAAGGTGTTAATATATAATATAAAACTTAGAGACTTTAAGTAAAAAAACTTACATAATCTTTCATAAAATTGTTTGAGATGTTTTTTTAATCCGATAATGATCGAAAAGGATACAGATGTTGTCAGTTTATTTCTCATTTTTATTTTGATTGATGTTGAACGTTGACCATACTTGCAAAGATTTTCGCATCTCAACGTTGAAAAAACGTATGTATAAAATTTTAAATGTATGTTATGAATTTGAAAGTTGAAAGGAAGTTATTGTGAATTGCATCAACATTTATAACAATTTCATAATGTTACTAGTATTAAGTAAAATTAACACCTTGTTCAAATCTTAGCCAAAAATTGAGAATATGATGCATTCGTAACAAACTATCCCTTATACCGTCTGGGAAGTGTACGAAGAAAATGAAAAACCACTTAGAGAATATATTGCACATGAACCGTGCAACCGAAGAGTGATGGATGACTGGTTGGAGAAGACGGAGGTGGTTTTAGTCGGTAAAAATCCGACATACTGATAAGCAGGAGCGAATCGGTATCTTTTGAAGATTTCCACCTCCCAACGACTAAAAAAAATGAAAACTATGGATATAACTCTAAACAAACATATCGTTTTCAGATAACTTTAGAATCAAATCGTACCAAAATATAATAATAACCTCCGTTACAGTATCATTTTGAATGGTACCTTGAGCCAGCCGCAAGCTTGAATTTTTTTTATGATTTTCAGTTTGTATCGAAAATCATCTTACCTTATTTTTCGCCTCACGTACTTATTGTGCCACGAGCCGCCAATGATGACGAGGACGAGGTTCCCGAGGCTTTGGTAGAGGATGAGCAGGTGGTGGTCTTCCTCTACCAAAGCTTTTATGGTTAGATAAAAAATTGATAAAAATAATAAAAGTAATTATATTAATTTAGAATAATAATGTTCAATAATAATTATTATTAATAATAGTAATTAATATTAAAAGCAAATTATAGCATTTTATTCACCCCACTGGGAAGTTATTCGTGTGGGTCTCAAGGGTCGCACTTAGACCACATTTTTTCTTCTTAATTTTAGGTACGTGCCTTTCAACGGTGTCCAGAATTATTTGGTAAAATGAGGATACAGCCTTCAGCAAACGTATCTGGCATCACTGCTAGGCATGCTTTCTAGCAACATTTGATGTTGCCTAAACATTTTCCATACACTTCGTATATTTCTCCTCTTCGACCAATTTGATTTGTGTTTAGGTATTCATTTAATTTTCTGTTTTATAAATTTTACCGCTAAGTTAGATATTTATTTTAGTTATAAGTCCCGAAGCCTAGAAGAGGAGAATGCTACAAATTCTGACGGACCCAACCAGCAGCAAATTTTGAACAGCTGGCAGCAACGTTCGAACAGTAAGCAACAAATTTCAAACGGCATCGTATGTCAACTATTGACATAAATCATTAACTGTCACCTGACATTTGTCGATTTCAGCTGTGACATTTCAAACGAATCCGATCAGCTATCATGTAAAAATGACGAGTAGTCGATTACAATCACTTTGAAACTTTCGTGCATACCTAAACCTGACTTAAACCTCCTCAATAAGTCCATGAGATGTGCAATGCGAGACTAAATTCATAGCAAATTAGCATAACCCCAACACCCGAATTTCATAGGCGGTTTCACTTGGAAACGTCATCGTCCCAGCCGAGAGTGTGTCAGCAATCGAATTATCCGTGAAAAAGGGATATTGCTACCTTTCCATTTCCGTCTATCGGAACCCGATCCAATGCCGTCCAAAATCCTGCTCAAGCGAAGCATTGACATCGCTCGAATTCTGATTTACAGATGCCCGATAACATCGAAATTATGCACGGATAGTAAACAATCCGTAAGTGAATTGTGTCATTCGTTTTTCGTAACGATTGTCGATGTAATTTCGATGTTTGCAGACCAACAATCCTATATTTAGAACGCTATCTACCTCGACTCTATGTATAGTCAAAGAGCGGCGAATTGTGTTATATTCCGTACGGAATTTCAGCTCGAACAAACCAAAGGTAGGTTGTGGTAATGTGTTGATTTTCAATGCAATCTAAACCGAACTTCGATTATTTTAGGATGTTTTGCTTAAAGATATCGCGTCTGCAACTGATAAAAAATCACAGGCGAAAAAGAATGCCGCAGTTGCCAAAGAAAAAGCGATTGTTTTGAAAAGTGCGTCCGAGATTGCCCTTATTTCCAGTAATCCCACCGAAGGCGACTCCAAAACCGTCACGTATGAATTAAGTACGAAAAAAGGGAAGCTGGTTGTAACTGCGAACGTGGCCGACTCGAAAGTAAACGATATCGTCCTTGAAAACGTCAAATCATCATTGCAAGCTGCAAGCAAAGCCAGCGACAACGTGACCTCGTCCGGAAAGTCGCTAAAACCCAGTCCTGCTTTAAATAAACGAATTCGTGTTGACTTCAATCGATCTTCGCTGGAAAGAAACTTTATCACACCTGCTCGTGCTATTTCCGACTTTTTGCTGAGAACTTCCGATCTCGACAGTCTTCCGAAAATCAAACGACGATCTCCGTACGAACAGGAACCTCCCATCACCGTTTTCTGGCGGAAAGATGTCGAAGCCAAATCGATTGAGGTGTGGGGCTCCAGGGAAAATTTACTACGGGAGTGCCTGAAACGAGAAATCGAAAGGAAAAAGCATCAGCAAAGTAAGAAATTGGATGCGCAATGTATGTTTGACCGGCAAATCGTTTGTATTCCGCAGACATTTTCACCGTGAAACGAAGACTGCGTGACTATCGTCGAGAAGTAGGAAGCCGAACTGTTGTTATCGATGACGAACCTGGACTCAGGGGAAAATCGGCGCGAGTTGTCCTTATTGCCATTGGAATGTACTAAACCCATTACTTCGATTAAAAGTGTGCTTCCAATTACATATTTTTCAGAAACACCACCAACTTTATATTTAAGACTTTTGCATGGCTTTCGACAGGATCACACAGCATGTTCTCTGAGGCAATTCATTCACTCGCTGACACAATAAATCAGTTGATTTTAGCGTACGGTATTCACAAGTCGACGCAGGTAAGATCGTGGACTGAAAGTTGTGAAAATGTGAAGGCAGGGAGCTTAAATTTTACAGATAGCCGATCCTGAACATCCTTACGGCTACGCAAACATGAAATACGTCTCGTCTTTGATATCAGGTGTTGGTATTTTTTGCGTGGGGACGGGTCTGGCCGTCTACCATGGCGCTATGGGTCTGATTCATCCTGAACCCATCGGCGACTTTTTCTGGGTAAAGGGTTCCAAGAATGTTATGTTTCATTTTATTTTCTCAATCATGACTTAGGCACTATGCATACTTGGTGGCTCAATGGTTTCGGAGGGTGCCACCTTGCTCGTAGCCGTAAATGAAATCAAGCGGTCCGCCAAGGCCCATAACATGAGCTTCAAAGACTACGGTAAACGGAACAATTGCCGCATTTGTTTCATATAAATACGAAATATATATATGATTTAACGTTCGCAGTTGTCAGAGGACATGATCCTTGTGTTAATGTGGTGCTAACTGAAGATGCCGCGGCCGTTACTAGTGTTGCAGTGGCCGGCATTTGCATGGGATTGAGTACGTATACTGGCTCACATATTCCTGATGCAATTGGCTCCATCTTAGTTGGAGGTATTCTAGGTGCAGTGGCATCCTTCATTATTTACACAAACGTAGCAGCGCTTGTTGGGAAGTATGCTCATATATTTGTATAAATATCAAGCAGAAAATAATCGCGGCGATTTCAGGTCGATACCTCATGAACATCTAAACAAAATCAACTCCGAACTAGAAGGCGATGTGATGATAAGAGCGATTCATGACGTGAAGGGAATCGATATGGGCAACACACTTGTTCGCTACAAGGTATGTTCTTTTGATTTCGATATTATGGAATGAAACTTATTCTAAAGTTCTTTTCAGGCCGAAATGGATTTCGATGGCAGAGAATTGACGAGATCGTATCTCGACAAGCAGGATTTGAACGAACTGCTGGCGGTATGTATTTTTGTATATTATTTTCGTTTTTCAAACTGCATTCGATTAATTAAGAAGTAACACTACGCGAGCATTTTTTTAATTGAAATTCAACTTTATTCTTCATTTTTATTGAAACTAGTCTTTCGCGACTAATCATCAATTTACATCTGAATTCTTTAAACTAGGTGATAGTTCCTACAGCGACGTTCCGATGGCTTTTGTTGATAACTAAATGCTTAAGTGCCAACCGAGCTTGTAATGAGGAAATTAATCAAGAACGAAATTGCAAGGCAACGAGACTCTCGTCCCATTGGCCTTGTTGGTCGTTAAGTCCTGGGACGAGGCAACGAGCCCGTTGGTCGTGTAGACAAATTGGGTTCGGCCTCTACTTGGTTAGACGGCGATGGCTGCTGGCAGGCCAGCTCTGTTCGGCGCATAATGTCATGGGTACGGTTGCCTATACCAAGTCCCGAATCTCATTTTTGAGAGATTCAGCCATCTAAATTGCTTGATTTACAAATTCGACAAAAATAGTCCTGAGGACTTCAAGCAAAACAACAAACTTTCTGAGGTTCGACCTCCTACTTTACTTTAAGATTATTCTCGCGCGCGCATCGAAAAAAAAACAGTCGCGAATGCAACGCCAACCCGAGAGATAAATTTCAATCTATTTTACCAGCGAAAGACCCGAAGAGAACTGACGGAAAGCGAACGAAAGAGAAACCGCGCGAGCAAACTAACTCTCGGGCGGCCGAGTCACTGCTCGAGGGAAGGAGACGTCACCGGAGGCGCGCCGGACATCTGTGTTACTGTCCGGGCCCTCCCTCCCTTAGCTTAGCGCTTGTCAATTAGGCATGTGTTGCGCGCTAAACCCCTAATACTTACCTCTGCCGAGACGAGCCCTGTTTCCTAAAGCCGGACGGAGGGAAGAATCTTAGGGAAACTCTCTGCTTAGGTTTACTATTCCATGTTTATTTTATTTTTCGAACAAAAAAATGACACATTTAGTTTCTGTTTAGTACATTTTCTCCTATACGGTTTCAAGATTTCAATATTTAATATACCTGTTTCATGTTCTTTTTACATAATCTTGTAGTTATAAATCCTTATTAGTAATTAGGGCTATAATAATCTTTTGTTTTAGCGTGAACTGAAACCTATACACTGTCAGTTCCTTAACTTATTGAATCTTCAAACTAAGTTGCTATCATATCAGATAAAGACTTTATTATAATGTTATCAAGTCATTTTTGATTTCACTTTCATATAATACATTTTTTTCAAGATTGTGCGCTTCATAATTTTCAATCATTTTCATTTACAAGTCAAGTTGTACGAAATGCGAAACACTAACAATTCGACTCATGGAATTATATCGGGCTTTTCATTTAGTCCACTTAAAGAATTTTATCATCTCCGAAATAGTGGTCGTATTAACTTTGAAAGGAGCCAATTGCGCGAGTGCTTGCCAAATTGTTAGTTATTTTTGACTTGATACTAAATTTGCAGACTAAAATTGATGGTCGTCTTCAAATTAAGAAAAAAATGCATTTTTATCTAGGGTATCAATATATAATAATAATCATTAGTATTATAACTGCTCTTAGTTCTTCATAGCTATACAAAATATATGAAACTGCCGAATAGTAAGCTAATCAAAAAAAAAAAAATCAAATTGCGATTACAAACAAAACGTGCCATATTATTATTACCTAACTTAATGGATTGCGGATGCAATTAGCTTTAATTCATTTCTTTTTCATGCATAAATATATGTACTAATTAATGACAGCTCCTCAGTTGACGATAAACGTCAATCAGTTTCACGGCTATGGACACTTTTCAATAGACAAATACATGCAAAAAAAATCGGATCAAATAGGTTTGCAATGCGCGCGATCGACAGCCTGCACGCCATTTTGGTCCATTTCCAATGGACTCTTGAGCTATATATATTGTTTTTTTTTCTTTATGTAAAGATGTCCCCAGATAATATACTAACTTGTTACCACGTGCCGAGTGCACGTGCTTTATACTTCCCTAATCCTCTATATTTCGTAGCAATTCATGAGTTTAAGCTGGACCAAATGAATCGGTTGTATCGTTGATTTCGATTTCCTCTGACACTCGTTTTGGCGGCAGCGATATGGTATAATTATGTGTAGCAGTACGAATTATGATTCGCTCGACACCGTAATTGCCAATTTGCGAGACGACACGCGTTTTCCAGCCGGTTCGGTCCTGGCGGGCACAGATCCAATACGTTTTCCAAGTGAACTTCCGTCACCGTCAGCCATGTGCAGCCTCGATGTCCCGTTGTACAGCACGCAGTATATTTCCTCTATTCTTTGTTTCACGTAAATCGGAAGATTAAATGCACGAATGTTTAAATGCACTAAGAACAATTGTCCCTTTTACTTTGTTCTTGACGAGCTGATCCAGTGAGTTTCGCACCCACTTCTCCGGTTTTTCGACAAACTGTCGCCTCCACGACTCACTGTGGCCCTCTTTTTTCCAGAACCCTCCGCCCGCGTACTCGATATCAAACCAACTCTTCGTCTTTCGCCAGCGATCTCACCCCGGAGACCGGACCCGACAACGGTTCTCTCCAGAGTGGTGTTCGAGACTGGCTGGATGTGCGGGGTTGCCGCTTCTGAGTGTGCCCAAGATTACCGAAACACAGCACGATATTACAAGCTCAAAGGATCTGGTTCTCTTCAGTCTCCTGATCAAGTTTTCGTTGTCTAGGTTGTCCAAGTTGATATGTTCTCTTAATATCGATTCATGCTTCGCTGCGAATCTTTCAATTTCACTTTGCGCGTTCGATATCCCGAAATTCCGATGCAGATCACAGTTTTGAATGTACCACAGTGCAGCGGATAACTTTATTTTGAAACGCTTGCAAGGGTTTGATGGTGGTAGCTTTAGTTTAATCCCAAGGCATACCGTCGGATTTGATTGTAGATCAATAGTTTGTTATGTGCAGTTAGCTTTGACATGCATTCAATTAACGATGGTTATATTTAACATCAAGTTCGTCTTTTTTCTTCATATGCTTTTCCCATCTAAGTTTAACTTCCTGTGGCATATCCGAGTATTTGCTTATGCTTTCGTATGGCACGATGACGTCGTTTAGGCTGATTTGAGGCGTATTAACCAATTACTTATTCGTAAAATTGACATGAACTGATTTAAACTAATTGATATTAATTTTCCGCCGTTTGCGCCATTGATAAATCTACTCGCTTGCGCATTGAAGTTTATCCGTTGCTTCTTCATCAGTTTGACCCGTCGCTATCAGTGCAGTGTCATCATTAAACGTTGCCATTCTTACATGATCCAATCGTGATGTTTCGCTTGTGTACAATAAGTAGAGGACTAGACCCAAAACACTGCCTACGGTACTCTTGCTTTGGCTTCCTTCAGTTTAGAGTACACATCTTCTTGTTTTACTCTGAATAGTCTTTCAGATAAATACTACGCCAAAAGCTCAACGTAATGATTCGATAACATAGCATTTACTTGTGCATTTTCCCTCCGTGCCAATCTTCTTTGAACAAATTAATTCCTCTCCCAACGTTTTTTTCTATATTATATGGAATTTTGTAGGATTGGTCCGTTGTTCAATAATTACTTTCAAATCCAAATTGGTGAGCAGATTTTTACTTTCTGTTGGTTTCATTCTTCTCAAGATCGGTCTCTAATAGGTTTGAGATGGTCGATGGCAATGATGTCGGACGGTATCATTTAACTTCATTGAGAAGTTTTCCTAGTTTCGGCATCATAATAACTTCATCTACATTACATGTAGAAGGTACATGCCTTAGTCTAAGCAGAGCGTTGAACAGGTATATCAGCATAATAATAGCTTCCTCCGTCGGTTGTTTTACGAATTCTCCTGTGATTAGATCATATTCAGGAACCTTTCTCGAATTCAAACTGTTTTGGGTTTGCTTAGAATCCTTTGAAAATGCCATCAGAACTAAGAACCTTACAGAGTAGGCTCGCGCTCGGCCACTAGATCACAAACTAACATGTGTCAAAAGAGGCACTGCTCTCCGATTACAGGCATATACGGTTTGATGTCATGGCCAAAGCTCCCGCGCAAAAACCCAGGCGGACCAATATCTCGAACTTATAAAGATAGATGAGGAAACGAAATCAAATGACTCAGACAATTCAGAAAGTATAGACACAGCCCCGTAGAGCCTGCAAAGCAGAATTAAAACTGCGTACAAGAACAGTAACCTACCGCGAGCTTCTAAATTCACTAGAAATGCATCCTAGTGGAAAAAGCTTTTAGGAATATCACTAAAGATTGCAAGAATACTCTAAAATCTGTAGTCGGCAAGTAGAAATTTCAATGATGACCTACAGAGCTGCCATTACAGAGTATTGTCGCGAACTGCGAACGGCTGAGAAGCGATCGTGGCGCTTAATCTAGCACGGAATTGAACTCACACAAACTGCTACACGTTTGCGTAAAACATTGACTGAAAACCGAAACAACGGAATTGACGAGCCAAAGAAGGACTTCACTCACACTCAAATCAAATAAGTCGTTGAAGGTGCTGCTCGACACACATTTCCTAGGCTGCAAACTCCTAGTAGCCACGTTGTCACCCTGAGCACCGTGTAACCCAGACATGCAGCTCAAAAACTCGCTTACAAGCTGTGCACAGAAGAAAGAATAAACTGAGCTATCAAATCCTTCAAATTTTACAAACCTTCAGGATGTGATGGAATATATTATATGCTCTTGCAGGAGGGACTGCATATCCTAATGTAGAATCTACTAACCGTTGGGTGACCGCCACACCTAAGGTAGATAAATGGTCAAATAGTGAAACCAAATCCTATCGTCCTACTAGCCTTTCATCATTTCTTCTGAAACCGATGGAAAAAGTTATTGACAATTTTATAAAAGACAAGCTGCTAGTCGAATTTCCCCTGCATAAAAATCAATTTGCCTACCAAAGTTCCCAATCTCCGATTTACACAGTCTAGCCAAGAAGTGACTAGAATATGAAGAGATAGCACCATGTTCATTCATTGGCGTAGAAGAAGGATTCCTGAATACACCAATGAAGTCCATCAGTGATATACTCGTCAGAACAGGCGTTGAATCAACAATGGTAGCTTTGATTATGGCGTTGTTAGAAAACCCAGTTATCGTACTAACGCTGGAAGCAGAGAAATGAATCGTACTCCTAGAGGGAGCTATCTCCTCTGTTATTGCACCTGGTTATCATGAGGTCAATCTGGTACCATGGGGACGGGGAGGTTTTGCCTCCCTCCGGTCGCGGTGAGGATCCCCTTTAGAGGATTTCGAACGTAGTGGCTATGGTTTAACACCCATATCACGGGTAGAGCCAGAGGCGTGCATTAAAGTCGTCATACTTCCGAGTATGGGGACTTCTGCAGCATCTCTGGGGGCTTAATGTGGAGTTATGTACTAACCCGGTGCCGAGACCGAGAGATTGGCATATGTATAGATAGGTTACTGAGCCTGCACTCGGTAGGCAAACAGTACTTCCACCTCAGAGTGGCAGGGCGTTGGTAGCCACATCGTTGCTGCCTGTTGTCCAAATCGTGGACCGTGGAATTAAACCACCTTTGGCTAGGCCTCCATGTAAAACACAGGTGCATTTCTGTTCCTGGTTATCGATGGGCTGCTGGCCAAATAATATCAAGATGTTTATGACGCTAATGGGTATGCAGACAACCTATTAATCTTAGTGCGGAGTAAACCTGATTCCATTGTCAGTGAGCGAATGCAATGGATCCTGAACATTACGTACAGGTGATGTTCATCCGAATGGTAAATCTTAACCCCAAAAAAACACGCTGATCCCTTTACAAAGAGGCAGAGAAAAAGCTAGCCTCCACAAATAATATAAAATACCTTCGTATCATGTTCGATCAATATCTTACTTGAAGGCTGCGCCTTGAGCAGGCCATCAATAAAGTCAGAGGTGACTTATTCCCCTCAAGTAAAATAATTGGTAACAAGTGGAGGCTACGGCCAAAAATAATGGAATGGCTTTATAAGTCCATCTTGCGAGCAATGATTAGCTTGTATGATGGCCACGATTTGAATACAAAGTCGATGAGACCACTTTGACAAAACTACAGAAAACAGCGCGCCTATAACTGGAGCAGCATGAGCTTGCTCGACAAAAGCAATGCAGGTCATTCATGACCTACCACCTTTACCAATATTTATTGAAAACGAGACAGTGAAATGTGCTTTTCGTATTTAAAGGCTGCACATCAAGCCTGGGAATCACATCGAATGCTTGTGCATTTTCAACAAATACATAGTACGTGAGGCTGAGGTCGCGGACTTAAGGCAACTAAATATTATTTCAGTAAGAAATTCTCAGTCTCAATTGGCAGCCGAGAAAAATAGGCTAGTTATGATATATCCCTCCCCGGTGCTCGCTAGAATTTTATACAGACGGGTTCAAAATGGAAAATGGAGACACAAATACGGGAGTATATGGGGCCAGAATCTAAAATTAACCATGCGTTGCCAACCCTCCGTGTGTTACGTTCGCCACGCAACGTGGTCGATCCAAAAACCCATAAGGGCAAAATGGGGGTCTGCCCTGTTCTTGAAGACCCCATCGTGCGAGTAAACGCTGTCTTGTTAAAAAAAATTGATAATGTTACGTTCGCCACTTCGCCCAATCAAGCCAATTAAGAATTATATTGTTACTAATGAATTATATTGTAGGAAGTAGAGATTTGAATTATATAAATATAGAGGAGATGTAGGTATGTAAGGATATTGGATTATTTAACTAAATAGGTATAAGGTTGTTATGGAGAGTGTTCCTGACCGTGCACGCGAGGCTGCGTAATTGAAGTATCTTCAACAGCTAAATGCATTATAGTCAACGTCACAGACCCTGCAGATAAGTTGCCAACAATCACGGCAACAAACAACGCTCGCCCAATCGCCGTAACAGATCCAAATCCAGGCTCCGCTCGGTCTACGATACGCCTATGGAGTCCCCTATGCGCCTGTGTTACCCACAACAATTGGTACATGCAATTCACCATGGTTAATGACTGCCACAATTATTTCACCAGCACTCCAACCACATCCCTCAAGCAGCAGTCACAACATTCCTCCCGTACCGAGGTGCAACACTCTGGCCAAACCCACGAAGCTTCAATCGCCAGCTGACGTGCGTCGCCAAAACCGGTCCCACGCTAGGAAGCTTTGATGAGGTCAGCAAACTCGTGGGCCATTGACCGTCGATGCAGCAACGGGATCGGGATTTCCGCATAAATAGGGTCGCGGGAACAGCTGACGAGATCTTTGTCGGTGCGGAGCTGGAGAAGTCGAAGGCGAATGCGTTTTGGGTGTCGATCTTTACTGGGTGCGAAGCTTGAACGGTGCAGTTTTCAAGTTCAGATCTTCGAGTAATAATAGTGCGGTGTGTGCTGTCGTGACCGCGCAAATCTTACAGTGAAAATTTTTCTATAGAATTTCCCAGTTTTGGTTATGAAAATATATAGAGAAAGTAAAGACGAGTGCTGAGACCAAGAAACCGAATTTTATAAACCTTTAGACGAAGTGAACTGTTCAAGAATTGATCCATAAGAATATTTACGATATTTTTCCGAGATTTTTGAGTGGATTCAAAGGATACTTTTGAAGGTCAGCAATTTGGGAAAATACCAAGTGCCAGAAGAACACTCATATAGTATAAGTGCAAGGTAGTTCTCTGTAAAATAGTGTGTACGCGTGTCTCCAACAGCCAGACGAGCGAATCCAACCAACCCAACCCCCACAACATCGAACAGTACGACGAAAGCGACATCTACGCTAGCTTACCAAGATTGTACGAATTCAGTCAATAAGAGAAGTGAAGCCAAGTTAGAAAGGACGGCAACAACAACAACAATAAGGCCGAAAGTTATTGATCCTACCAGCATTACCGAACCACAAGCGCTATCCCGCGGAAATAGGCTTAAGAAGAAGAAACAGATTGTAAGTAGAATTAAGCAGGTTTAGGTTTGAAATTGGAAAAAATAAATAGTGCTTAAGAATAAATAAGGAACTGTGTTATTGTGTGAAGTCGCGAAGCGGACGTCGCGTTTCAGGCCTTTGTGTCTCTTGATTCAAGCTCCCTATTCGGTCGTCGGTTTTGGGTCGTCGCGAATCCTGTTCCCGTTTCCGGATTCGCGGACAGGGCAGTCCCGGCGCAGAAACGGGCTTGCGCCCTTATTGAAAACTATTCCCACACCCCTTTTCGCGGGTTTAAATCAGGTGGGATTGCCCAAACCGTGGCCAGGTTCGGCTACGGTGTAAGAGTGGACGTTACGCAAAATATAGCTGTAACACGTGCTCCACATAGAGATATATGCAATACGAACATATGCAGCGTACTGTGCAAAATGTGGATATCGTTATGCAAAAATATAGTCTATCTGATAGTAGGGCATCACTGCTAGTGCTTGGCTGATACACCATTGAGTCAAAGTTAGTGTGGAAATGCATGCATTCAATCAATGCATTAGGAGAATCAAATTAGGCAACTCTCATGTAAATACCAATTCACACCAGGGTATACGGTAGTAAGATAGCCGATTGCCTTGCAAAGGAATGAGTTTCAGTTTCCTCCATAAAACATTAACCCTTTCCTAAAAACAATCAAGCTACTAAGACAATGGAAAGCAGAAAGAAAGAAAACATTTTGAATCTCAGTCGCAAGACAGAGGCGATCCAAAATATTTCTTAGCTACTCAAAAAAAACTACACAACAGAAGTACTTAGCCTCAGCAATCTTGAAATTAGGGCTTTGTTAGGTGCTCTGACTGGCATCTCTCGCTTCTGTAAGAATGGAACTGAAATGGCTGAACACGTGCTATGCAAATATCCAGCAATCATAAACAGCTACAAACCAAATACTCGAGGTTCCTAGAATATGAGTGGGTGATAGCTTAATTTCTAGAGAACGTGCTGTCAGATAAAAGTGATAATGAAACTCACCATAGTCCTTCCTGCTTAACTGAATTTCTCTTCTAAACTGTCGCATCCTACTGTTCAGAACTGTTTTGTCAGTTGGACACCTCATTTGTTACCATATTCTTCTAGTTTTTCTTTTTTCATAAGTTTCCTGATATCCGTAGGGTGATTTTTTCCTACAATTTCGGTTACAATCTTTGGTGTTATTCCACGTTATTATGGATGATGTCTGCAAAGTCCTCTGCTTCTTTTTCTATTTGCCGTACAGTTTTTAGCTGTGCTGTTTGATGAGTTTCATTTATAGTAAATATTATTGCGTGATGATCAGCTTCAAATCGAAATTGCCTTCTATTTCGATAACATTTGGGGCGCCTTGTTTGGAGATAAAGAAATCCAATGAGTCAGATATTTTATCAGCATCTGCAGTCCAGTAGGTTAGCTTTCCAGTGGAGTGAATGTTACACCACATGTCTCATATTGCATGTCGAAGTGCTTGCTTTTGTTTATTGTAAGTCTAAAGCCTCAATCATCTCCAGCTGCGAATCTACCGTTGAGGTGTTGTAGGAGGTTCAAGTAGTTCGGTTTCTTCAGATATTGTCTTGGGGGTCGTATACTGCTCCCAGCTGCGGGCTTCGTTTGGTAGATGTAATTTCAACTACCATTAGTTGAGTTTCGGCTGATTGATATTATTGCTCTTCATAGTGCTTAAGATGTTTTTTTTTACTATAAAAGCAGTTCCGAGTTTCGCTGGATTATCCAGAATTGTTTCATTAAATTTATATCTCTGAACTTTTAAGTGAGATTGTTCTGCTGAGCGTGTCTCAGATATCAGAAACAGATTGATGTTTTGCAGTTTTAGAAAAACTTCTAATTCATAATTTCTATTTTGAAATCGTTTAGTGTTCCAAGTAGCAATTGTTAGATTGTTTTCATTTAAAATGTTTCGCAAAGTTAAGAGATTTAGTAGAATAGGGCTGAACTACCTTCTCCCAATTTGTCTAACCTCTCAGAGAGATTGTTTATGGCATTAAGCACGTTCTGCATCATTAGTAGCGTTGCATTGGGTCCAGTCGTGTTTGATTCTTGACCCACTTCCTTTGTCTTCGGTATTCGCGCATATGAAACACCATTCTGACGTGTTGACTAAAAGATTCTGTCGGTTGTTTCCTTTGTAAACCTATGAGTTAATTTGAATTATTTTCTTTTTTAAAAGATCTTTTGCCACTAGGCATTCACGGTAGTTTGCAGGATGAGCCTGCGCACTGTGAAGCACTTTGCCGCAATATTCTTGGGTTTCGCGCAATTGATAGTCAAGTGATTACAAGCACATTTTACACATTTAGGTTCAATGGGTATGACCATATCGCTGACATTGAGGAATTATCTTATTGCTTTTAACAGCTTCAACATAGGCTCCCATGTGGCATAAGATATTTAATTTCATAAATTTCCCTAGCCATTCTCATTTGGTTGAAAACATCAAGAATCTTGAAATCGCTATCAATTAATTCATTTTTACATCTTCCTGGTTTGCTTAAGTGATAAAAAATTGATAACATAACCATACGTTATCGATCGCGTCTGTTTACTCCCATATGTGCGCAATTCTAGTTAAGTGTCCTTTAAATATTTAATAAGATATATGTAATCTGCTTCACTGTCTGCATTGATTTTTAAACAATTGTTGTCGATCAGATTAGCTTTAAATTTGAGATTTTTCTCCTGATATGATTTGTTAACTAACGAGTAATTTGTCATATTGACGAATAGAAATAGGTGGATATTGTTTCCTTCATTTAGTTTGTTTATTTTTTGGCTAGTCTGATTCTTTCCTGGCGAAACAGTTTTCCTCATCTGAGCTTTCATTGGAGGAGAACGGGTGATCTTTTTTTCCGATGCATTAGTACTTACTTTCCTGGCGATGGTTTCAGTTTTTGTCGGCAACCATGCCGTTTCTTGAGTTCTATTTCTTAGTCTTCATTCATGTTTAATGAGATCCTGTCGTCCTTTTTGGCTGGCGACTTTCTCATTGCAAGAGGCATTTAGTTTAGCTTCAGGTATTTGTATAGCTATCTTGCAATCCTCCAGTGCATGTCTACCATCTGGGGTATTGATACCTTCCGTTTTATGCATCACTGGTTTTTAAATTAGGGTGTCCTTCCCATAGATTTTTCACGACCAGACGTTGTATACTGCTGACCGCTCCGGTACAGATGTAAACCAAAAGCCGCCCCTTCTGGGTCGAAAATTGGCAAGTCAATCTACAGTTGTTGCCTTTGACAAACCACTTCTAGGTACTACGGCAGGAGCTTACCTTCTTTCCATAGCTATACTAGCTGTTCTGCTTTCATATGTGTTTCCAGAATACACCACGAGAAATTGACTGCCATATTTTGAACTGTTATCAGTACCGTGTAAAAATCATGTTTGTTTTCGTATCACAAAAAGAAAGTTAAACAAAAATACCTATAGTTCATTACATTGTCATGTAATCCAACTGTGGCTCGTTTTGCTGAATATGGCAAGAGAATATTATTATTGTATTCCTTCTTCTAACAGTTCTTTTATTCTAAAATCGATGTACCTTATCTCTCGATTCACTCCCTATTATAGTCGTACCTCGGTAGATGATCCTCCCTGGCTAGCCCATAATGTCTCAGCTATCTTGAAATTAAAAAACGAAGCTTTTTGGCGTTATAAATCTAATAGCACTCCGGAAAACTATACTGCCTTTCCAAATCAACGTGCTTCAGCCAAACTGGAAATTAAAAGAGCTATTAGTAACTACTTCGCTAATATCGGAAATTCACTGCACTCTAACCAAACAAAGCCGTTTTGGTCTTATGTCAATTCCTGTAAGTCTTCGTTCAGTATTCCTTATACTGTTTCCTGGGACGGTAAGCAAAGCTCGACTCCTGAAAAAATCGGCGAGATATTTGCTCAGTTTTTTTCGTCAATATATGCTGCCTCAACTCTGCCGAATTCTTTCGATACTCATTTTTGGTTCCAACCTATTCTTAATCTTATCTCCACTAACCCAACTGAAATCCAAAATTTGATCAATTCTTTACATTCCAGCGTATGCCCCGGGCCAGACGGACTTCCTAATGTATTCATTAAATTCTTGTCCTCCTCATTATGCATTCCACTATCTTATATTTTCAATGCTAGTTTATCCTCTGGTATCTTTCCCAATTTGTGGAAATTGGCTAACATTTTTCCTGTACTCAAATCTGGATCCTCTTCCAATGCTTCCAATTACTGTCCCATTTCTTTCCTGTTTTCCCAAAATTCTTGAACGCATTGTCTACAATAAAATATACGAAGCTCTTAATTGTAGGCTGTCCCCGTTTCAACATGGATTTGATCCAAACCGTTCGAACATCACGAATCTCCTTAAGCTTACCCAAACTGTCGCAAAAGCTCTCGACAGCCGTACTCAAGTTGATGTAGTGTACACTGACTTCAGTAAGGCATTCGATACTGTCAACCTAAATGTTCTATTGCAGAAGCTAGCTCACTTTGGCCTGTTTGGTTCTCGTTCTTGCCGTGTTAGCATATGTAGAGCACATTCTTCTCTCTTCCATCCAACCTCCGGCGTTCCTCAGGGGTCTATTCTAGGCCCTTTTCTTTTTTTACTCTATATAAATGACCTCCTCTCTGTCAAGCGTCTTAGTGTATTCTGTATGCTGATGACTTAAAAATTTACCGCGTTATTCGCTCAGAAGAGGATTGTATTGCTCTCCAAAGGGATCTTGACGAAACTAATTTTCTCTCCATGAATGCTCAGAAATGTCACAAAATGTCCTTCTCCTTAAAGCTCAGTCCAATTGATAACACCTACGTATTACATGATATTCCACTTGCGCCGGTTTTTCAAATAAAAGATCTGGGAGTGATTCTCGACCCGAAACTTAAATTTGAGCCTCACATTGTGGCAATAGCCGCAGGCGCCTCTCGTGTCTCCGGGTTCGTACTAAGACACTCTCATATGTTTACTGACATTTCTTCCTCGGTCAACATATACACTAGCCTCGTTAGACCAATCCTTGAATATTGGTCGCAAGTATGGTCACCACACTATCAATATCTAGATTCTATGATTGAATCAGTACAGCACAAAATCACTCGTTTCCTCATCTTTAAATTTAATATTTCATATATGTCATATGAAGAGCGCCTTTTGCTACAAATTGCTACTTTGCAATCCTGCAGACACTTAGATGAGTGTTCTCTGTTTCGGCTTCACCACCATCAATTAAACTCTAACCTCTCTGATTGGTTAGAGTATCGTACTTCAGAACGCCCTGCCAGATTCGACATCATATTCACAGTTCTACTGACTGAAACTTTGCACCATACGCCGATGTTGCGACTCCCTCGAAATCACAATACTCTGCAACTTGGTCCGTTTCCTCATTCACTCTACATTCATAAGCAGAATGTAAAGTGTTCAACTAATTAGTTTAACTATACTATGTATTTCTTTTCGTTAATTTTTACATTTCTTCTTCTTCTCTTTTATTGTCTTGTAATTGGATTATGCTAGTCTGTAAGGCAAATTCTTAATAAATACATAAAGTCGATGGCATTCCATTAATTATCTAGAGCGCATGGCACTGAGTAATGCAACAAACTATATCACGTAGCACGTACGAATTGTGCATGCTCAATCTAAATATATCCTCATGACTGATCGTCATATTACGAATTCAATTTATCGGTGTTTTGTGAGTGTGATCTCAGATCGGAATGTACTATTTGTACACAACAGAACTCCTAACTTTTAACTATTTTGTAGCTCTATAAATAATCGTGCTGTGAATATTTTCTTTTCGACAAACCAATGTAAATTTACATGTCCAATGCGCTTCAATTTCATTATCAAAATCAACAAACTGTATATGCATGTGTACTATCAATTTTTTTTTACAAATTTTCTTCATTTTACAGATTGTTAAATCATTCCAAACTGTTGAAGAGCTCGAGTTATTCCTCCTCAAGCACGGCGAAAACATTGTTGACCTTATGGGAGGCGAGATCGATAGGATCGAAATGAAATTAAGGGTAAACTATTTAGATTTTTACAAAACTTCTATACTTAATACACACAATTATTTTAGAAAAAATTCCCAGAAATTCGGCACTGTGATCTTGAAATTCTCTAGAAAAATCCAGAGAACAATCAAGCAACGTGGTTTTGCGGTTCAGGTTGGCGGCTGTGCGAGCAATCAATGAACAAAGCTGTAACAATAACTAATGATATATACAAATTCTATTCTATGGGACACAAGAGTGAGACGTTGCCGATAGGAGGGTGCTTAAGTAGATACCCACCTGTTTGGTGTACGCGATGCATTCTCTCACTTTTTGTGCATAGGGACATGAAGATGTGGCTTACAAATGTTAGACGATAGTTAGCAATAATTTTGCTTGTACTTCAATCCTAAAGAGTATTGCAGATTGCAATTAGTCTGTGTTTTGCCTAAAATGCAGTTTTGAGACGATGTAAAACTTATCTTGGCGTAGGTGTTATTAACGAAACAATTGTTTTGTCATAAAGCTGTATTTGTTATGTAATAAGATAGCTTGTGAGTAAATTATTGAATGATTGAAAAATTGAATTTTGGAGTGTTTGTTTTGCTGCTGAGACTTGCAACGGGTGTATGCTAATGCAACACAGAATCACAAAGCTTTGCTTGCTTTGTTTCTAGAAAATTAGTGACAGGTTATTCGTAGTTAAAGCTATTGGCATCTATTTCAAGTAATTACTGAAATGAAAAAGTATAGTCTTATTTTTACCGAGAAAATTATAAGAACATTCCTTACAGGATTTCAACATTATGACTTTGAGAAAACTGAGTACCTTAAATCTAAAAACAAAAATCTGTATTATCGGTCAAATTGAAGTAGGGAAAATAAAAATGAAAAATATCGCACGTGTATTGAGCAATAATAGGGAGAAAATGAACCGTCGATGTTCAAATACCAGCTTTAGTGGAAAAATTAAGTGGATTAGAGTATTTTCAAAGAAGTCAGTGAATGTCAAGCTTGCATGGTTTAAAAACAAGCGTAGCAGTAATTAAACAGTGAGTGGTCCCATTTTAAAGCAAAACAGCTGAAGAGGACAATCGCTTCCAAAATGGGAAAAGAAACATTTTTTGGAGTTTTTTTTTGAGAAATTTATTACATATATTTATTCGAAAAATGCTTTTTGAAAATTGTTCCATATCAATTGAATACAAACATGTTTTTTTTTAAATTGTAAGTAATTTTTGGCGGCGTCTTATAAAAGTCACTTTTTAGTTGGTACAAATCTTTGTGGACTTCTTGAAAAAATAAGGACAAAATTCAAAACGAATTCTGTTCTTCGGGCTTTTCCTAGGTCCTATAGCTATAAAAAAATTGATGGTTTTACCACTGTTTTTCTTAAAATCCAAAAAATCAGCCATTTGTTAGGGAAAACTAAAAAACGAAGGATAATTACAAACATTTTTACAGATATAGTACTAATATTTATGTTAATGAATCGAAGTAGTAGTAGTTTTTAATTTTTTTTTAAATCGATCAAATAGAATTTGAGATTTGATATGTACGAATTGAAAAAAAGTTGTTTTGAGAAAAACGCGTTTAAAGGTTTTATACAATAGTTTTTACTTGTAAAACGAATGTAGATCATTTATTTGGGTTTATTTCTTCTAATCGACGTTCTGGGTGCATACTGAAGGTCTTCTCACTCTATCAGTTGCTGCGAACTATCTGCCAAAGCTTTATTTCTCTCAATTCGTACTTCCTTCGTTTGATCAGTGCTTATCCTGTTTGCTCGTGATATACGATACTCATCATTTTTTTGCCCGAGTCGTTGTAGTTTCCCATTCGAGCATATACTACGAAGAAAGGAAAATTTAATCTCATCTAATCGTGATTTATTTTGATTACAGGTATGACAAAATGACAATTTAAGCCCGTGAATTTTCCTACAATTAAAGGAACACCAACTAATAATGTAAAACCTGTTCTAATCCACGTGCCATCTCCGGAAACAGTCAATTCCTAGCTTCATTACCAGCTTCCTTATTCATACCAATTTCTTCTTTCATAGCTTTCTTAGTAACAACATAAAAACACATTTTTAAAGATTTATAAATTTTTGAATTCACATCATAATAAAGAGAATTGGAAAACGTGGAAGATACATCTTTAAAAGAAAATTTTCAGTCCTTGAAAACCTACGCCGCAAATTCTCGAAACAAATAATATTCTTTGATTTAACTCGTAAACATTTACACTTGTACTTGGTAAGGTTTCGGTAAATTTTCTCCCACAAGAACATTCAACACAAACCTACCCGCATTGCTATTTATTTGTATTTCCACTGGAGAATTCAATATTTAACTACATGCGATAATCCGGATCGGGAATTGTCAAATACACAATAACATTTATCGCTGTCAGTTCGCGACTTAACGAATCAACAAAATTAGCTTCCATGTGCATCTCTGTCTTTCGTGCACGAACTATTTGTATGCAATTTTTTTTACTCTGTTACTCATGCTGAGGTACACGGATATGCAATTTGCCTATCCTAAGGCAAAAGTTGGTACATTTGTGTATAAAACGGCCTACAGACGACCAACCTGGTTGTCAACTAAGTCGCCAACCTGGTTGAGGTTGAGACTAGGCATGTGTAGCTCATCGCGGATATGATTCAGTGATCCGAATCATCTTAGAGATCCAAATGATTCGAATCAGTGAAATCGGTTCATTTGGATCAGTGGATCTTTCCTATCTCATGGATCTTTCATATCTCATGGATCTTTCATATCTCATGGATCTTTCATATATCATGGATCTTTCATATCTCATGGATCTTTCATATATCATGGATCTTTCATATCTCATGGATCTTTCATGTATCATGGATCTTTCATATCTCATGGATCTTTCATGTATCATGGATCTTTCATATCTCATGGATCTTTCATATATCATGGATCTTTCATATCTCATGGATCTTTTATATCTCATGACACAAACGCGATCATGTTCCATTCAGTAATCTCTCACAAGTTCCTCCCGTAAGAGAGGTAAAGAGAAATACACTTTCCACGCGAAGAGACGGTGCAGCTCGCATTTGGATGGGCATAACGATGAATGTGCACATGCGATGATATGTTTGTAAATAATTTGCAGGGCTGCCAGCAGTAGTTTACAAGTAGATGCATATTTTAAGATGCAATTTAAAGTTTCGGTTGTAGTAATTTAAAATGTGAAATTATACAATATGATCGTAGTTGAAAGTACAGATTTTTGTCATTGTCAGGCAGTAAAGGCGCAATTGTGCTTTTATATATTTTGTGTGGAAATTATATATTAATATATTTTTCATATAAAAATGTAACTTTATTAAGGTTTTTTTCAGTCAAATATGGGCTTAAAGATTCGGAAAGCTACGATCGTAAGTATTCCGAATGGAGTTTTATGAACTCAAAAATCAAGTATGGTAGCTCTGTAGAGTGTACAGCGTACCATATCTCTTCTGACTCAGTGATCCAAATGATCTAGATGATCCAAATGATCTAGATGATGCAAATGATCTAGATGATCCAAATGATACATATCACTGATCTGGATCTTTTTACTGAGCCAGATTCAAATGATCCATTCACAACAAAGATATGTTTTTGCCACCTCTAGTTGAGACTACAGACTGAACAACCGAATCGTCAACTTGAATGCCAACATCACTTTGTCGAAAATTTCATGGTGAGAGGACGTCTGCTCAGACTATGTACGGTAGATAATTTCCATATGCTTTGTTCAAAATGAGAGATGAAATATTTTTCTCATATTTTATTATTGATGAACTATGTGAATAAGGGATTTTCTTTACAAAAATTGATCGATTTGCACAATTTCGCTATTGAAACTTAAAGACTTGCACTCGACAAATTCTTGACTCGAAATGAAGTTGACGTTGATGTCTGTCAACATGGCCATAGACGGCAAAACATGTTTGTCAACATTAAGCCCCTCCCACAAAAATCACGAACATTTGATTTTACTTTAACCTCAACTTCGACATGAGCTTCAACCGTCAACATGCCTACAGACGTTCAACATTGATACCAACATGGCAAGTTGACGACTTAGTTGACAACCAGGTTGGTCGTCTGTAGGTCCTTTTACAGATATATTGCAAAATGACTGTAGAGTCCGCGCTATATATTTTTTATGATATGGTTAGAAAACTAATACGTGTGCACATTCACCACTTCGAATTGTATAATGGAGTTGCGGCAATTTGGCTGTAGTGTCCGTGCTATATATTCTTTATGACTATGGGTCTAGTTAATTTCCCAGTATATGGGAAGTTCTTGTAATCGTCACGAAAATCGAAATTTTCAACATTTCTTTACGTTTTGTAGAGTATATAAAAAATGTTTTTAGAAAGAGAGATGTATGTGTGTGTGCGAACGTACGTACGTACGTTAAAGTAGTATTATTTTCATAAATATTTTTGTATTTAATATTTTTAATATCTTTTTAGATATTACTGGGAAGTTGACCGTGTGGACCTCAGGGGTCGCACCTCGCGGCTTGTTCAATTTTCGGATCGCACGATTAACAAATTTTCGCGTTATTTTCAATGGGCGAATTTTCGTGTGGATTTTCCGCATGTGTGTAATGCAATAACTGCTATTCGGTTTTCGTTTACACCCCATGAACAAATGCGAGTCTAGGAAACAGAACCAGAGCGCGCTCTCTGAAAGAGGGGTAAATTCAACATGGTTTGTCTCATGTTTTTTTGACAGCTCAGAGTGTCCGTGCTATACAGTTTTTAAACTATGGACTGTGCTTTAATTTTTTCGCTATGTTCGTGCCACGAAAGACAGAATTGCACGTGAAAGCTAGTTTCGTTAATTCGTTAAATCGCAAACTGACAGCGAGAAAATAGAGATAATTATAGAGTGGAACGCCAATATTTCTTATATGTGTAGTGACTCTACTATGTGGTAGTGAACGACATAGTTCAAACACAATGCCTTGTACAGATATTATTTATGTAAATATAAATACTTTTGTACTGTAAATTAATCGAAATGAATATAGATCTAATATTCCAGATTCTCTCAAATAAACTACTAGTTAATAGTTCAGAACCAATGTACAATTTTCGCATATGAAACCGAACAATAAGACTACCTGGTTATGACAGAAAATATTTGTTACGTGCGAATAATTTAACATAAGGCTTTCGACTACCAACATTGTAAAATTTCTGGTTGTTAAGATGACATAATATGATCATCTTTATTAACTTCCCAGTATATGGGAAGTTCTTGTAATCGCCTCGAAAATCGAAATTGAAATTTTCAACATTTCTTTACGTTTTAAGGTCTATAGAGTATATATAAAGTGTTTTTAGAAAGAAGTATGTATGTGTGTGTGTGTGTGTACGTACGTACGTGCGTTCGTGGACAGTTTTTTCTACGAGCATAACTCACGTAAATAACGTCGTATCGACTTTGTTGAGGTGTCAATCGAAGCGTTTTAGCAATCTTAAGAGCTGATTAGTTTTTGGGACACTTCGGTCGGGGGGGTTTGTTGTTTTGACCCTTTGAAGGTCATTTCTGTCATGCGTTATATCTCCGGAACCAATCATACGATTTGCATAGTTAAGGTGTCAATCGACGCGTATTAAAATTTTTGTGATTCTATCAAATTTTTGAAAAACTCGTTGATGCCGTTTTTTAATTTATTAAAAAAAAGTGCTAAAAATTAGGTTTTTTTCCATAAACAATAAGTTTTTAACCTGATTTGCAGCACCCAGTAACTAATGTATATAAAATTAATGTAGTACAAATAGTTCTTGTAAGAAAACCAGCAAAACTTTTTTTCATGATTACGTAAAAAATGAAATTAAAAATAAAAAATCATTAAAAGTCATCATGATTTTCAAGGTCCTTTTTATCATTCACTTTATCTCACGAACCATATATGATATTTGCATCATTGAGTTGTCATTCGACGTGTGTTAGCTTTTTTGTTATGTTTTTAACTTTATAAAAAAATCCTTTCTGCTGCTTTTTCCATTTAACTTCTATTAAATGGAAAAAACGGCAGATGGGAAAAATTAGAGTTTTTTCATAAAAAATAAATTTTTGACCTGATTTGCACAGCTCAGTAATAAATGTTCATATAATTTATACATTCCTAATAGTTTTCGAAGAGAAACTGGTCAATTTTTTTTGCATGATCCAAAAAAACTTAAAAAGCGGCTCGTGAAAAAACACAAATTCAATGATTATGCCGAAGTCATGGCAATTTTGAACAAAATTATTTAAAATGGACACCTCGCGAGAAAACCTCTCCAGTGGGCGTAATAACAAGAATGCATTCATTTTTGCTAGCGCTCTTTTGTCCTTCAAGCATCGATATAAAAATAACAAATAACGTAAAAAAGCCTTTATAGCCCGCCCCCTCCGATTTATCCGCGTGAATATTCAATCAAACCAATCCACCCCCACCCAACAAAAGCCTTACGTAATCAATGAACGCTACAGTAGATTATATGATTGATATTAGCTCATTTCAATCACGGTTATGAGTACCCCTCATTATTATTGTTTAAAGTAGTAGTATTTTCATAATTTCTTTTGTGTTTAATATTTTTAATATTCATGTATGTAGATATTACTGGGAAGTTGACCGTGTGGACCTCAAGGGTCGCACCTCGCGGCTTGTTTAGTTAATATTTCACATTGAAAAATATTTTGCGACGTGGAAGCCCACCCTTAAATTGTATGGTCTTAAAAGAGAAAAAAACGCCAAGAATAAAAGAATTTACATGATTCACTGGCTACTCTCTTTCATTTTCGAACGGGCTTGGGACCGGCTTTGGCGGAATTACTGCTGGAGCTATTATAGGAATTTTAAATTAAGTCTGTAGTATTATAAAATGTAACAACTATATTCAATTTTAAACAACATTACACACATACGGTGAAACGTACGAATTATTTCAACTTGCGAACTCAAATTTAGGCTTGGAATAGCTTCAGACGTTCGGAAATTTGTTTCTACAGATTTAACTATCAAAGTGGTTCGAGCATACGACCAATTTTGTAAATATATGCTTCGGGCACTCCAATTGCATTTAGCCACTGCTGTCGCAAGCAGAAAATTCAAAATATATGCACGTTATCACATTATTTGGAAAATTCATTAAACGGATTCACCACAAAAGGCATCGTTCTTTTTTGATACGCCACTGAGTCTTGAAGAATACAATTGGGAAAAATAACCAAGTAGCTTGTTTTGCAAATTCTCGAGTTTAATTGTCTGTCTTGTCAATCTATCAACAGTTTCTTCTCTGGACTACTACATCCGAGGTTATCTTCTGTTTTTGGCTCAGAATCCGTACAAATCAATAAATATCGATGAATACGTGTTTTGTTTCCTTTTTAAAGTGAACTGTCAATACGAGCCGTTTGGCGTTTTTGTCTGTTTGACATCTTGCCCCGGGGCGATGTTAATACCACTCGCGTAAAGGCGTTTATTCAGTTCGCTCCGTACTTGTTAGTTTTTTATTACAAGGAGAAAAGTCGTCGTGTATTTGATAGTTTGCGATCGAATTTTAGCTAATTTTTAGTGAAAATTTACACAAATAGTCATGAAAAAAGCGAGAGAATAACTTGTTCGAAACATGTGATCGTCTGTGCTGTGCTGAAAAGTGTTTCATGGCCAAAATCTGGGAAGGTGTAAAAAAGTGGCTGGTGCTCTACGAAAAGGAAACAATGTTCCTTCTTCGGCGTTCTATTTATTTAGGCATATAGAGCCACGAAGAAGGCAACGCATTTCCTTGGAGCTGCATTATGGAATAGGTGAGAACAAAAATTTGTTAGTGGAGGAATAACTTGATTTAATTTTGAACAACTCCGCTAAATATCCAAAAAATCGAGATTTATAGTAAACTTAAACGTGGTTTTTGCTTTTCAGAAATACTAGAAGACGAACATGTAATCTTAGTGACCTGTACACCGCATTTTCCTCCATAAAAAAGAGCATTTTGGAAAGTGGCAGCTTCTGTACTACAATCAAATCGTGGTTTGCTAGCAAGTTTCTTCGTTAGTATTTCTCAAATATTTCTTTCTAAAGACAAAAAAAGCAATTAAGTTGAATCAAATTAATGTTCAAATACTTGTATTTAGGTTGAAAATAAATAAATTGGTTGATAAAAAAATTTGAAATCGTTGTCTTTTTAATTTCTTGACACGATCACAAATCTCGGTTGAAGATTTTGTAATGTAACAAATAATTCTAATTTATTTGAATAATTTGTTACAAAAGTTTCAGCTTTGCGAACCGTTATTGAACCCGAAAATATTAAACATTTTCGCTTACTGATTTGTGTTTAGGTTTAGATCCGAACTCCGGTCGTACTCCCCGAGCTTACCAAATTTGGGACTCCTACTCGTACAGTCCTGAAAACGCGAGTTTCCAGAAACCCTAAAAGGACTGGAGCCGTGAGGTTGCAGTTTTTGTGGAATTTCGAATTACAGACATTTCGAATTATTTGTGTTAGTTTTTGGTATTTGAAAGTTTACAATTTTTTGGTTGTACCGACAGAGAAATCAGTTATTTATTTGAAGCTTCTTTCAGCTTTACAGAAGTATTACCAGATCATGTGATTTGACTCCTGTTTGTAGGAATACGAAAATTTACTGATCTTTGCTGATAAACCAGCAAATATTGATAATTTGGAGGCCAACATTTGACGCGTTATTGGTGACATAAGGCTGACTATGCTGGAAAAGTGGTGCAAAATTGGACCGACAGGAAGGACTTTCTAAGTCGCAGTAACGCTGATCATATGTCAGAAATTATTTTTAAACACTAAATGCCATACAATTTGCGATCTAATATAGCCAAAAATTGACCATTTGAATAATTTATGTTTTATTTGTTTGAAAAGTTATACGCCTCTAAAAAACCCTGTAAATCACTTCAATAGAATGCAGAACATTGAACGAACGAAACTTTTAAAAATCCATCGTTTATTATCCCTCTAGTTGACAGAAATTCACAATTTTAATCTGTCTCTTAAGTTATAGTGTACATCGCTAGCTCAATGGAGAAACATCAATATTTTTAAGACATGGAAATAACTTAGACATTTTTTCGTGCTGTCTAGAATGAAATTTTGTAGCATTAGGGACAGTTCACTACTCTAGTTGAATGCAAATCTACTACAACCGTCAGCTTAATCACATTTGTATTTATTACACTAATTTAACTGTGTTTACTTCCAAACTTGTAAATAAAAACCACAACTGTAGCGCAATTATCCACAGCCATACGAAGTAAACCTAATCTATGGACATTTTACTCAATTTTTCTTTTTTACTTAGCTGAAATTTTTTTTTGATATACCTTAAGGAGCTGCTTGCAATCGTCTGATTCGGAGTGTCTTAAGCTAAAAAAAACTGCGTCTATGAAGCCTGAGGAATTATTATGTCTGGAAATGTTATTGGTTTCCGTTTAGGCGACACGAATCATGGATTAACTTTATTGTGCTCAAAATTTGTCAAGTTGCAGAAGAATTTCGAAGATTTGATAAGATATCGAAATTGCTTGTGAGATTTTATCTATCATTCCTGAACGATTGAGGCTAGTCAGTGACGTGAAAAAATAGACGATTTCAAAGAAGTTGTTTAAGCTGTTGCATGATGCTTTTTATTTTATTTACGTCATGTCCTTACACTATATGTTCTCCAGTTTCCACGAAAATTTCAAGTAAAAACATTGCTTTGAGAATAAATTACACAGCTCGATTGTTGACCCTTTTTAAAACATAATGCTCCGCGGAGACCATCAGTAGCTTATCCAAAATCAATGTAACGAGAAGAAATTTTCGGCTTAAAAATGGTCGAAGCTTTTTTTGTTTTACTTCCAATTCGGCAAGCTGGCACCGTCTGAATGGATACTAATTTTAAGGGGTGAAATGCTGGATTTAATTTCTGAAGCAAAAGTTTCGTTCAAAAAAACAAAAGCTTCGCGGCACCAGAAAAACTATCAAATTAATAATAAAAACTTTGTTTCATTGATTTTGGATAAATCACTAAGAAGTATTAGTGGACAACAGAAATATGAAAATTGTCAACAATTTTGCTGATAATTTAGTTCAAAATTAATATTCTGATTTAAAAAGTTCGTGAAAGCTATTTGAAATATTGCGTATAAATTGTTATTATAAAAAAGCATACCACAGTGGAAACATTTGTTTTTGAAAATATATATTTCTTCATACACCTCACTAGCCTTAATCTCTTAATATTCACGCAGGATACACCCCAACACTCAGCTTCCAAGGAATGATAAATCTTTACCAATTTCATTGTTCTTTTGCATTGCTTTCCTAACTACCACTGAAAGATCCAACCCCATATGTGCGTTCAAAAACGATTTACACATGTTTATTGTTTTCTCAGTCTTTACAAAATAAATTTAAGTTTACATCTACCTAGAGATAAAAACACAATTGCTACACAAATTTTTCCAGCTTCGTTCCGGCAGACGTGACGTTACGTTCTATATCGCAACAACAGTGACATGACAAGTGGATAGTTTAAGTCTTGTTCTTTCAATAAGATCAATAAGTTTGTTTCATTGTTTCGGCAGAAGTGCTTACCCGTAAAAATGCCCTACACGAATCTCATCATTCGCAATGCAACAAGTATTTCATGCCTGGAGAGGTATATCGCTTACATCCTAAATCACCCATTAAATACTTGTTGCTTCGCGCTTCGTCACTCATTTCTTCTTTTTCTTGATTTTGTCGTTGTTCACCAGCTCGGCCTTCCGCTTCTGCCCAGCTTTGCCAGCCTGGCCGGAATTCATAAGCATACCGCCACCACCCTTGGCTGCTTTCTTCTTCTTTTCTTGGCGTTCCTTTTCCTCGAGTTCTTGGTTCTCGCGCTCAATCAGAGTGATGAGGGTGTTGCAGCGACGCTGAAGCTCCAATGCTGTTCGCGATTTCAAGAACCAGTCGAAACGGAACTGTGCCGAAGCTCTGAAGCAAATCCTCAGTGTTTATTTGTAGTTTGGCACAACGTTCATCTTACCTGATCGCTGCACGCAACTCTTCGTAGACATTTTCCTTATCAAAGCCCAACTTGTGCAACATGCAGACAAGGAACCTGTCTTCGATTTCCGTATAATTCTTGCCCTTGTTGTTGCCATATTGTAATCTCAATTGATGGAACGGTGCGCGGTAGCGAGACATCTACAACATCAACATAAAATTTGAAAAATAGATGACCATATCCACCACTACCTTCTGATCTAACGCTTTCTTGATGGACAGTCGCCTTTGAATTTTTGCCTCGCCCCTTTCGATTTGCGCCATAATACGCTCGATATCCTGCAGCTCATGGCATCGCTCCCAAAATACTGTACTGTACTCAATCACTTCTTCGGGCGTTTTCCCCTCAACGTCCTTGGCAATGTTCTCGATGTCATCTCGACCGAATTTCTCGTTGGCCTTGATGAATTGATTGAAATCCCGTTTCGTCCAGTTCGTGAAGCCTGAAACATTCACATGACATCGAGACACGGTTCAGTGCAATATCTTATTACCTTGTGTTAAAAGTAACTCCTTCTCGGAGACTTCCTCTTCTGACAACGGTTCCGCATCATCGATTTTCTTCTGCTCCTCCCGCTGCGCCTTCGCTGCTTCCGATCCAAGCTCTGTGTTTTTTGGTACCTTATATCCTAGCGTTTTTCTATAGTAATAGATTTCCTGATCAAGGAGCTCGAACAGTCGTGGAGGGAAGAATTGAAAGTCCTGCACGATTGGCTGTTTCGGAGGACGGGGTGCTTTTGGCGCTTTCGGTTCTGCCACGCGAAGTGCTTCTCGGAAATACGCGTCCACCGCATAGTTCGCCTTGCGCTCACGTTTCGGAGGCTCGATCCAATTGCCCATCGCGTTGAGTTTTTGCTTCTCCCGATAGTCCTCGCCTTCGAATTGATACAACGACTTCCCTTCGCCGCCGTTATCAACAGTGAAGTTGCGCAACGAGCTTTCGCCCAATTCGTCGTACTTCGCCTTTTGCTGCTCGGTAATCGCCTCGCCCCTCTGCAGAATTGTCTCAATGTCCTCGTCGGTCAGCTCTGAATCTTTGGACGCGAAAACATGATTGGCTCCGAAGCGGATGATGTTCAGCATCTCGTCTTTGTTCAATTGATTCGCACGGTTGTCTGCAAGTCGCCCTTGCTGGATCACCATTTTGTCGAGGCGAAGTTTGATTTCAGCGCGTTCCACGATTTTCTCCTCGACGGTGTTTTCGGAAATCAGACGGAAAACTCTGACCTGCTTCTTCTGCCCGATGCGATGTGCTCGGTCCATGGCTTGCAAGTCCATCTGCGGGTTCCAGTCCGAGTCGTAGATAATGACGACATCGGCGGTGGCCAAGTTTATGCCCAATCCGCCGGCTCTCGTCGACAGCATGAAGACGAACTTGATGCTGTTCTCGGCGTTGTACTCTTCGATCTGTCTGTTCCTATCCTCGTGCGGCGTCTGCCCATCCAGGCGGCAATAGTGGAAGCCGCGCCACAAACAGTAATCTTCGAGGATGTCCAGCATGCGTGTCATTTGCGAGAAGATCAGCACTCTCGATCCTTGTTCCTGCAGTCGTGGCAGCAGCTTGTCCAGGATAGCCATTTTCCCCGAATTGAACACCAAATGCGTGTCCGTTGTGTAGGGTGGACCGGGTTCGGCCCCGTCGAACAAGTAGGGGTGGTTCGTACATTTCCTCAGCTGCATGAGAATGTTCTGCAGGCGCATCTTTTCGACTTTTCCCGCACCGTTCACGATATCAATGTCCTTGAGCAGGATTTTCGTGTACCACTCCCTCTGCATTTTCGACAGCCCCACCATGATTTTTATCTCCTTTTTGGGCTTCAGCCGCTTCTCCACCTCCGCCTTCAAGCGCCGCAGCAGGAACGGCTTCAACACCGCGTGCAGACGTTCGATCAGCGCATTGTCTCCTAAGCAACTGTTCGTGTTGAACCACGAGTCGAAGTCGTCCGCACTGTTGAACACATCGGGCAACAGGAAGTTCAGCAGCGACCACAGCTCGTGCAAGTTGTTCTGCAGAGGCGTGCCGGTGATCAGAAGCCGATTAGCAGTCTTGAATTCGCGGAGTATCTCCGACAATTTGGACTTCTCGTTCTTGATGCGATGCGCCTCGTCGATCACCATGTAGCGCCAGTTGAACTTCTTGAACACCGACTTCTCGCGAATGCACATTTCGTACGACGTGACGCACACGTCCCACTCGCCAGGCATCAGGATGTCCCGAATGAATGTGTTACGCGCCTCTTGGTCGCCGATGAGACAAACGGCGCGCGTGCTGGGACACCATTTTTTGAACTCGTTCATCCAGTTCTGCAATGTTGACTTGGGAACGACCACGATATGAGGCCCAGGATTGTTTCTGTGGATGAATTCTTTTAGTACGAGCAAAGCACGGATCAATTGTGCTTCGTCTCTGAGCGAGTTAGCTATTTCCAGAGCTATTGGAAATGAAATGTAGATTTGCAGTTAACTTACCTGAAGTGTTTTAGGTATCCCAGCAGCGAAATAGTCTGCAGCGTTTTGCCAAGGCCCATTTCGTCCGCGAGGATCCCGTTGATGCCATTCTCGTACAGCGAAATCATCCAATTCAGGCCGCGGATTTGGTAGTCGCGCATCTCGCCGCCCTTGATGTAGGTCGGCGACGCGTCGAAGCGGAACAGCGACTTTGAGTTCCCGTCTTCGGCCAACAGCTCCTCATCTTCCTCTTGCTCGGTTTTGCGGTGCCGGTGACTGCAGGCAGAGCAAGTTAATTACTCGAGTATTTGCATTCAAATCTACGGGGAACTTACTCGGCAGGCGCGATTTCGGGTTCTGGTTCAGGCTCCGGCTCTTTCACCTTCTTCGGCCGGCCCACCGGCTTCCCCTTCGACGGGCTCTTGGAACCCGTGTTGGTCATGAAGTGCGTGAAGATCTCCGTCTGCTTCAGCAAGTAGTCGAAACGTTTGCCGCGGTCCGCCTCGATTTTTGTGTCGAACTCGATCTCCTTCTCGGCCGACGAGTTCGAGCCATCCTCGCCGCTAGCCTCGCTCTGTAAGGACAAATCTTTTTCTCAGACTGAGCGGGAGACACGCAGAATGACGATCGACGTCCAAACTAGTTTACAACTTTGATTGATTGACCAACACAAAGCGGGGCTTCACGATGCTGTGCGTAAAGTGATGAAATACTTACTGAATTATCATTGGTGTCGGGCTGCTCGACCACGTCTTCTTTGTCAGACATCTTTTACGATTGTTCTGCCTCCCAAGTAGACTCTGATTTAGACGAAAACACGAAAACAAAAACCAACGATTCTAGCACTGGGCGGCAAGTCGCGAACTTCTTCTTCAGCGTCTGAGGATCCGCGTGAAGTTGGCGGCTGTCTGAAATGTGACACAGTGACAGCTGTTTAAATGAGTTCTCTGACATTTGCGTCACATGACATTCACCTAGGTGAAACGGAAACGGATTTCGTGCTATTTGACTTAAAGTACCTGACGAATATTGTTTTTTCAACGTTGGGAGGTGGAAATCTGTAAAAGATGCCAATCAGCTTCTGTCTCTCTGCATGCCGAATTTCTACCGACTAAATCCACCTCCGTCTCCTTCAATCACTCTCTCCTTCAAATTTTCAGTAATTCTCCATATTTATATTTCAGTTCATAGAACTTCCCAGACGATAAGAATCGGTATAAGGAATAGTACCAAATTTGTGAGATTTAGTATCCTTTTAGTTAAATTAATAATTCAGAATATGTGTTTATTAATTATTCATGTTGATTACATGTTTGGCTTTGATTTTAATGGAGCTGATTGTAATTGTACCTAACTTCGAATGTTGGTTTTGCAAAAGGTATTTTTTAGTGTCGTTTTAAAGGAAGTTGGGTTCGCTATGTTTTTAATTTAATCCGTTGATGACCTCAAATTAATCAAAAAAAATATTGCTGATACTCTCGCGAAATTAATAAATAAATGTATTAAGCAGGGAAAATTCCCGGAATAAAATTTCTGCAGTTATACTGATTTTTAAAGGGGATGATGAAACTGACCCAAACAATTACAGACGAATCTCACTTTTGAATTCCTTAAATAAAATCCTTGAAAAAATTGTAGATTCTCGAATCAAAGAGTTCTTATTGCAAAACGAAATCTTGGATAGAAACCAGTACGGATTCCAGGCGGGCAAAAGCACAACAGATTCCATTCCTGATGTAATTAGATTTGTAAATGAATACTTGGATAAGGGCCACTACGGTGCAGCAGTTTTCGTGGACCTAAAGAAAGCCTTCGACACAGTTACACATGAAACTTTAATCAACAGGCTCGGTGAATATGGAATTGTTGGAAAAGCAAATAAATTACTACGCAGTTACTTGACGGATAGATTTCAAAATACACTAATTGGAGGTGTCAAAAGCAAAACTGCTGAATTTAGCATAGGTGTTCCGCAGGGCTCGATCCTAGGACCAACGTTATTTCTACTTTATATCAATTCCATAAAACGGGGAAAACAAAATATATGATTTTCAAAAAAAAGAACAAAACCGACATACAACCACACGTAAAAATCAACGACACGAACCTCCAGAGAGTGGAACAAATGAAATATTTAGGACTCCTAATAGACGAGAAACTAACATGGACTCCACACATAAATGAGCTAAGGAAAAGACTGGCAGTTTTCATTGGACTTCTACGTGGCTTTCCCTTCTTTCCAAAGAAAAATCAAGTCCAAATTGTATATGCGCAGAAGAGATGTTTGGCTTTTATCCATGTTGGCAAAAGAGGCTGATGATGAGTTTATTACTAATTCAAACAAACCGTCAATGCAATCTTCGCTGCCCGATTGCATCCAGTGAATTCTCCCTTAACAAAACGGACGATTGTTTGTCGATGACAAAACTACCCCTAATCACGCCTGGGTCTCCTAAAGACATCGCTGCCATTTGTCTCGGTCCAATGATTGCATCCTCCAGTTTACAATGCGTAGCAGATATGGTCCCAAATAACATCTCAACAGTAATTCAATTTTCACTTATCAAAAAGATAGCAAATTTAACGCAATTCTTTTGGAATGTCAAAATTCAAAATCGATTTCCGGTACATTGGACCATCTAGTTATTTTGACACATGTCTTTCAATTTTTATACTCGAGCGATAGAATTTTTTTTCCACGTCAATAAGATGGTTATTTTTAAACCTAACGTCTTCAGTAATCACCTAATGAGATCGAAAACTTTTACTTTATCTGTTTTGGATAAGCATTGTTCAATGTATGGATTTAAATTGTGTTAATGTTAAGTTATTGTCCTCGAAAGCCCAGTACGCAAATTGTCGTAGATAGGTTCCCCTTAAGATCTATTACATTTTCGCAGTCAATTTAGTCTATTTTCAGTCCGTCAAAAAACTTCGAAATATGACAGTTCTCAAAAGTCAAATCAGTTCACAGGCCGCATGTTGATTGTACGGTAAAATTCATATCAATGTAAACAGCGCGTAGTTATGGGAAAAGTGAAGAAATTGGAAAAGCGCAAAGGTGTTACAGAAGCGCCGCAATATGCCAAGAGAACTAAGAACGAAATTGAAAGTGTCAATATATCAGAAAACGGTAATGCCAATTTTAGCAAGGATAATGGCGTTGTGGGCCACGAGGAGAGATCAAATGGACTTGAAGGCGTCCCGAACGAAGCAGAACAAGAAATCGAGAAGGACATCCAATTCCCCACGCAATTCGATATCAAAGACTTCCGTATTAAGCTGCACGGAGAGGATTTCATCAAAGGTAAGGTTATGATCCTACACCTGAGTTTGTCCAATGAACGCAGAGACTAAATTGTTAATTACGCTTGCTTCATTCTCTCGCAGAACTTCGCCACTTCTTGCATCTGCATAACTCCGGCAACCGTATTGTCCAGAAATATTTAGAAAGGAAAGGCACTCCCCTGGAGCTGTCGGAAGCGTTCAAGCGGCTCGACCTGAAAAGCGTGTATCATGTTGCCTACTTGGCGGAGGCGCTGCGGCTTGTGATGGAGCACCTGACCGCGCACGAGCTGGACGGCAAGGAAATCGCCGCGGAGACGTGTCGCTTCTTCATGAAATCGAACAGCGAGCTGCTGAAGCTGTTGCTGAAATCGGGAAACGTGGAGCACCGTAAAACGTGCATTGGACTGATGACGGTCATTGCTGAGTTGGCGCCGACCACGATCCGAACGCTGTTGAATTGCTTCGACGTGTACCGCGACAGGGCGGAAGTCGAAGCGTATCTGTCGCACAAGTCGAGCGGCGAGGGGGTCACCGTGCGACAGGTCTTCATCAAGTTCATCCTGTCGCTCCTGGTGGACGGCTCTACTTTCGTCGTTCGAGTGCTCCTGGACAAATACGAGCTGGTGAACATTGCGCTGTACGGCTTGGTCTACGACGACTGCGAGACGGTCCTGTCCGTGGTGACCGCCTTCAAGAAGTGCGTGGTGGAGTCGATGCTGATCTCAAAAACGAAGAAGGTGCGAGTGTTCGACCTGGCGAACATAAACTCGTTGCTGCACCTGTACGAGTGGAAGGGGCCCGCCTACTTCAGGGCCAAAGCGAAAGCGAAGGCGCGGGTCTTGAAGGATTTTATCGAGCCCGACAAGCAGGAGGCGGTCAGGCATTGCGTCAACGATTTCCTTGTACTGCTGCTCTCCAGGAGGAGGTACGGTCTGGCGTTCGACGCCATGACAAACTTCGGGCAGCGGAAGAACGTGATTCAGAAGAACACGCTCGCCGCTCTGTCGAATCCCTGGGACGATCCGCTGAAGAAGCAGCTGGTCATTGAGATCCTGCTGGCGTGTCCCGAACTCGCCGAAGGCATGATTAGACAGCTCGGCTATCGCATGACGGCGGGCGAGAATGAGGTGACCGAAAATGAGATGGTCTTCCGCATATTGATTTTCATCTCGGAAATCGTGACCGCACTGAGCCCAGAAGTGATGCGGTCAGGCCTGGCGCAAATCTCGCTGAATCGCTTTGCGCGGTGGGTGAAGGAGCTCTGCTTGCCGCTGAAAGTGCTCAAGATACTCGGCAGACGGAATGTCCTGCTGTCCGCCAACATGGCTTGGCGCGGAGCTGCGACGCGAACGTTGACCACTTTATTCCGACAGTACTGCAACTACATGCGGGCGATCATCGAGCGGGAGAAATTCAAGGGCAACGAGCTGCGCAAGTTCCGCTTCGAAATGTTGGACCACCTGTTCCTGAACTTCCCGACTGTCGAGAACATCCTGCTGAGCTTGTTCATTTCGATTGAAAACAGCAGCAGCAACTTGCTGGAGCACATGAACGACACCTTCGACTTGCTGACGAGCATGTGCCGGGTGAATCGATCGTTTGTCGACAAGACCTCCACGGTTATAGACTACATCAAGCTGCTGGACCCGGTGCTCGAGTCGTTGGACGACGAGCAGACGATCGTCGTCAAACTGAAAGGCGTGAAGCTGCTGTTGATGCTCGACCCGAAGCTGTTTTCGCCGTCGCAAGAAACCTATTACAGCATTGTGGAGAACTTGTGCCTTATTTACATGAACGACCGCAACAACAAGCTGAACGTCGGCCCCATCCTGCAGAAGCTTCTGTTGAATTCCAATGTGTTCAACAATGGCCCGCTCGAGGTAGACATTTGGCTGGGGGCGATGAAATTCGTGAATGTCCAATCTATTCCTAGCGTGGCCAAGTGCTGGCGCCAGCTTCAGACCGAGGAACATGTGGACATTACTCCGTACCTCAAAGCCGATTACGTTGCGAATAGCAACCTGAAAGGACTTTTCAGAGATATAGAAGCCGGAGTGGCTGTCGAAGGATACGTCGACTTGCCGGTGATGAGCCAGGCGCTGGTGTTAATGCTCCAAAACGTTGACAATCACCCGAAGTGTAAGAGTTACTTCGAGCTCGTCTCGCTCTCCCTGTTCCATTTCATCCCGGCGTCTGGGTGTGTACAAGAGATCTACAGCAGCCGCTGCACGACGTTCTACAAGTATATGCTGTCGTGGCTAGATAAGCAAAAGCCTGGCAAACTGAAGATTGATGCTATTCCGCGAGCCGGTGACATGTATTTGTCGGTGGTCGAAGGCAGGTCTGATTTCGAGGAAATCTTTAAAGGCGATGAGAAGTTCCTGTTGAACGGCAGAGAGTTAACTCTCGATCCAATTCTGCATGACAAGCGATACATACTGATGCTGGTCTACCAAACGTGCTTCGTCGTTTCGAAGCTGGCGGAGAAACGGAACTTGGAGCTCATCCAAGCGAATGCCGCCTCGCATTATCTGGTCAACCTCTTGCATCTGCTGCAGCTCGATGATGAGCGCTACGAAGAGGAAGTCACAGCGTTTGACGTGAACCCAAACGACGAGGCCGAAGCTCCCTACGTCGAGCAAGCATTGAAATATATTTTCAGTAAGCATTTGCCGCTGCTACAGAGCTTCAACGTGTTGGGGCAGGACGTGTCGGACAAGAACTGTGCGAGCTTCATTTGTAGCCTGGCTCAAGCGACCAAGGAGCTGAACGTGAGCGATTTCATGCAGCTGGCAGTGAACTATTGTAGCAAGATCGTCAAGCAAATAGTGGAAGCCGTTTCTGACACGCTACAGACCAACACCGTTCCACCTTTCGACTCGGTTATAAATGCTCTCGAAGCGTTTCGTATGTCCGATGAAAACTGCTTGAAAATTGTAGAGCACCTGTGCCGGCTGAAGGTGGAGCACTACATGGCTGACAAGGGCAATCGTTCCGCTTACTTTGACATCCTCGTGTTCGCGTTGAACCGCCTCGCTGCGTCGAAAAAGGTCTTTCAGAATGAGGTGGTCGTGTCGAAAATAGGCGTTGTCTACGTCCAACTGCTTAGGCAACAAAAAATCGAATTTAGCGTGGAGCGGCTCGAGGAGTCGCTCTATAACTTTCTGAAGATCTCGCATCCGTGCATAAGATTCGTGTCGACGGACGTGTTCCGTGCCATTTTTGAGAACACAAGGATCTCGAAGAGCACCGTCAAATTCGCGAGCCTGCTGATGGCGACGAGAAGTGATTTCATGCAAGAGTTTCTCGCGTTGCTTCCCAAGCAAGTGTCGAAAAAAGAATTGATCTATCCGCTTCTGGGCATTTTGATAGTTGCAAAGGTGGATGTGGACAAAGACCTGCTGACCACGGTGTACCAAGAGTGCAAGGGCGGGATAATGAAGGCGATCGAGAAGCCTCAGAAGGTCGCCGTCATTTACAAGGACAACGTAGAGACATCGATGCATCTCCTGCAAAAGTGCATGCCAAAGACAGACTTCTACAAAACGACTCTCAAGATGGAAACGGTGGAAATCTTTCAGCTGCGAATGGTTGCGGCGATCTACCAAAAGGAGATCGAGTTTTACGCTGGTAATCCCAAAACGCAAGGAGACATTGTCGCAAGCTGCCTGAACAACTTGATGCAAAGTCTGATAGTGGTCACGAAGCGCGAGCCTTTGGACGCATCGAAAGTGTCCTCGGTTTGCTGGCACATCCACAGCTGGATGGTGGATTGTAAAAAGAAAGAAGTAAGCTACGATGCATCGAGAGTTGTTACCTCGCAGCAGTGGCAAAACTTTTGCAAAACATGCCTGAAGTTCGGCATGCAAGCGACGAATGAGAATGAGCGCGACGTGGCTGAATGCGACGACAAAACCAACAGTTTGCTGCTGAAGCTGCTCGGCTTCCTTTTCGACGAGCTGTACCAGAACGACAGCATGGACGAGCACGCGGCCACGTGCTTCGAAATGGTAATGTCTCACTCGCGCTTCTTCGACATTGTTCTTGCGCAGAAACCTAGTCGCGTGAAGACACAAGTTATGCATCTGCTGCTTGTTCTGGCGCAGAAAAACAAGAGCGTGGTGAAGCAGAAGTGCCTGCCCATTCTACTCGGGGCGTACCAAGCGAAGCTGTCGCTCTGCGACCGTTATACGCTGGCATTGCTTCAGTACTTCCAACAATGCGGGGTGGTGTGGCCGAGAAGCAAGCCGTTGCTGTGGGGCGAAAGCGCAATAGAACAGTACTCCCTGCGCGAAGAGAAGGCGACGTTGTATCAGGAGCGCTCGTTGACGAACACGATGACGCTGGTGGAGCGGCACGTCAGCGATTTGACCATAAACAACTTCCCTATTTGGCGAAGTATCGATACCTTGGCACAGTTGCCTATCGTGGAGTTTGAAAACCCCCATCTCGGCTGGATTGGCTGGGGCTCGAGCGCAATAGAACTGGAGGTGGAAGCTGGAAGGCACGACTTCGATCAGGCATTGCTCAAAAACTATCCGGTTGCGCAAAGCATCCTGGACGAATGCTATGATCCTGCCTTTATGATTCCGCTGCTCAACAGAGAGCTCGGGGGTGGTAGCACGGTGCATCCCGTGTCGGTGGCCAAGAACGGACTGCTGCAACTGGCGTTCGCCGCGCTGTCCAGCCTGGACGTGCACATGCGGATGGCGGCGGGCCTGGTGCATGTGCGCTACCGCGAAACGTTCCAGAGCAACAAGTTCCTGGACAAGCCGCTTTGGATCACGGCCTACGAGAACATCCAGACTGGCCTCGCCGCCCTAGCCGAACGTTGGAAGAAGCACAAAACGGTGGCTGTGCCTCGGGTGCCGTACGTGTCGGGGTTGTTTTTGGCGGTCGCCATGACCACCCTCGTCGAGCCGCTGCACCCCATGTACAAGGTGCTGAGCATGTACCTACGTGTGAAGGCCAAGTTCGATTTTTTGTGCGTGCCAGAGTTCAAGGTGCTCTTTCACAGCTCCGCGTTGGACCACTCCACCCAGCGGGAATTTGCACTGGACATCATCCGGAACGGAGTCAAGTGCAGCTCGGATCTGTTCCTGTTGGTGACGACGGGCACGCTAAAGGTTCTGATGGCGTTCTACAACGTGCCGGTGCTATCGCCGCCGAACATCCGCTTGAAGATCCTTGCTGTGTTCAGCGTCTGCGTCAAGATACCAACCATGGTCAAGTGTTTGATCGAGAATATTGGACTGCTCGTCTGGTTGAGCGCAGTCATCGAATCCACGGAGTACTTCCAGTTCGACACCATCGAGGCAATCATTGAGATCATAAGCGATAGCTGGTACAGCACCAAAGCCGCCGAGCGATCAGCCGTAAATCTGGCACACGTCGAGCTTCGCATCTTCCAGCTTGCAGCCAAACTGATCCCTTTGATCTCAAGCCGCCTCAGTTTGAAGAGCTTTGCACAGTTTGCGAATGTATTGGCGAAGACTTCGGAGACACGGCATCCAACACTGAATAAAAAGTCGCTTGAACAAATCATTGCATGCGGGCAACGACACTTTCCCGATCACATTTGGTACGTGCAGAATATCAAAGAGTTTGGAACAGAATGCGTGGAGGATGGTGATGGGTACTGCAAAAGTCTGGTGAGCCACGGTCTAGATGATCTGAAAGTGTTCGCATTGCTGGCTCTTCGCAATTTGATTGTTCGGTGGAAGGAAGTTTCGAAGAACTAGGTAAGTGCATAGACGGACGTGCCCCTAATTGCATTTCCAGCCACTCGATGATCGTCTTCAGGAAGCAATGTTATAAAATGTATTCCTGAAGTGACTACTAGTTAAGTATGTGACTGAAAGGAAGGTGAAGACGGGGCGAACAGTTTACAAATTGATGGGAATTGAGACTCGTTACGACAACGGTATCGCAGGAAATCAGAATATTGCAATCGATAGAGCCGTTAATAATCTTTGGAGGCATTAAGATAGATGTAAATATATTTTAAGACGTCCTTTAATGGAACATAAAAGCCATGTACAGATATTTATAAGTGTTTTAAGAACTTGGAAGTTTGAAATGTAATATTTTTCACGTTAAAATACATTGAAAAAAGAATGATCATTTTGTTACTAGTGATAATGTTGGGAACGGCAGAAAACCCGCTAAATACGTGGAAAATGGTAACTCCACTACACATAATCGCGGTCGACTATAATCAGCGTCTTCATAAAAACTAAAAATGATTGGCATAAAAGTGTATAGGCAGGTCGGTTTCACTCTTTTTGTCAGATATGGTCCATTTGGGTATTGGCGCACCTATTGTGGTGCCACAGGGAGATAAGAACAGTACTGAAATCCTAGCTTTAGAATGCTGAGAACCATTTCGACAAGTGCTGGGCATCCACAAGGAAAGGCTGAACCGATTCTGCAACTGAACTAGGGACTTAAGGGAGGAAACCAGATTAGACGGGTCAAAAAATTGACTTTTTCATTTCCTACGAATTTGTAATGATTACAGATAAAAATCGTGACTTCGGGAACGCCTACCAGCAAAAATCCACTTTTCCCGGCTGAAATGACTTGAAAAAATTACAAAGTGTACTTCAAAACATGAACAAAATATCCTCTAAGTTTAAACGAATTTTGATTACTTCTCCCCTGGTAAAAAATTCACGAAAAACACCAAAATTTCGGCCTCCTAAACTGGCTTCCTCCCTTAAGGTGTCAAGACTCATATTGCGGAGTTACTTGGTGCGTTCGGAGTTCCATCCAAGCTAAAGCTACCTAGCGGTTGTACAAGCTTCTTCAAGCGACCAGGATCGGTTTGCAACTCCTATGCAATTCTGTTCAATACTTAGTTGTGTGGAAGCTAGAAAGTGTGCAGTCCTGGATAGCTAAGCCGTCTGTTTATTAGTTTCCAGTTATTGAGTTGTTCAAAAAGTCATCACGTGTAATTGTTTCGGTCAGTTTCATCACCCCCTTTAAAAATCAGTATAACTGCAGAAATTTTATTCCGGGAATTTTCCCTGCTTAATACATTTATTTATTAATTTCGCGAGAGTATCAGCAATATTTTCTTTGATTAATTTGAGGTCATCAACGGACAAAATTGAAAACATAGCGAACCCAACTTCCTTTAAAACGACACTAAAAAATACCTCTTGCAAGACCAACATTCGAAGTTAGTTACAATTACAATCAGCTCCATTAAAATCAAAGCCAAACATGTAATCAACATGAATAATTAATAAACATATATTCTGAATTATTAATTTAACTAAAAGAATACTAAATCTCACAAATTTGGTACTATTCCTTATACCGATTCTAATTGTCTGGGAAGTTCTATGAACTGAAATATAAATATGGAGAATTACTGAAAATTTGAAGGAGAGAGTGATTGAAGGAGACGAAGATGGATTTAGTCGGTAGAAATTCGGCATGCAGAGAGACAGAAGCTGATTGATCTTTTAAAGATTTCCACCTCCCAACGTTCAAAAAACAATATTCGTCAGGTACTTTAAGTCAAATAGCACGAAATCCGTTTCCGTTTCACCTAGGTGAATGTCATGTGACGCAAATGTCAGAGAACTCATTTAAACAGCTGTCACTGTGTCACATTTCATACAGCCGCCAACTTCACGCGGATCCTCAGACGCTGAAGAAGAAGTTCGCGACTTGCCGCCCAGTGCTAGAATCGTTGGTCTGTGTTTTCGTGTTTTCGTCTAAATCAGAGTCTACTTGGTAGGCAGAACAATTGTAAAAGATGTCTGACAAAGAAGACGTGGTCGAGCAGCCCGACACCAATGATAATTCAGTAAGTATTTCATCACTTCACGCACAGCATCATGATGCCCCGCTTTGTGTTGGTCAATCAATCAAAGTTGCAAACTAGTTTGGACGTCGATCGTCATTCTGCGTGGCTCCCGCTCAGTCTGAGAAAAAGATTTGTCCTTACAGAGCGAGGCTAGCGGCGAGGATGGCTCGAACTCGTCGGCCGAGAAGGAGATCGAGTTCGACACAAAAATCGAGGCGGACCGCGGCAAACGTTTCGACTACTTGCTGAAGCAGACGGAGATCTTCACGCACTTCATGACCAACACGGGTTCCAAGAGCCCTTCGAAGGGGAAGCCGGTGGGCCGGCCGAAGAAGGTGAAAGAGCCGGAGCCTGAACCAGAACCCGAAATCGCGCCTGCCGAGTAAGTTCCCCATAGATTCGAATGCAAATAGTCGAGTAATTCACTTGCTCTGCCTGCAGTCACCGGCACCGCAAAACCGAACAAGAGGAAGATGAGGAGCTGTTGGCCGAAGACGGGAACTCGAAGTCGCTGTTCCGCTTCGACGCATCGCCGACCTACATCAAGGGCGGCGAGATGCGCGACTACCAAATCCGCGGCCTGAATTGGATGATTTCGCTGTACGAGAATGGCATCAACGGGATCCTCGCGGACGAAATGGGCCTTGGGAAAACGCTGCAGACTATTTCGCTGCTGGGATACCTAAAACACTTCAGGTGAGTTAACTGCATATCTACATTTCATTTGCAAGAGCTCTGGAAATAGTTAACTCGTTCAGAGACGAAGAACAATTGGTCCGTGCTTTGCTCGTACTAAAAGAATTCATCCACAGAAACAATCCTGGGCCTCATATCGTGGTCGTTCCCAAGTCGACATTGCAGAACTGGATGAACGAGTTCAAAAAATGGTGTCCCAGCACGCGCGCCGTTTGTCTCATCGGCGACCAAGAGGCGCGTAACACATTCATTCGGGACATTCTGATGCCTGGCGAGTGGGACGTGTGCGTCACGTCGTACGAAATGTGCATTCGCGAGAAGTCGGTGTTCAAGAAGTTCAACTGGCGCTACATGGTGATCGACGAAGCGCATCGCATCAAGAACGAGAAGTCCAAATTGTCGGAGATACTGCGCGAATTCAAGACTGCTAATCGGCTTCTGATCACCGGCACGCCTCTGCAGAACAACTTGCACGAGCTGTGGTCGCTGCTGAACTTCCTTTTGCCCGATGTGTTCAACAGTGCGGACGACTTCGACTCGTGGTTCAACACGAACAGTTGCTTAGGAGACAATGCGCTGATCGAACGTCTGCACGCGGTGTTGAAGCCGTTCCTGCTGCGGCGCTTGAAAGCGGAGGTGGAGAAGCGGCTGAAGCCCAAAAAGGAGATAAAAATCATGGTGGGGCTGTCGAAAATGCAGAGGGAGTGGTACACGAAAATCCTGCTCAAGGACATTGATATTGTGAACGGCGCGGGAAAAGTCGAAAAGATGCGACTGCAGAACATTCTCATGCAGCTGAGGAAATGTACGAACCACCCGTACTTGTTCGACGGGGCCGAACCCGGTCCGCCCTACACAACGGACACGCATTTGGTGTTCAATTCTGGGAAAATGGCTATCCTGGACAAGCTGCTGCCACGACTGCAGGAACAGGGATCGAGAGTGCTGATCTTCTCGCAAATGACACGTATGCTGGACATCCTGGAAGATTACTGTTTGTGGCGCGGCTTCCACTATTGCCGCCTCGATGGGCAGACGCCGCACGAGGATAGGAACAGACAGATCGAAGAGTACAACGCCGAGAACAGCATCAAGTTCGTCTTCATGCTGTCGACGAGAGCCGGCGGATTGGGCATAAACTTAGCCACCGCCGATGTCGTCATTATCTACGACTCGGACTGGAACCCGCAGATGGACTTGCAAGCTATGGACCGAGCACATCGTATCGGGCAGAAGAAGCAGGTCAGAGTTTTCCGTCTGATTTCCGAAAACACCGTCGAGGAGAAAATCGTGGAACGCGCTGAAATCAAACTTCGCCTCGACAAAATGGTGATCCAGCAAGGGCGACTTGCAGACAACCGTGCAAATCAATTGAACAAAGACGAGATGCTGAACATCATCCGCTTCGGAGCCAATCATGTCTTCGCGTCCAAAGATTCAGAGCTGACCGACGAGGACATTGAGACAATTCTGCAGAGGGGCGAGGCGATTACCGAGCAGCAAAAGGCGAAGTACGACGAATTGGGCGAAAGCTCGTTGCGCAACTTCACTGTTGATAACGGCGGCGAAGGGAAGTCGTTGTATCAATTCGAAGGCGAGGACTATCGGGAGAAGCAAAAACTCAACGCGATGGGCAATTGGATCGAGCCTCCGAAGCGTGAGCGCAAGGCGAACTATGCGGTGGACGCGTATTTCCGAGAAGCACTTCGCGTGGCAGAACCGAAAGCGCCAAAAGCACCCCGTCCTCCGAAACAGCCAATCGTTCAGGACTTTCAATTCTTCCCTCCACGACTGTTCGAGCTCCTTGATCAGGAAATCTATTACTATAGAAAAACGCTAGGATATAAGGTACCAAAAAACACAGAGCTTGGATCGGAAGCAGCGAAGGCGCAGCGGGAGGAGCAGAAGAAAATCGATGATGCGGAACCGTTGTCAGAAGAGGAAGTCTCCGAGAAGGAGTTACTTCTAACACAAGGTAATAAGATATTGCACTGAACCGTGTCTCGATGTCATGTGAATGTTTCAGGCTTCACGAACTGGACGAAACGGGATTTCAATCAATTCATCAAAGCCAACGAGAAGTTCGGTCGAGATGACATCGAGAACATTGCCAAGGACGTTGAGGGGAAAACGCCCGAAGAAGTGATTGAGTACAGTACAGTATTTTGGGAGCGATGCCATGAGCTGCAGGATATCGAGCGTATTATGGCGCAAATCGAAAGGGGCGAGGCAAAAATTCAAAGGCGTCTGTCCATCAAGAAAGCGTTAGATCAGAAGGTAGTGGTGGATATGGTCATCTATTTTTTAAATTTTATATTGATGTTGTAGATGTCCCGCTACCGCGCACCGTTTCATCAATTGAGATTACAATATGGCAACAACAAGGGCAAGAATTATACGGAAATCGAAGACAGGTTCCTTGTCTGCATGTTGCACAAGTTGGGCTTTGATAAGGAAAATGTCTACGAAGAGTTGCGTGCAGCGATCAGGTAAGATGAACGTTGTACCAAACTACAAATAAACACTGAGGATTTGCTTCAGAGCTTCGGCACAGTTCCGTTTCGACTGGTTCTTGAAATCGCGAACAGCATTGGAGCTTCAGCGTCGCTGCAACACCCTCATCACTCTGATTGAGCGCGAGAACCAAGAACTCGAGGAAAAGGAACGCCAAGAAAAGAAGAAGAAAGCAGCCAAGGGTGGTGGCGGTATGCTTATGAATTCCGGCCAGGCTGGCAAAGCTGGGCAGAAGCGAAAGGCCGAGCTCGTGAACAATGACAAAATCAAGAAAAAGAAGAAATGAGTGACGAAGCGCGAAGCAACAAGTATTTAATGGGTGATTTAGGATGTAAGCGATGTACCTCTTCAGGCATGAAATACTTGTTGCATTGCGAATGATGAGATTCGTGTAGGGCATTTTTACGGGTAAGCACTTCTGCCGAAACAATGAAACAAACTTATTGATCTTATTGAAAGAACAAGACTTAAACTATCCACTTGTCATGTCACTGTTGTTGCGATATAGAACGTAACGTCACGTCTGCCGGAGCGAAGCCTGGAAAAATTTGTGTAGCAATTGTGTTTTATCTCTAGGTAGATGTAAACTTAAATTTATTTTGTAAAGACTGAGAAAACAATAAACATGTGAAAAACCGTTTTTGAACGCACATATGGGGTTAGCTCATTCGGTGTTAGTTAGGAAAAAATGCAAAAGAACAATTAAATTGGTAAAGATTTATCATTCCTTGGAAACAGTGATGGTAACTAAGGTAACTTGCGTGAATATTAAAATAAATACATAAATAAACGGAACTTGGAATCTACTTGGTTGTAGATAGATGCTTTCGTTTTAACATTAGATGCATTTACTGATAGCTTGCCATTAGGGGAAATGATTTCCTCGTTAGATTTATCACCACAGTTTCCATAATTTTATATTTTTTGGACGATATCAAATTTTTGTTTATTGCGCAATATAAATTTCATCTATGCAACATTTCTTATATTTGATATTGATGTACAATCCCATGAGTAAAGTACGAGGTCTGGCTATTAAATAATAAGACTGCGCGCGCAGAAGGCGTCCTAGAGGGGAAGGGGGGAAATGAATGCCGCGTTGGATAGTTGGAAGTGTCTATTATTCCAGTACGAAAACACATTTTCGTCGCTGCAGTAATATTTTTTCTATAGAGGTTAGAAACGAACGTGTTCTTCTCGTGCCGATAACAATGTGACGAAAAACGCGGGCAACGGATCAATAAGAAATTTCTCGTTAAATTAAAAGAAAACTCCGACTGGGTGCTATAATTTGTTGAAAGAGGCTTATAGTAAGACTTCTTAATATCGTGCGCTTGTTTTCGAATATTTTAAACTGTTTTCTGGAGGCCGAGAGAGCATCGAAGATGATCAACGTCCAGGTTGATCTGTTTCTGTTTCAACTCCGCAAATAGTGACCAAAATCAATGAAATTGTAAACGGAGATCGCCGTATATTCGGATGATTGCTGAGACTGTAACCGCCGGTAAAGAAACTGTAGAGAAAATTGAACATGACGAACAAGACGTAGATCTTGCACCGGGACAACGCACCTGTCCATAACGCGCTGTCTGTTATACGGTATGTAGCCGCTAGAGGCACTCCAGTGCTCAAACACGCCTGATTTAGCACCCTGTGAATCTTTCCTGTTTCCGAGGATCAAGTCTGCCTTCAAAGGAAGCCGGTTCGAATCGATGGAAGAGGTGAAGTGAACATCGGTGGAGCTCCTAAATGTTCTTACAAAAAAAGATTTCCAGCATTGCTTTGACCTGTGGAAAAAATGAATGGAACGATGTGCGGTGAGAGAAGTACATTGCAGAGGAGCATTCGATTGTAGAATAATTTTGTAGTCTCATTACTTGATAGTATATCAGACTTCACTTGTATATATATTTTCCCTTTTTTTAGATCTATATTAACTTTGTGTGGCTAGTGTTTCAAAGATATACTCCTTTTGCCAACACGGTTTTCAAAAGCTAGGTTCCATATTCTCTACACGACGCAAACGTTTTGGAAGTCGAATATAAGAACTTAATTGCAGAATATGAAATAATTCGACACGTTGACACTTAAAGTCATGTTAAACACAGAAGGTAATTACTTGTTAGGTCGGTAAGCAAAATCGTTTTACGATCCTCTTTCCATGGTTGGCGCAAAGCAGTAAACAAATTATCTTCAATAAAAGCGACAACAGACACCAAATAAAAAATGAAGCAATCTGTCCATTCACAAGAAACGCAATTATACAGCAATTAAGAATGAGTAAGGTACAACTACTTGCACGTTGTTGCTAGTCCATACATAAAACAGGCATGAAAAGCTGATTGATGAGAAAAAGTATTGTTTTCGTTTGTTTGTTTGTTCCCGCGAACTGTTTATTTGACTTTTAAATGTATTTTTCACGTGACTTCGCCCCCTTCAAGGCACTGTAACACCCGTCAGTGTTCAGTGATCAAAACAATCAATACCGCAAACGGCTTGTGGTAAAATTGTCTAAAAGCTTATTCGGAACACATTTCTTGAAAATAGGGAAAATAAAGAAGTTGTGGCACTCGATAGATGATCCCTCGTTTTTGGCGTGTCACTCTTTTATTACTGACATCGCGTGAAAATGTTGTGCACAAGTTTCTGAAAATTTAGTTTTACACAAGTTTTTGATACGCAATTTTTTTGCAGGATCCATGGTTTCTGAGATATGGGGATGTCGCACTTAATTTGGTTTTCAAGATGGAGCCCAGAGGATTGGACTGTTATCTCAGAAACTTTAAGCTTACAGTCAGTCATACTACACATCGCTATTCAAATTTGCTTGCCTACCAAAAATTCTCCGTGAGATTTGCAATGGAGGGGTTGCCGTCGGAAGCCGATTATTTGGCCTAAAAATGCGTTCCAGCCTTTGAAATGCAACAACTCCCACCAAATTAACGACTTGTGATAAAATTGTCTTGAAAAAAAACCGATACGTATTTTGCGGTAAACGTGAAAACAAAATTTGTGGAGCTGGAAAGATGATCTCCCTTTTTGAGTGTCGTTTTTGGCGTGCATCTCTTTCGTTATTGATATCACGTAAAAGTGATGTATGTACAGTAGTTGCTGCTTTAATTTTACACAAGTTCTTAATAAACAACTTTTTTGTTGGAAGCACGGTTAGCGATACATAGGGGTGTTCCAATTTTTCTACTTTTCGACATGGCCTCCAGAGGATTAGAGCTGCTACTTCAAAAACTTGAACTTAGCTTATTATTTAACTAGCCACACTTTGCCAATCCACAATGCACGGGCGACGTCAAAGTCCGGACCATTTTACTGGACAGAGAAGGTTCCGTTTCATTGTGACGTAACAGATGGGAAAAAATGTTCACTCCTTGCTGGAGATTTGATGTTGATAACTAATTCGGGACCCATTTTCTAAACTTGATTACTTTTTGTATCTGCATCAAATGCCGAGGAAAAGTTCCGTGCGACGACTTTAACATGTACGCAATCATATCAACGGTTAAAGTTGGTTCTGCCTCCACCAGGTTTTGTAATGTCGTGCTGTCAAATTCAGTGGGACCTCCTGAGCGATGTGCATCTTCTACTGTAGTGCATTCCACCCCGAAATTGTCTAAACCACTCCTGTGGAGCTCTTACACTAACAGAGTTTCCACCATGAACCGTATTTATCTCTGCTGCAGAAGCTGAGGCATTATTACCACTTTAAACAAAGTATAAAATGTGCTTTTTGTACTCGTTAGTATTTTCCATTTTCTTCACTATCACTTCACATCCGATCTTCTCAAAAACTGATTATCAAATGACAGGGCAAAAATAAAATGGTAGTTAAACACGCGGTAACTTATGGACTGACCTGATGATAGTATTCATATTTATTACATTTCTATATAAATTTAAAGTTCGATTTAAAATACTAAGCGTAAATTTATTAATTCCTGGTCGTTGCCGCTGGTTTCATCATTAAATTGTTTGTAAGTCTACTCATAAAAACGAAACATATGTTCCTTCTTTCCGCTGTCTTCCACTTTGTAATTGTCTTTCATATTCTTCGTCGAAGATCCATTACCTCCATTATTTTACGTCGAAATTACATTTTCGGTACCATCCACCAATGCAATAGTATAATTATTATCGTTCATAAAAAAGGCGATTTGAAGTAGTGTTCTTGGTAAGTCATCCAAAACGACCAAGAATGAGTTTCGCACAGGCTGCAAGCTAAACTTGAACCTGAATGCTGAATTAAGGGGGGGGGGGTAAGGTTTGACAATTGTTTTTTTTTTCATTTTTGTTTATTTTTTCTCTAAAAGTACAACATCTGAAGAATATTGTATTAAATTTGTAGGTCATTCGGAGTAAAACCAACGAAGTTACAGTAGGTTGAATAACCGTACCTCTTAGGTTTGCGCGCCTTTTAGCAACCTGCGCTGAGCGGCGGCGAGCGGCAACTGTTTCGGTCTCTATTGTATTACTTTTATCGACAGGAGCAAAAAGATGCCTTAGATAACGTGGATGATAATGATGTACTGTATGAACCCGGCATCGATGATGACATGTACGTATTTTATAAGAAAATCCAGTTTTTCTCAAGATGTTTTCATTTTTTCAGTGTACAAAACTCTAAATCGATTTTCCCAAACATGTAATTTTTAAAGTCGGTGACCAGCCTACAAAAAACAACTACTGAACCGATCGTTTTGAAGTTTTGTACACATATTTTGCATATACATATATAGCTCTCTAGCTACGTTGAGTTTTTTTTTAAATTAATTCCTAACAATTTTACAATAACAAATAGGTCTGTTTTTTTCGTCAAAAATCGTTATTTTGGCTTCAAAATGGTGACAAAAATTAAAAAATTGAATAATTAAAAAAAATCGACGAGACTGGAGAGATTAAGTAATAAACTGAAGAAAGCATTTTGATTTTTTGGTTTCAAATGATCCAGTGATGCTGTACGCTGGTCACCGCACAAAATTTTTTTTTCTAGGCGCCTGCGGAGATCTACAATAAATCCGTTATTTCTCTCTATTTTTGAACAAACTTTTTCCTAAATATTCTTCACATGTTGTACTTTCATATAATAATAAGTAAAATAAACCTACGGTAATAATTTTTTCTAAAAAAAATCATGATAAAAGGTATTTTTTAGACGAAGGGATTAAGGGATTAGTACCGTGAAAAGTGCTGAAAGTTACACAAAATTCAAATGTTTTTTGTCAGCTATTTGATTACATATCATATGACATTATTTTGGCCTTCAAATTTTTTTTTTGTTTTTTATCACTTTTTAAAAAATCATAGAGGGCGCAGGAAGTTGGGCACTCCAAAAATGCATCGTCCCATTGCGAATTGTTAGTTTCAGAAATGGCACGTCTGAAGTAAATAAACCAAAGAGCATGTTGAAGAGGAAGGTTCCTTACATGATAATTTCGTACCTTTGTAAAAAGTTAGTCAAATTTGAAAAATGGCGGATGCCGAAAATGCGCACGCACTAAAACTACTGTAACTTTTATAGTTTATTGAATTTCTTTATAAAATATAAGGACGTGATTTCTGAAGGTATAAAAAATCGAAAAATATATAAATAAATTGATTTATAAAAATCATGGTACTAGTCCGTTAATGATCGATCTTTATAAACTAAAAAAAATGGCTTGCTTAAATCTGCTGGGCGTTTATTTGGAGCCGACAATCGCAATTGGATTGTGCAAAAGGACAACGATTCTAAATATCACAGTCGTCTCTGTGCCAGCTGGAAATAAGAAATTTACAACTTTGTAATGGCCGTCACAGCATCCAGATACGAACCCGATAGAAAATGTTTGGTTATTAATGAAGGAAAAATTTAAAAGCAACAATATAACCATCATATTGCAGCTTATGCGGGTCCTCCAGAAAATATGGCAACCCAGGAAAAATCCGTATCCGCCAAGCTACTTAAATACTATCCATAGAATAGGTGTGAGCCCACCGTACACGTAACAGCCTTAGTCATTACCTCACTATTCCATAAGCAAATACAGTAGAACCTCGCTATTCGTACACAATTCGTTCTAGCAGGTAGTTCGAATGGCGATTTGTACTAATGGCGAATCATTTTTTCGCATAAGATATAATGTAAATTGCATTAATCGGCTCCAAACTCTTTATTTAAACTAATGAGTTGAACAGTAGAAGTAATAAATGTACAATTGTATAATTTTTTAATAGGATTTTTATTATTTAAAGTCTACTTACATATGTATTACAATTCCTCATCACTTTCTATATTAAAAACGTTTGATGATTTTTAGTCCTTTACATATTAAAAAGGTATCCAATGTTGATGGTTTTTTCTTTTTTTTAGAATCCTCCTAAAATGCTTCATCACATTGTCGTTAAATAAGTTAACGCTCCTATTCGCCACAGCTGTGTTTAGATGCCATTTGTGGACAATGTGTTCTATATTTTCCCAATGGTGACACAATTCTTTAATTTCCTTAGTTGAAATGTTTTCCTCTTCCTGCTGTTCTCTCTGTAGTTGTTGAAGTTCTTCAGTTGTCAACTCATTTCGGTGATCTTCAATCAACTCCTCCACATCATCACTGTCTACATCCAAACCCATGGATTTCCCAGGGACACAATTTCATTCACTACAAAAGCTTCCGTGGCAGTGTCTTCTAAGTCTTTCGGTGCCACACAGTCTGGCCACAGATTTCTCCAGGAGGATTTCAGTGTCCTCAAAGAAACTTCATCCAGGCTTTGTCTATTATTCTCAAGCAACGGAGGATATAAAAATGGTTCTTCCAAAAGTCTCTGAGGGTGAGTTCTGTGTCCGAGGTCACTTCGAAACATCTTTGAAACAGTGCTTCTGTATAAAGTTTTTTGAAGTTTAAAATGACCTGCTGATCCATGGGCTGGATAAGTGGAGTGGTGTTAGGGGGCAAAAATCTCACTTGAAGGAAACTTTATTCACCAGTCAGATCTTTCAAACCTGGAGGGTAAGCAGGAACGTTGTCCAGTACCAAAAGATCTTTGAGTGGTAAATTTTTGCTCTAGATACGTGTTCACACTTCATACATCCACTCGGTGAAAAACTGTCTTGTTACCCAAGCTTTAGGATTAGCCCTCCACATTACACCCAGGTTACTTTTGATGACATGATTTTTCTTAAAAACTCTTGGATTTTCTGACTGGTAGACTAGTAGCGGTTTTATTTTGAGGTCTCCACGACATTTCTGTCGATGCAGAAAGTTGACGTTTGGCAATAGCTGTCATTAAAACTGTCATTGAAGTTGTTGCCAACATCAACAGCAGCCGGCATTTACGAAAAGAGTGTGTTTCGTGAAAAATCTCCACTAGTCTCCATTGTCAAATTTCCAGCAGCAAATTATTTACCAAATGTGGAGACATGCAGAATTTTCGGTTCTGAATCGAACTGTGTACTAGGCTTAACAAAAGTTTTTCCACTTGTTCAATTACAGGTGGTCTATTGACGGCAAGAACTGTCACTCCTTTTGCTACATTAGCCTCTTTTAATACGTTTTTATTTTTTAATATAGACGATATTGTTGACTTAGCCATTATATAGTGAGTAGCTATGTCTGTCACACGAGTCCCACCTTCAAACTTTAAAATGATTTTTTTTAAACTTCAATCGTTCTTCTCACTGCTTTCCGTTTGGAAGAATCACTTTATTTTTGGACCCATAGCAACACTATTATTATTTAAAAAAAGATAAAACAGCACAGAGGCTATTGAGTACATACAAGACTGAACACGTGTTGAAGTAAACAGGAAGCGGCCAGCACAGCGAGGAGCGGGGAGTGGCCGGTGCGGTGCAAAGTTGCGCGAGTGGCGCATGCGTACACGCAGTCCGAATCGCGAATAAGCGTACGAATGGCGATTTAAATTTTACTTGAACAAGTTGTACGAATAATGAGTTGTACGAGTAAAGGGGCGGACGAATAGCGGGGTTCCACTGTAGTTGCATTTTATACAGTGTGTTTGAATGCATAGGCTGGTTACTGGCGATGGTATGCGTACCATGGGTTTGCACCCAGCCTACAACGGAAACATCCAAGGTATATAAACTAGACATGGTAACATCTTCCCGATTCCCAAATGCGTTCACTTCTGCGCATGTACGTCACTGAAGCCCGAAGTCGCCGAAAAGTGCCCAGTAGGAATAGCATCAACACCTTTTGGAAAACATGTTCCGCCCAGTAGGAAAGGGAAAATGGCAAGTGATGTTGGAAATAAGCTTTATTGTTGCTGCTATTGCACCCACGCACCGAACAAGTCACCATCGTCACTTCACTTGTCTTCCGTTTACAAGTTTGCCACGCAATGCACCGACTATCCGCCGCCGATTTCCGCCATTTATACATTTTGAATTGTGGCGCCTCGTTTTCTTTCGCCTTGCCAGATGTGCACCCTATGTTTTGTTCATTTGGCAGCCCGAATTTTTTGGGCAAAATGGCGCACGAAAAGCCCCCTGTGCGAGCGAGATAGTAGAAAAGCTGCGCATGGGTTTACCTCCTGTAGTTTATATACCTTGGGAAACATCCGTGCCCAGCAAGGCACATAAATAGCGTCCATATGGTGGGTACGCCCGTAGTACGCGTACTAGCCTGAGTCCCCAACTCAAGCCGCATGTGATGAAAGTTTGTAGACTGGTTACTGAGGATGGTATGCGTACCATACATACGTACCCACCCTATTATGAAAATTCCATAACCAGCCGGGTACTTTAGTAGCTTTTAGAGGAAGGGTACGCTACCGTCGTACCCGTACTAGCCTGAACGTATTCGACCTGTGTGTACGGTGATTACATTGGGTGGTATGCCTACCATACCTATGCACCCAGTCTGCTATGAAAATTTGTACTAAAGGTAATTAATTATTGTTCAAAGGATGCATCCTCATCTAATATACATTGACCAGGTAAAGGTACTCCCAAAGTGAAATCGGGTACATTTTATGGCATTATCTAATTCCGGTATTCGTGGAAATGTGCGGATTTTCATGTCGTCATAGTGTGAAGATGGCATCATTTTCTCCCGCAAGTAGAAAAGTCGATCAGTGCGAAGTTCGGCAATGAAAATTGTGGAATTTCCCGCAATCAGTGTGGCTGGCCATGTTGGTATTGTACAGCCTAACCACAGTACCGAATTCGTATCCCGGCTACAATGGCTATGAAACATTTTCAATCGGATACATCATACAAAAATTGAGAATGTCACAGGTAAGTTGTCTGGATCCAATACACAACTAAAATACGGTGGCCACGTCTTCATCGTTCATACCCTACCTACCTATGTATCTTGGTTCAGTACCCTGTGTATGTTTTCTACAATTGTATTAATTGTACCCTCCCTACATAACTTGCCTATGTACCCTACCTATGTACGTAGTCCCATTGTACCCTACCTACATACCGTCGAATATCGGCAACATCCCAAAGACATTCTCTGCTTTTTTATGTATCCAATTGTGAAAATTTCGTACCCACAAATTCGCTGTTGTGTTAGCCACGTAATCTACCAACATGGCCTACCACGCTTTTTGCCGGGAAGGTTTTACCAATGAGGAAGGAATAAAGGAAAGGAAAATAAACACATTTCCAAATATGAGTTTTTCGACGCATCTACTGTCGGAATGCGAATTGAGAATTTGAAAGGCGTACATCGTCAATAGTAGGGGGCATTACTCTAGAAGGGGATAGATTTGAAAACTAATTATCAATTCGGAAAGATTTGGTTGAATAGGTCTCATAAAAGCTGAAAATATTTAACGGTATCGCGACCTTTTATCATATTTATATAGATATGGCGTAAAAGAATTTGACATTCATAAACAAAACATGTGTTTTCACAATAAAAAGTAAAATAGTCATCTCTCACGCACCTTAGCTGACACAGCCTTGTCACCGTTCCTATTAGTTTCCTGTTCAATGGGTTTTACTATGGAATATGAATAGAATTTGTGTCAGAGTTGCACAATATGATGTCAGGCGATAATTGATAAGAACGGCGACTGGATTCCATATTGATATAATTGCGCGAGTAGTTGAAGAAATAAATTTAATCTAAACAATTCATAGTGTTTTTCATGGTATTTTTGGCGACACGTTTTTATGAAACACACTGTAATGAGTGCCGTGTTAAAATCAATTTTGTTTGACCCTGTTGCAAATAACTTGCAACAAGCCCCTGCAATTTTACGTTAAACAACTGCACCTATTTAGTTACTACGAGTCAGTAGCCTTCAGGGAGCGTCGCTGCCTCAGAACCATGAGGGGGTCGGTTCGATCCGCAGAGCTGCCTGTAATTTTTTCCTTCCATTTTTTTCCTGCTCGGGCTGCAGCTTTCAGTTGGAATGCGGATGAAAGGTCAATGCCAAGTAGCGGGCTGTTGCGACCTGACAACTAGGAAAAATCTGGAATCCGCATCCAACTGGAAGCCAGCGGGACCTTTTGCACCCGGCCCCAAAAATATGGAATGGGGTGGATGAAAAACTGAGGGACTTGAAGCACAGTTGGTGGTAGACGGAAAAGGTGTCGAGATCGATTTGAAAAAACAAGAAAGATCGCTGGAAAGGAGTTGGTCGTGGAAAGAGGATGGAGGAAGGCGAGTTTCGATTTGGGTAGAAAAAAAGAACGCGTGAAATAAGTGAAGAAAATAAGGAAGCCAAAGTGTTAAGAAGAAGAAGAAGAAGAAAAAGAACGCGTGAAATAGTTTTGCATGTGAAAGGACATAGTGTATACTTGAAGAAAAGAACGAAAAAAAAATAATAAGAAGTGAAGGATTTACAGCAGAATGGGGAGCTGAATGGATTTAGAAAAAAGTGGCTCGAGGAGAGTTATGTGGTAGCATGGAGTGGCATGTTGAACACCGTTGGTGCGCGGCGTGAATGCAGTCGAGTGCGGGATCAGCGCGTTGAGCAGTCATTATATTTCATATATTCTATTTCCATCTATTGAGCACAATTAAACGATATTTTAATAAGTTTTTTTCAATAATTAAAAGAAATAGAGATTCAGATCGCGAAAATTAACTGCCATTGTACGATAAGATTCTTTTTTATAAATTATTAGTTTTATTGTAAAAAGGCGAACACATGGGAGTTTGAGGGATTAAACCTTTCGAACAAATAATTCCTATTTAGGATTTACATTAGAACACTCAATAAATAATTGGTTATGAACCACTGATGTGAATTTTGAGTTGAGAGGGTCAATGCCTATGTAGAGATCAGTCATTTTCCATCATAAAAATGAGTAAATTTAACAAAGTTTCGTATAAATTCGATGAACTTAAAATATGTAGTCAAGTTCAAGAAAAAAGGAAGGCCAAGTGAGTGAAGTCAGGCCATCGTCTATTTGTTTGGTTTTTTCAGGACAACTACCAGCGGTGAGGAGCGCTCGTCATCAGCCAGAGTAAGTTGGGTACCGATAACTATTTGGAGTAAAGTTGATATTTTATTTGTGTGTTGACTCCACTTCACTTTTCGTTTTTTTCTTCTTTTCCTATTTTTCTTCTGTTATTATAGTTTCTTTTTTAATCATAATTACTATTGTTTTTTGATTATTATTCTGTTTTTATAATTTTCTTTTAATCATAATTATTTTTATTATTATTATAATTTAGTTACCATATTTTCCTTTTTATCATAATTATTATTTTTAGATTATTTTCTTTATCATAGTTTTCTTTAAAACCTTAATTTTTGTTATTATTTCGAATTATATTTTTGTAATTTTATACGTTTATTATAATGTAATTGTTTATTTTTTTTTTGAATTATTTGAAATATATATAGAGTAGTTTCGGGTATTATGGCCTAGTCGGCTAATATGGCCTATATTATTTTCTCCGAAACTAACGAACACTAGCGGCGTTTGTATCTGCTATATTCTCGCGGCCATTCCCTCGACCCCCTCAGTCGATCCCTGTTTTCCAACAAGTGCGCGTGTGTCCAGAGCTCACGACGACCGAAAATCATCGAATTTGATGTTATATTTTGGAAAAATTTACTCATTCTATTTAGTCAAATAATCTTTGTTATTGTATTAGTAGTACACAGTATTATAAGTTAACTATTGGTATATAGTATGGTAACATTTTAGAAGCACATTATTCACTACTTTTTAGGTTAGATTTTTTTTAATCAAAAACGTGCCTGCGGCCATTATGGCTCACTAGGCAGGTGGCCAATAGAAAATGGATCGTTTGACGTAACACCTTCCATAAGTGAACTTTATATGAGTAATGCAAAAGCTAATGATGCTACCTCGGTTATAAGAAACCAGAACAAAGTTCCACCTGGAAGTTCCCATTGCGACGTTGCCACAGCCATCAACTTCAAGAAATGATAACTTTATAACGCCATTCCAATCGATACCAGAAATAGCACCTAGGAAAGCTACTAACCGAGGCAGAAGAGCAGCGAAGTCGACGTTACTTACTTCATCCCCGTACAAAAATGAATTGCTAGACTCATTAAAAAAGAAACAAGACCAAATCGAAAAGACTATGAAAAAAGCCAAAAAAGGAAAAGGGAAGGGCAAAAAGACCAAGTTAAAATCCAAGGAGGTTCAAATGTCTAGCTCGCAGGAAAAAAATGAACCTTTGTACGACGAAAATTCTGACGAAAGTCCTGATAGGAGCAATGTTTCGGACGCAAAGTGTCTGTATTGTGAGGGTCTTTATTCTATGGATAACAGAGGCGAACCATGGATCCAATGCCTATGTTGTAAATTATGGGCTCACGAAGAATGCTCAGCAGTGGCAACCGATGTTTTTTTCTGCGAATTTTGTTCTGCAAAGTAATGCAAAGTTAATTTTTTTAGTTTTTGATTTTATTTGTTATGGTGGACAATATAGCTCAATTCAATTGTGGCCAATATAACCCTAAGCCATATTGACCTACCATGTTTGAATTTTAATGATTCCTTAAGTTTAAAAAAACGTTTATTAAAGCTATGTTTCGATGTTATTAATCTTCAAATTATAATTGTTGATTACTATTAAGTTCAAATAATTGATTTAATCAATAAAGACAGTTTGATCTCATAAATCTTGTAATTTATTTCCAAAAAAGATTATGGTGTGCCATATTACCCGAAGTTACTCTATATTCCTTTTAACCGTATTATGGCCTAAGGTTGTTGTTTTTTCTTCAGGCTCAGTACCAACACCCAATCCTGATTCCCATCCCTTGTCCATGTTATTTGGATCGACACGGGCCTAGCCTAACCTCCTAAAGAACCACACCCACGCGCTGAGCTTTAGCCGGCATCGTTACGCTATACAGGGGGTGGAAGGCTAGGTTCAAATAAATTTTCCGTGACCGCAGTGTCAATACGCAACAACAACGCAACAACCGTTCTAAACAAAAATGATTTTTACACGGCACTTATTTAAATAGAATGGTTCGTTCGCGGTCTCCCAAAGGACATTTACATCTAAAGTGGTATTTTCATCTCTTGCAGTCATGGTTTGCTTCTGATCAGTTCTCCAAATGTAGGAATTCAATTGATTTGGTATTCCAATTTCCAACTTCCTCGTGATAGCAATGTTGCAGCTCTTGTTTTCACTTTCAAGGTGAATCCGACCATCGTTGTTTTCGGCCAAAGTTGAAAAACTGCTTATTAAAACAAACAGCGTGTGATGCTGTTGCTTTTGAATGTCGAAAACGATAGTCGATATTCATAAACATTGGCCAGCTGGTTAGACGCTATGGTTAGCCGCTAATCTACAGCTTTTCACAACATCCGCTAGTAAATTGGATGCAAGCTCGCAGACGGATCGGAAATTCAATTCGAAATCATTTATCGAATTTGTGGAGCGTTCGCGGTCGCTAGTGGCCAATTGCCTTATCAATCCGAAAAGCCAATTATCTTATCAATCGGCAATAGTGCATTCGCAAGGCAAGCTTTGGACGGCCTAGCAGGCAAATTGAAGTAGCTAGCGGCGCTGGGAAAGCAGTCGTAGCTGCTAGCTGGTAGCGCAGGTTGGTGACGCGCTTTTGGTTGACACTTCAGTCGATCTTATTACTTTGTGTTTATTCTGAGTGCTCCGGAACGGTTGGTTCTTGCCTCGCCTTGACACCACACCAGCTCAGTTTATTATCAGCCATTAAAACGGTCGGCCGACTTTAATTTCTTCGTTCTCGCACGCCAATTACAGTGCGAAGGGGCCGTTAAGTCACGTATCTTGGACTTACATAGTGCTTGCAGATAATAGATGTGTTATTGCTGTTATTGTCGGGGCGGACGAACTCTATTGAATCTGCATCTACGGTTTTCAGTTACTTTCTACATACATCTTAGGCACTGTGAATAGGTTTTGTCCAGAGCAGATACCAAAGACTACAGGTTAGTGCTGACGCAGAGGGGAACTATTTCTAGCCAGCTACTTGCAATTGAATGTGCTCCGAAGGTAAGATACTAATGTTTCTCTAAGCAAATAATATCTGATGAAAGCACGCCGAAATTTGCAACAACACGTCTGGTTGCTCTGTGAGTTTAAATATTTTGAAATGTTTTTCACTGCATTGGCAGACACTACAATAAAAAATTCCATTATTGCTTGGATTAGTGAAATATGTATGCTAAAAACACAAACAGAGATTATATGTAATCTTTGCCTTATCTAGAGAGACCACATTGGCTCTATAAAAAATACCGGCTGAGCAGATAAAAAACAACGTATCAATTCATAAGTTTTGCATGCAACGCGATTCAAACAGTATTCATAAATTAGAAACACATTTTCAACCCCTAATGTAAACTTGTGACAGCTGTGTATGCTTCTCATTGAAGCATCGCAACTACTCAAGTTATTTCGAGTACTTATTTCACGTATCGGTGTCGTTTCTTTTGTCCTCATATTGAAATATTTATTGATATTTAATATTTATTTAACTATGTGATGTTATGGGGTATATGATATTTTACTTAAAAGTTCTTTTTCTTCTTCACAACTTTACCAGAAAATATGCAGGTATAGGAATGTCCCGTTTTAGGTTAAGATATGTACCATGTAAAAGATGATGTAAGGCGAAACACGGGGGGGGGGGGGTGTTGTGGAGGTAGAATCTACATATTTAGGATATTTTCTTTAAATCTTTAATAAACTCACGGTTAAAGGTTAAGATTATGGCCCCCACCCCCGAATGGGCGGAAGTAAGGGGGGTCGAAAGAGGGGGTTTCCCTACTACCATGGCATAAAAAGTTCGTGGCGGTCCGTGAGAAGTTATGGGGGTTCCCCCACTAGAAAAATGATTATTTTGCATATTTTTAGAGATCATATCAAACCGTAAAATTGATCTGGGAAGTATTTCTCAGACATGTTTGGAAATCAAAAAAATGAAAAAAAAATAAAAGAATTTTTTTGGAAAAAATCAAAAAAAATAATTGAAAACTTAAAAAAACAAGCCGCGAGGTGCGACCCTTGAGGTCCACATGGTCAACTTCCCAGTAATATCTACATACACATATGTTTTAAAATATTAAACACAAAAATAATTATGAAAATAATAGTACTTCGAACAACAAAAAGGAAAGGTTCTCATAACAGTAATATAAATGAGTTAATATAAATCATATCATCTACGGAAGCGTCCATTGATTACGTAAGGCGTTTGGAGGATGGGGGGGGGTGGATTGGTTTGATTGAATATTCACGCGGATCAATCGAAGGGCGGCAAGCTACAAAGCCTTTTCTACGTCATTTGTTATTTTTATATCGATGCTTGAAGGACAAAAGAGCGGCAGTCAAAATGATTGCAGTTTTTATTATTACGCCCACTGAAGAGATTTTCTCGCGAGGTGACCATTTTAAATAATTTTGTTCAAAATTGCCATGACTTCGGCATAATCATCGAATTTGTATTTTTTTACGATTTCACATCAATGAGACTAATAATTATTTCTTATTTTCAGTTGATCTTGAAAAACATTGAATATGCAGTCAATAATCAGTTTGATTGCATGTAAAAAGTAAAATGTTTTACACATAATGAAGGAGGAAGTAATTGAAATCTTATGAACACTAAAGAACACACCTACTAAATTCTACATTTTTTTTATTTAAGGAAAGCTTTTTAAAGCATATGATCTTGCAAAGTATAGACCACAGTATAGGTAGACCCAGTATGCAATCGAAGCCCAAAAGCTCGTATTTTCCTTCCAAGAAATGGCGCCATGTGCTTGCAAAAATTGACGAATGCCTAGCACTGCCAGATTTGCAGAGGATAAAGCATTTTCCCGGACTTCATCTTTCACTTCAACACAAGAGACATATTTTCAGTCGTTATGGCTTTTTCTCTCAATCAATTTGTCAAAAGCAAATGAAATTTGTGTCAGCAAAGACGTTTCACCATTGTAATTCAATGAACCGAAGTTTCTAACGACGTTTTTCACGCCTAGCATGAAACGTGCATGGCAGTGCCCCGACCAGTAGATAGCTGCCATTTTGTCGTGAATGGCAGGAAATGTATGATAAATGACAGCCAACATATGATAAATGTAAACAAACATATGCTAAATGTAAACAAACATTTGACGTTGTCCCGTAGAACCGCGGGCCGTACTTGATAGTGCGCCTATATATGAAACATTACTTACTGGGTGTACCTATACTGTGGTATAGACTACAAAACATTTCACTATTCAAAGCTTTGATTACCACAAATGCAAATTTGTTGGATTTTTTTTTGGTTTTCAAAATTTAAACAGTTTTTTATTAAAATATAAACACGGTAATGTGAAAACCATTCAAAATTTGTTCAAACTATGCAAATATTAATAAACTTTGATTGACTTAACAACAATGTCTTTAGAATAAACGGTATCGGGTAATATCATTCGTATGAAAACTTTTCACATGGTGACTTTGAATTAGTTTTTTATTTTTAATTTCATTTTTTTCTGTAATCATGGGAGAGGGGTTTGCTGGTTTCTCTTCAAAAATTGATAAGAATTTATTAAATTTATAAACATTCATTAATGTGTTGTGCAAATCAGGTTAAAATTTATATTTTATGAAAAAACCTTAATTTTTTGCATTTTTTTTTATTTAATTAAAAAACGGCTACAACGATTTTTGTAAAAACTTGAAAACATCACTATAATGTTAATACGCGTCGATTGACGCCTTAACGATGTTTGGTTTACGAGATATAGCGCATGACAGAAATGACCTTCAAGGGGTCAAGGGGGGTTTTCTATTTTCAGTAATCAGCTCTTAAAATTGAAAAATTGTTCATAGAAAAAACTGTCCACGAACACACATAGTTCTTTCTAAAAACACTTTACACATACTCTAAAGACCTCAAAAGTGAAGATATGTTGAAAATTTCAATTTCGATTTTCAAGGCGATTGCCTGTATTTGTCAGGCATTATTTCGATTTAAAACTGAGCAAAACCAACGAAATTTACAGTTATGTTCCTTTGTTTACTGTTAGCAATGAGGAAGGAACTAATGGAGAGGAAAATAAACAAATTTCCTGATATGAGTTTTTCGAACACTTTTTTCTTGTGATTCGTATATCTATTCCTATATGTATATCTATTCCAGGCTATGTTTTTGTCCCCACACCTGGATCTAGATCTAGTATAATAGTAAATGTTAGTTTTTAAGGTCACATGTGATCATAAATTGAAAATTCAAAAGCATTCAAATGCCTTCTAGAATGAATTATTTTTGTACTTACCTAGCATTTGACATAAGTACCTATATTTTCATGGAGAAAAGTGCGCCAAATACGTCAATGTTCGTTTAAAAAATATTGTCTAATTCCATCCTCGCATAATTGTGTATCTTGTGTTTGCCCTTTGGAAAGATTAAAAATCTCGAAGGAAAAATATCAAATTAAACCGAAAATATACATAAACATTAGCCAAAAAATGCAAGTATACTTATTCGAACAAATTCTCTGAATTGCATCGTAAACATTTTAAATCTGTTAAACAATGCCTAATGTACTCCCAACCAACTAATGGAATTCCATCATAAAATTAGCAAGTGTTAAAAACAAATCATAACTATTGGTCCTTGGAACTTAATAGCTCTTCATGCATGGTAAGAAGCATGTATAGCCTGAAACCAACTGGCTACTTCTTTTTATGAGCATGCATCTTCACCGAAAAGGTGAAGTTGCATGCTCATAAAAACGATCTTCCTAAGTTTTGAAGAGGACACCTAAGATGACATGGTGTTTATTTTGCAAATACTTAGCTCGACTAATGAATAAGGTTTTGGCCCGTAGTGCTTCAGGCATCTTGTTACAAGATTAACTTACTTCACTAGATGTAGTTGCATATCATAATGTGTTGTTTTCGAGGCCGAAATGTTTGGAAGTTCAGCTTTTCATAAATAATGTAAGTGTAACCCATCGAGCCTTGTTAATATTAGTGTATTGTATAAGACAAAACTTAACTAAAATCTCTTCTTGAACGTTATTGAAGCTGTGCTAACAGGAAAATTGTATTTCCTTTAATGTTTCGTGTCTTTTCATTACAGGACTCGAATCAAAACCATCGATGATCTTTAAATTTTGGATCTTATTATGCTGGTATATCGCGCATGCAGTTGCAACAGCACCTCACATTATTTTCATATTAGCTGACGATTTGGTAGAAAATCAATTATGTTGTGACGTATCCAATTTTTTTAAAAAATTAATGGTTTCAGGGTTTCAATGATGTTGGCTTCCATGGATCAGCTCAAATTCCCACGCCGAACATTGATGCACTGGCATATTCGGGGATCATACTAAATCGTTACTATGTAACGCCTATTTGCACTCCATCTCGGTCGGCACTGATGACTGGGAAATATCCTATCCATACAGGTATTCATTGCAAGAGAATTTAAGTTTTTAGGCATACTTAATGCCTATGTTCTTGAAGGTATGCAACATACGGTTCTATACGCGGCGGAGCCTCGTGGTTTGCCTCTGACAGAGAAAATTCTTCCTGAATATTTGAATGAACTTGGGTAACGATTTTTCTGAGTTACCCTTAAGTATTGTTGTTAAATTTTACGGTATTTTCTAATGGGTGAATAGATATTCTTCGCATATAGCAGGGAAGTGGCATTTGGGTCATTACAAAATGAAGTACACGCCCCTGTTCAGAGGATTTAAATCGCACGTTGGGTATTGGACAGGACATCACGATTACTTCGATCATACAGCAGTGGAGTCTGGGACATGGGGATTTGACATCAGAAATGGTAAGTATTCATTCCATTGCATGCACACTGTCTAAATTAAGATATGATTATCAATTTACTTATTATTATCCTAAAATAGTTTCAGTTCTTCATTATTATGGACAACTGGAACTATTCTAGGAGAATGATAAGGGAGAATTATAATTCAATAGAAGCAGACTGTGATGGATTAATTTTTCTTTTAGGTATTGACCTTCCGCTCAATCTGCATGGCACGTATACCACTGATCTGATTACCACGGAGTCTTTAAGAGTTATTCGCGATCATAATGCGACTGAACCGCTATTTCTTTACGTGGCACATGCTGCAGTACATTCCGGTAATCCATATAATCCACTACCTGCTCCCGACGATAGGGTGGCGAACATGTCGCATATTGAAGACTACAATAGGCGTAAATATGCTGGTAGGTCGTGATGTTACTTTCATTGGTGGCTCATGCAATGTTTTTATTGTTTCAGCGATGCTTTCTAAATTGGATGACTCGGTTGGTGCAATCGTTAACGAGCTCAGCTTGAAAAATATGTTGAAAGATTCAATAATTGTATTCAGCACGGATAACGGCGGACCAGCCGAAGGATTCAATTTGAATCACGCCTCGAATTGGCCATTGCGCGGTGTGAAAAATACTCTTTGGGAGGGTGGCGTGCGTGGAGCAAGCTTAATTTGGAGTCCTTTGCTTCATGAACCAAAGCGAGTATCGGATCAAACTTTGCATATTGCAGATTGGTTGCCGACTTTGTATGAAGCAGCCGGAGGAGATGTGAGGTATCCATTACAGATGTTGTATTTCGATTTTAAAGATGTTCAGTATGATAAACTTATAAACTCAATCTAGATAACCTCGCGTTCAAGTTTAGTATATATCAAAATATCTTCAATATACTTGTATATAACATGCCTGAAGTTTCTAATCGGGTTTATTGAAAATAGTACGTCAGAAAAGCAATGTTAATGAGTTAATACTTTTTCAACCAGCTTGATGTTTGGAATTGAAAGAGACCCACTTCAAGGGCGCCATGCTGTTTAACTTTTGAATAGATTCCAAACAGCGATACAACAAGGCGTTGAGATTTGTACATTTGCACCTTCATTCATGAAAAATCCATTTAGGTTTTTAAGTACCGATTTCGTATCAACTTAAAATCAAACAAAATTGTTGAATAGCTCTTGAAAAATAAATTTTTCCTTCTTCAAGTTCAGCCTAATGACTGGACCATCGTCCATAATCATCATTGATTTTAAAAATCTCTTAGATATTGACCTGGGCTCTGACTTAAGCCCGGTTCAAGTCGAGAGGACTGAGAACTCGACTCCCAGGTTTGAATACTGATTGATTGCACTGTTCATTTTTAAGTAGTGATCACAAGCCAATTAGAAACTGGTCTATTTATGAAAATGATTGGGAAAACCTCAAGTTGCAAGCAATAGATCAGTGTGGAAAACATATTATATGTTTGTAAAGAAGAAGCTACTGTAAGGGGGTCTGGCATTAGCATCACGTCATAAAACGTATGGTGGATATCAAGAAGATAAATTGAACGGTGGGATCCTTATTGCCCTTTGGATCTTCGGGACCAGATGGCAACAGTCCAATAATGCTCCCGAAGTTTCTTGTGCATACTGCTTCCTCAATCGAAAGAATCTTCAGTAGATGTCTCCAGTTTGGCATCTGGTAATAATCATAAATTTATCGCCATTAGAGGTAAGATTGCAAGGGAAGTAAACGCTGAAGAGAGATCCTACGGACCCTCCACCACACTAAGAAATCTCTGTAGAACATAAAACGATGTCGGATGGAATAAAGATTGTTTGTGTCAAAACCGGTGAGCTTGCAGCCAAAGGATCTGTATCAATGTACACGGATGTCCCAAAAACGAAAAATGTATCATTTTTTTGTGAAGAGTAGATCAGTTATATGAGTAGTGAGTAGTGTCCACCAAATTAGTTGAGATCTGTATGTCAGAACTTTAGAGGATTTCTCGAAATAGTAAAGTAACATCACGCAAATGCTCAAACACAATGAGGCAACAAAGCAGATCACCTCTCTAGGGAAGCGTCCCGTGATAGACTCTCACATGAGGCGGTGAGGATAGTAGTCTCGATAAAAACCTTAAGGCAGCATATAAATCGATCGTCCTGAAAGCTACTATTAAGATATTACAGAAATTTGGAAGGTCGTAATTCTAGGCATATGCGACCTAAATATGACACCAGATGTAGTCCTGGTTTGGAAGCACTGGACAGATTCTCAACGATGAATTTTATGGGATTACTGATGGGCCACGCGGCTTTCGTTGAGCACGCGAAGAGAATTGGACTCCCAGACAAAGACGCGACAGAAACAGTGGAGCACCTTCTGTACTCTAACTCTGGCTGTTAGAAGAAATAAGCACTTACGAGCATTAATTTCCGCGAAGCTGAAGGAACTATAAACTCTTAGAATGAACCAATTCCTGGATTTCCTTAAGAAATCGGGATGGTTTACAAAATGATCTAGAAAGTATTCACAATCGTAGGTCATAATGAACCAAATTGTCGAAGAGGAGGGAAAGCCATTTGGTTTGGTACCTTCATTATCTAGCTCAATCTATATATTGACCCGCCAATTGGGAGTGGTGAGAAAGCAGTGTTTTCAGTGTGCCACATCAATAAATGTTTACTAAGGGCTTCAGAAATCGTTATAAAAATAAGTTTGTTTAAAAATATGCTTGGGAAAGCTTAGAAAAAATAACTTCTTGACTATTAATTATAAACCAAGTGTGAATAACAAATATGAACAAATTTTAATAAATGCTAGCTTTAATAGCCATATATAAAGTTGACTTCCCATGGTGTCTAAAATCGCGCACTAATCATACGGACGAGCAGGTGCCTCGATTTGAAGCTCCCGACGTGCGTGGGCAGATCTTACCGGCACATGCCACCACGAGCAACGTCATCCCCATTGCGTATTGGCGTGAGTTGGTGCGTGAATTTAACCACCGTGAGAAGCTGGCTTTACAGTGCCGAGTAACCAAGTAGCTGTTTTCCATGTTACCTCTAGGAGACTTTAATAATCAAAAACTAAGCACAAGATCTTTTCGACGAAGCTGGCGGTATCACCTCATGGTTTATTTACTATTCTGCTAGTGGAAATCTAGTTCACTGATACACTTTCAATTTTTGTTGGATTCATTATTGAATTTAATATAAAGCTAGTCTAATTTTTTTTCTTGTAATCGCCTCGAGAATCGAAATTGAAATTTTCAACATTTCTTTACGTTTTCAGGTCTATAGAGTATATATAAAGTGTTTTTAGAAAAAGAGATGTATGTGTGTGTGCGTACGTACGTACTTACGTGCGTCTGTACGTTCGTGGACACTTTTTTCTACGAGCATAACTCACGTAAACAAAGTCGAATCGACTTCGTTGAGGTGTCAATCGAAGCGTCTTTGCAATCTTAAGAGCTGATTAGTTTTTGGGATACTTCGGTCGGGGGGGAGGGGGGGGTTTGCTGTTTTGACCATTTGAAGGTCATTTCTGTCATGCGTTATATCTCGCGAACCAAACATAAGATTTGCATCGTTTAGGTGTCGATCGACGCGTATTAGCATTTGTGTGATCTATCAAATTTTAAAAAAAATCGTTGGAGCCGTTTTTTAATTTAAGAAAAAAAAGTGCAAAAAACTAGGGATTTTTTTATAAACAATAAATTTTTAACCTGATTTACGAAAGACAGTATTCAATTTTTATAAAATTTATATATTTCAAGCAATGCTTGTAAAAACAACATCAAAACTTTTTCTTATGATTACGTAAAAAATTAAATAAAAAATAAAAAATCATTAACAGGCATCATGATTTTCAAGGTCATTTCTGACATGCGTTATATCTCGCGAACCAAACATAGGATTTGCATTATTTAGGTGTCAATGAACGCGTATTAATATTTTTGTAAATTTGTCGCATTTGTAAACAAATCGTTGGATCCGTTTTTCAATTTAAGAAAAAAAAGTGCAAAAAATTAGGTTTTTTTCATAAACAATAAATTTTTAACCTGATGTGCGAAATATAGTAGACAATGTTTATAAAATTTACATACTTCAAATAATGTTTGTAGAAACATCATCAAAACTTTTTCTCATGATTACGTAAAAAATTAAATTAAAAATAAACAAGCCGCGAGGTGCGACCCTTGAGGTCCACACGGTCAACTTCCCAGTAATATCTACATAAACATCAACAACATTACAACAATGAGAGGTATTCATAGCAGTAAAAGGAATGAGTTAATATGAATCATATCGTCTACAGGAGGGGCCATTGATTACGTAAGGTTTTTGGTCGATGAGGACAGATTGAATATTCACGCGGATCAATCGGTAGTGGGCCTTTTTGGTCTTGAAAATTTTTGTTGGTTGTAAAAATTTAAGCATTTTTTTAAATTAAAAGACTATATAAACTATTAAAAATCTGCTCAAATTATACAAATATTTTAAACCTTTGATTGAATTTACATTTTTTTAGAATAAAAGTAATAGCATTCGTATGAACCCTCTTTACATGGTAACTTTGAATGATTTTTTTTATTTAGTTTTTTTTCATAATCATGAAAGAAAATTTTGCCGGTGTCTCTTCAAAAACTGATAAGAATTTTATAAACATTTATTACGGTGTTGTGCAAATCAGGTTAAAAAAGTATTTTGTATGAAAAAAACAATAATTTTTCGCATTTTCTTCTATTAAATTAAAAAAAGGCTGATACGAATTTTTATAATGTTAAGAACTTCACAAAGATGTTAATACACGTCAACTGACATCTTAATGATGCAAATATTATATCTGGTTAGTGAGATTTAGTGAATGATAAAAATGACCTTGAAAATCATGATGACTTTTAATGATTTTTTATTTTTAATTTAATTTTTTACGTAATCATGAGAAAAAGTTTGGATGTTGTTTCTACAGACATTGTTTGGAGTATGTAAATTTTATAAACATCGTCTACTACATTTCGCAAATCAAGTTAAAAATTTATTGTTTATGAAAAAACCAAATTTTTTGCACTTTTTTTCTTAAACTAAAAAACGGCTCCAACGATTTTTTTAAAAATTCGACAGATTCATTGAAATGAAATTGCGCGTACATTGACACCTCTACAATGCAAATCGTATGTTTGATTCGCGAGATATAACGCATGACAGAAATGACCTTGAAGATCATGATGACTGTTAATGATTTTTTATTTTTTATTTGATTTTTTTTGGAATCATGAGAAACAGTTTTGATGGCATTTTTAAAAAACTTTTTGGAGTATATAAATTATATAAAGATTGATTATTTGGACTTGACAATAAGGTTAAAAATTTATTGTTTTTGAAAAAATCACAATTTTTTGCACTTTTTTTAAAAAATTAAAAAACGGCTCCAACGATTTTTTTCAAAATTTGACAATTTCACATAAATGCTAATACGCGTCGATTGACACCTTAACCATGCAAATCGTATGTTTGGTTCGCGAGATATAACGCATGACAGAAATGACCTTCAAAGGGTCAAAACAGCAAACCCCCCGACCGAAGTATCCCAAAAACTAATCAGCTCTTAAAATTGCAAAGACGCTTCGATTGACACCTTAACCAAGTCGATCGGACTTTGTTTACGTGAGTTATGCTCGTAGAAAAAACTGTCCACGAACGTACACACGCACGTAAGTACGTACGTACACACACACACATACATCTCTTTTTCTAAAACCACTTTATATATACTCTATAGACCTCAAAACGTAAAGAAAAGTTGAAAATTTCAATTTCGATTTTCGAGGCGATTACAAGAACTTCCCATATACTGGGAAGTTAAAAATCATTAAAAGTCATCATGATTTTCAAGGTCATTTTTATCATTCACTATATCTCACGAACCAGATATAATATTTGCATCATTAAGGTGTCAGTTTACGTGTATGAACTTCTTTGTGAAGTTTTTAACATTATAAAAATTCGTTTCAGCCTTCTTTTAATTTAATAGAAGAAAATGCAAAAAATTATAGTTTTTTTTCATAAAAAATATTTTTTAACCTGATTTGCACAGCACAGTAATAAATGTTTATAAAATGTATACATTCTTATCAGGTTTTGAAGAGAAACCAGCAAAATTTTCTTGCATGATTATGGAAAAAACTAAATTAAAAATAAAAAATCATTTAAAGTTACCATTTAAAGAGGGTTCATACGAATGATATTGCTTTATATCTTTTATTCTAAAGAAATTGTTGTAAATTCAATCAAAGTTTTAAAATATTTGCATAATTTGAGCAGATTTTTAATAGTTTTAATAGTCTTTTAATTAAAAAACTGGTTAAATTTTGAAAACCAACAAAAATTTTCAAGACCAAAAAGGTCCCCCACCGATTGATCCGCGTGAATATTCAATCTGTCCTCATCGATCAAAAACCTTACGTAATCAATGGACCCTCCCGTAGACGATATGATTCATATTAACTCATTCCTGTTACTGCTATGAATACCTCTCATTATTATTATTTAAAGTAGTATTGTTTTCAAAATTATTATTGTCTTCAATATTTTTAATGTTTATCGAGATATTACTGGGAAGTTGACCGTGTGGACCTCAAGGGTCGCACTTCGCGGCTTGTTTACAAATTTGATCACAATTTTGCTAAAACGCACAATAATAACAACATTATTATGAAGGTATTTGGTATCTGCACGAATTAATAGTGCGTATCAACAGTTCAAAAATAAGCAATTTTTAGTCGTTTTTCCAGTTTTTCATCCTAAATAAAGAACGGCCCAACCGATTTTGCTGAAAAGTCATTCAGTTTTAAATTACGTGATTACGCGTCAAATGAAACCGGTTGCACGTTAATCCGATCTTTGGTTCTTGAGATAATCGAGACGAAAAATTACTCCGAACGCACATACGTACATACGCACATCCGCACATACGCACATACGTACATACACACTCACAGACATCTCTCTAAAAACGATGGATTTGGATTCTAGAGACCTTAAAACGTGGAGATATGTCAAAATTTGAGATTCGCAAAATCGACACCATTACAATAACTTCCCATAGGGAACTGGGAAGTTAACTAGACTGTGCTTATAAGCTATAATTTTGTTTATTATAAGCTCCATACAAATATTAATAAAGAATTCAACTGCAAAAATTTCAAACCGGTTAATGTATTTTTAAGGATTTTACAGGTATTTAATGTCGAATTTGGTTAACATGTATCCACATATGCTCGCCACTGTATATACGTACGAATATAATTTTTTACTAAATAATTTTTTTATACAAATCACGAGTGAACAAAAGGAAACACAATCCTGCATGTAAAGAGATGGCTTGAACCTGCGTAGGAAACGAGAGTTGACATCGCCTACTGTCTAATAATTTTAAATACCAATTGGCTATTACAGAGAATGTTTGCCAGTGGTTACGAGAATGAGAAGAAGTTAACTGACAAATTCAATTCAATGCTGCTACTGTGAAAAATTTGGCCTGTGATCAAGACTAAAATATTTGTCCTAAGACAATAGTTTTTTGGCTATCAAAATCGACTCTTTTTTAATGAATCAGAAAAGTTTAGGATTTAAATCGAAATGCGTGTATATGATGGAGAACTTAAACGCTCGATGATTTTGAGGAATGTATTCAAAGTTGTGTTTTAATTAGAACAGCTAATTGAGCTTCGAATACTTTACTACTTTCAAAGACCAATCAATATAAAATTATTTTTATTAAGCAAATGCTCAGTGGCAAGCCGTTGGAGTTTTTTTTACTGAAACTTTTAGAATTTCCAGCGGCGACTTCTTATATTTTCAATTATTATTATATAATCAACTATATAATTATTAATTATATAATTAACTTCATTTGTATCATATTGTTCATCACACTTTGATATTAATGATTCTGTTTCTTTCCAACAGCACACTTAATAAATCGCTCGATGGAATGAGTCTTTGGAAGGAACTTTCTTCAAATCAACGTTCACCCAGAAAAGAGATCCTGCACAATATAGATGATATCTATGGTAATTCAGCTTTAACCTTGGGTGATTGGAAACTAGTCAAGGGAACCAATTACAACGGCGATTGGGACAGTTGGTATGGTCCTGCAGGATTACGAAACGTATCCGATTACAACATTGAAGTTTTAAGAATCAGTTTAGCGGGGAAAGCCCTCGAAAAGTTAGGATTAATGCCTAATAACGAATATATAGTCAAGTTACGAAGTCAGGCAAGTGTCGCTTGTGCATTATCGAATGAAAGCTGGATTAAGGGAATAACATGTGAACCGCTGAAACAACCCTGTCTGTTCAATGTAAAAGAAGATCCATGCGAGCAGATAAATTTGGCTCAAACGTGATACCATAATGCATTTATTAGGATTTTTTTTTAAAAATATTATATATCTTTTTAGGTATCCAAATATTTTAGAGACACTACTTACGAAATTGGACGAGTACAATCAAACAGTCGTTCCACCAGCGAATAAACCAATAGATGAGTCTGCCGATCCTAAATATTGGGACAATGCATGGACGAATTTCGGAGATTATTTATATGACGAAGACGACGAATAAATGCTATCAAGTTCACGCACTGCTTTGATGTATTCTTTTAAAATTTATTCCATGATAACACGAAAATCAGACATAAGCATTCTATATCCTTCAAGGGAAAATTATAGCGTCGATTCAAAATTTATTTTTCATGACATTGCAAATATCTCCGCCTCGGAACTAAATCAGCCTGCTGCAAGGTCAAAATTCAACACTTTAATACGTTTTGTGCATTAATTTTGGTATGGAACGGATTGGTTTCAATGGACGTCGTGCTCACAAGCGTCAAGCGAAAAGTAGGAGTTATAGTCGCAGTGCTTCCTGTGCATAAATTTTTGGTGTCCAACATAGAACTCTTCCCATTTCAATGTCGTAGGCGGAAGGTGGAAAAGCATTATGCATATTCATTTAATATTTGCTTTCAACATCCAACTAGTTATTTTCGGTCTGGTGCGTCAATGAAATCCTGGCGACTAGACGTGCTCGCATGGTGAATTCAAAAAGCAATGCTCTAATGGGACTGTAATTATGACAAAATAGTGATTTTTTGACTGGTCCAGATAAAGGTTGGACGTTCTTTTCAATGCTGCATTAATACACAAACTATTTGTTTATTTGCTGATACCTAAGTTTTTTGTACTTTGCTTGATCTGCATGTGTGGTTTAATTTGTACTGCAGGGGCTGGTGGATGAGAAATAACTCTGAATTGCAGAAAAAATCGTGTTTAATATTTCTGCATGATAATGTTTGTATAGTGAAATGCTTAAATAAATATGCAGAAACAGTTAATACAATATGTCGCACGAATAGGCAGACGTGCTCATGCTGTTCAACTAACTTGTAACAATGATATCGATATGGAGTGATCGCGTTTAGATGAGATTTATAACATTAGTACTGGTAACCGTCAGGGCCTAAATTACCGGTACGCCCTCCAGGACCTCCAGAACCGTTGCCTCCATTATTTCCACCCGAACCAGATGTGCCTTGGTCATAATTGTACCCATTTGCACCTCCATTGTTGCCACCGCCACCGCTTTGACCATTTCTGCCACCATTTTGCCGATTGCCACCGTTGCCTCCACTGCCGTTACTTCCGTTTTGACCTCGGCTTCCATTGCCATTTGGGCGACCGCTGGAGTAGCCATCGCTTCCTAAGTCTTGTCCAAAACTGCCACTTCCACCACCGTTGGTCTGACCGAAGCCATTTCCGTTCGGACTTTGACCAGGTTGTCCATTTCTGCCACCATTTTGTCGATTGCCTCCGTTGCTTCCGTTACCGTTATTTCCGTTTTTATTTCGACTACCGTTGCCATTTGGACGGCCGCTGGAGTAGCCATCATTTCCTAAGTCTTGTCCGAAACCGTTCTTTACACCACCGTTGGTCTGACCGAAGCCATTTCCTTTCGGACTTTGACCAGGTTGGCCACTTGAGTAGCCATTGGATCCAAGTTGTTGCCCGTTGCCACCACTAGACCCAAAACCATTTCCTGGTCTTCCACCTGAATACCCATTGTTGCCCAAACTTTGTCCTGATGCACTTTGACCAGGTTGACCACTAGAGTAACCGTTGGATCCAAGTTGTTGTCCGTTGCCACCATTAGATCCAAAACCATTTCCTGGTCTTCCACCTGAATACCCATTGTCGCCCAAACTTTGTCCTGATGAGCCCCTTCCGGAGGCACCCTGTCCATTCTGACTACTTTGATCATTTCCAGGCTGATCATAGTTGTAGCCGCTATCGGCTCCTTCCGATGAGAACCCTCCAGCATCGTTTGGACCACTGGCACCACCTTGTCCATTTGAATAATTGTAACCATCGTCCGCTCCACCTTGGCCTACGAAACCACCAGTGCTGCCACCTTGATCATTACCACCACTGAATCCTCCAGCACCGCCAGATGCCCCAAAGCCACTTCCAGACATAGCTTCACCCTCATAGCGTATTTGTGGTCTGTAACCTTGCGTATCAGCCTCATATTCGACAATCTGCAAGGTTGACGATGTAGAAAATTAGGATAGAAGATCCACCGGTAGGAACGCCCATCTTACTTGTTTCCTTCCATCTGGCAATAATACATTATATTGGCCAGTAGCTAAATCTCCATCACGTTTCTCGGAATGCCCGAAAGACAAACCACTCGGCGCATCTTCTACTTCATAACTAAACTCATACTTTGCCGGTTCCTACAAAGATCATCATCAAGTCAGGAAGGAAACAAGCAAGACAAGTCGAAAGCTTTTACCGGAATTCACTACAGTGCATGCTAATTATACAATGCTGTTCTGGATTGAACACTATCATATAATTAGAGTGCAACTGGAGCGAACTCAATGCAGAAGTTGGTTGAAGCGTAAAGCGTTAAGTTAGTGATTTGCGTTATTGTTAGACTATGCATAGAGAAGAGGTTTTAGACAGTAAGCTGAAAGTCGGAAATTAAATCTTACGTTTGAGCCATCATCACCACCACTTCCAAATCCATTTTGGCCTCCTCCTTGCCCATTAGCTCCACCACGGCCGGTAGATCCAAAACCAGTTGAACCTGATCCTTGAGCACCGTTTCCATTATAGTCATATCCACTGTCACCGTTTGGAGCTCCATACGTATCAGATGGCCTTTGTGCACCAGCCCCTCCTCCATTTTGACGTCCTCCATTACCTACGGCGGCTCCAAAGCCAGGTGCGCCATAAGAATCAGATGGTCTTCCTACGTTTCCACCATTAGCTCCACCATTCTGTCCAACTGCTGGGGGTCCATAAGAGTCGGAAGGTCTACCGCTGTTGCCGTTCGATTTGCCATTTTGTTGACCTTGACCTGGTGGTCCGTAGCTGTTGGAAGGCTGCTGTGGGCGACCATTGCGACCGTTGCCGTTAGCTTGACCGTTACTGTTTCCTTGGCCATTTTGTGGAGGACCATATGATGACGAAGGCCGCCCAGCAGCACCACCGTTTGGTGAGCCGAATCCATTTTGCTGACCAGAAGCAGGCGGTCCATAGCTAGACGAAGGCTGCCCAGATTGAGGAGCAGAGTAGCTAGTTGAGGGAGATCCTGGGCCACCTACTCCTGGGGGACCGTAGCTCGAAGACGGTCGCTGTCCGTTTTGCTGAGATGATCCGAAACCATTTCCATTTTGGCCTTGTCCTGGCGGCCCATATGAAGACGACGGAGTTTGTTGTTGTCCTGGTGGCAGATATGAGTTCACCGGAGGCTCAGGTCGTGCAAATCCCGTTGACACAATCAACGCCAGGCACAAAAACTATTTGGTAGCAACATTAAAGTTAGGCATCTTACGATGATGACGCTTATGAAATTAACACGAACCTTAAACATGTTACAAGGTGTACTTGCTTTAATCCTTAAGCTACTGCCCGTCTCTGACAGTGGAATATATTGCCTCAGGATCGAAAACGAATTCTTACTGACTTGGATACCCCAATTCTTCTTGTATTTATATCAAACGATTGTCTCTAACTATTTGGTTGGCTTCTTCGTCATGGACCTAGCAGGCCGACGTGAGCGAGAAACATCTCACGTGGTGGTAGCCATGTGGTGGAGGGTTCGATAAGACGAAAACTTGCTCGGTTTGTTGTTAGAGAATCGTTTCGCATTCGCAATATCTAGAAAAACAATAAATGGAAGACTTCGGATGCAGCGCGAAAGACAAAAAGTCGACGAAGAAGCGGAGCACGATAGATAGTGCAAGCATGTCTAATATGATGGCGAAGGTAAAATTTGTTGCCTAAACTGTTCACATGCGCATCATCATCATCACCATCAACTTCATCATTGCCGTCTTGTTCGTGTTTTGCAGTTGTTGGTAGTTGCATGCCTACGTTCAGATGTACCTACATATCTAGAAAACGTGCCGAAGATTCGTCTTAATTCATGCCGTTGGTGGATCAGTGTAAACATACCTTTCCCAGTATAGTGAAAACGAATTTAAATTTAAGGGCTCGCGTAGTGTTCGACAACAGTTTATTTCTTCTTAAAATGGGAAGACTACCCAGAAATCACGACTATTACAATATTGTAATTTGTTTGCAATACCAACTGCCGAATGTTTTACAAAAGTAGTTGGAATGTACGAGATCTTTGTGAGAAAAATCATGAATTGCATAATTTACCGGAATTTTTGCATGTTTTCAAATTGGGTACATTAACATCAGTTGATACTCAATATCCTGATGTATCAAGGGCTCGCGAAAACCATACAGGAAACTAGATAAAATATGTCATATCATTAAGAAAAAGAAGTATCAAACATTTTCTGGTAAAAAAATAAATTAAAGACAAGCCGCCAGGTACGGCTGTTGAGGTGCACACGGTTAACTTCTCAGTAATATTTACATAGATATTAAAAATATTGAACACAATAATAATAACAATGAAAAAATGCTACCTTAAATAATAATAATAATGATAGGTACTTATAGCAGTAATTGGGATGAGTCAATATTAATCGCATCATCTGAAGGAGCGCCCATTGATTACGTAAGGCTTTTGGTGGATGGGGTGGATTGGTTTGATTAAATATTTACGCGAATCAATTGGAGAGGGGACATGTTAAAAAAAGACTTTTCTACGTAGCTTGTTATTATCATATCGATGCTTGAAAGACAAAAGGGAGCTAGCGAAAATGAATGCAGTTTTTGTTGTTACACCCACTGAAGAGATTTGGTCGCGTCATGGTCATTTTGAATAGTTGCGCTCAATATTTCCATGGCTGCGGCATAATCACTGAATTTTTTCACGATTTTACATCAATGAGACTCATAATTATTTCTTATGTTGCAGTTGGTCTTGCAAAACATTGAATTTGCAGTCAAAAATTTTAATTGGTTTAATTGCAGGTTAAAAATAAAAAGTATTATAAATGATGAACGCTGAAGTAATTGAAATCTTACGAACTACTAAAAACTACATTTATTTGATGAAAGCCTTTTATAGCGTTTGATCTTGCAAAGCATTGACTACATAACATTTTGCCATTCAAAGCGTTGCAAATTGCATGCAGATTTAAATAAAAAAAACACTATTTTTTTCTCAAATTTTGAACCGTTTTTTCATTAAAATATAAACGGCACTGAAAAAATCTGCTCAAATTATGCAAATATTAATAAGCTTTAATTGACATAACAACATTGTTTGTAGAATAGGAAACATCCGGTAATATTATTCATATTAACCATTTTCACATAGTGCCTTTGTTTTTTTTACATTTTAATTTTTTTTTTTTTGTATTCATTCATGAAAAAAAGTATTAACGGGTTTTTTCACAAAAACTAATATGAGTTGATAAATTTTATATGCATTGTTAATTGTGTTGAGCAAATCAGGTTGATAATTAATTTTTTATGAAACAAAGAAAAATTTGCACTTTGTTATACATAATTAACACTTTTTTTAAACAATTTGATACAATCTTACTAATCTAGTACGTGTTAACTGTCACCTTAATATTGCGAATCCTATATTTGGTTCGTGAGATATAGTGCATGACAGAGATGACCTTGGAGGGGTCAAAACAAAAAAAAACTACTATACTGAAGTTTCCCAAAAACTAATCAGCTCTTAAGATTGCAAAGACGCTTCGATTGACACCTTAAAAAGTTGATGCGTCAATTTTTACGTGAGTTGTGCTCGTAGAAAAAATTGTCCACGAACGTACGTACTTACGTACACACACACACATACAGACTTCTTTCAAACACCTCAAAACGTCAAGATATGTTGTCGATTTTCGAGGCGATTACAAGAACTTTCCATTTATTGGGAAGTTAATAAAGACGAGCAAGTACTGTTTCAAGCGAATCGAAGCATATTTGTTGAATTGCATCACTTGCCTTGGCACAAGTCTGTTAGACAAGTAAATATTAATGAAATTCCCAACAAAAAATATTGCAAACTATTGTCACTTGATGCAAAACGGACAGTAACAATCTAGGCAAATTTTAATGTTTATTAAATATTTATGTAAACATTCGGAATCTGGATACTTTGAAAATAATAAAATATCTAATAGATGAATGTGCATGCTTCTTTGTTTTATATTTTTACTTCAAAGTAATTTGTAAGCGGCATTTGAAATATTTTTGTAATATTTTCTGTTTAATTATATTGCAGAAACAAATGTTGCATAAATTTGAAATTGAAAATAGTACTAAACAAAAGCGGTTTATTTCATTGCAAAGTTATATCCCTTTAATATAGAGGTATACTATCTGAATTTTTTCGCAAAAACCGGCTTTCTGATTATTCTATCTTTATCTCAAATATTATGCTTCCAGCTGCACTTCTAAAGCTATGCTCAAAAATCACAATCAACACAATGATTGGTAAGGATTTTCGCTCTTTTTCGTATAAGTGATATCGATTTAATTAAGAAAATAGGTGTTTTCATACTGTTTATGAAAGTGTATGCGAGACAGGTGCTACTGTATGATTTTTTATAAATTTTAACTTGTTTGCTTGAAAATAATTTCATGTTCATAAACACGAAAGGTATAAATTTTTTGACAATGCTAAACAAAATGAAATATGAGAAGGGGTTAAGAAGTAAGGTCTTCCAATTTATATAAATAATTCAGAATGCAACACAAATTAATAAGTAGCATAAAAGTGAAGTAAATTTATTTAATTTGGAAGGAAAAATATCATTTTTCATCACAATCACCGTTTAAAGTAACACACTTTCCCAATTGAGAAATTCATTTTTGTAGACCGTTCGTTTTTAATCTATGATTGCACATCGCATCTTTGGAAGAAAGTCTGTTTGATTGACACCACGGTCATCCCAGAAAATTGTCAGCATTACCTTCTGCGCGGAAGGAATCATTTTAAATTTTCTCGAACCAGCTGAGTTTAGATGCCGATATTCCATGGACTATTTTTTGTTTTTTTGGGTCGAAGTGATGGACACAGGGCTCGTATCTTTTAGCAATATTCGTGAGAAAATCATCACCTTCTTGGTATGGTATAGATTAAGAATTTGTTCAGCAGCATTTTTCCTCTGAAGTTCCTTTGCATCGGTCATCGGTCAAAGAACCCACCAGTGTTACGTTCTTCTTTTTAACCACGGAAAATCACTATTTATATGCTCGAATCAGAGCCCATCGCGGAAACACTCCCTGCCTCGCCTTACGTGCGATCAAGGACTAATCTGCCACCTCTATATCAGGAAACCGTCCGGAGACTAGCCGTTGCATATACTCACACACATAACCAGCCACATCATACAATTTACTCACGTGCATTTTGTTATGAGTAATCTATTGCTAAGTGTTAATTGCTACGTACTTTTCCACTGTTACACAATTGGTAAACACATGCGTTTTTATGGCTAGTCCCGATGGGTTATCCTTTTTATTTATTGCTATTTACCCATGTCGGTACCGAGGCAAGGAGAAATCCCAGGTTTGATTCTAAGAACAAGGGATAGTCCAACCATCAAGCAAGGATTTCGCTTGGGTCACAACACCAGGAAGAGATTTTTTTTGTACTTCAACTTCTGAAAAATATGATACGATTGGTAATATCTCCTTGTTTAATCCGACGACTTTTTTATGTATCGGCTTGTTGTTTGGTGTTCTCACCCGTCACTGAAACTGGTCCTTTTTGGTCGATCTTCATCAAACACTCTCATACTACCAGCACTGCAGCTTCTAGCTCGTCGTGCCCACTGGCCTTCATTCTTGATGTCTATGCACTCAACTTCGCGCCATTTATATATAACTGTTAAAATAATTATATGAAAACAGTTCAAATTTCACTCTGAAAATTCTAAAACGATTAAACTGAAAATGTTTAATAATTCATTTTAATTATGTGTCTAATGCTTCAAAAATCATCCTAACCCAAAATTTTGAATTATTTGGAAAACTGCAAACGCTGTTCAAATAAAAAAATAGTACGAAAGCAAACACTACGTGTGTATGTTATGTGGTTGTTTCATATTCATACAAAATCATTTATATCCGATATATACGTATTTTCGGTACAACTTGCGGTCAGAAATAAAGGATTTGGCAAAGGAAAATCACGATTTGAACTCAAATAAAAAAAATACCAAAAAACACACACAAAGGACAAAAAAAACATTGTTGTCCCTATTTCTGGGTTTCCAAAATTTGAGGTTTATTAAAATTCGTTGCGACGTCTTGTTAAAAGTCGAATTCAAAAATGATGTACCACTGCAACGTATCAATTTAGTAATATTCGAAAATTTTGGACTTTTCATGAAACACTGTTATTAATGCAGTAGTTTACTAGTTTGCGAAATCTAACTCAAATACTGCTTGTGCATAGATTTCTACATATACAAATATCTCAATTGAAATAAGTTTAAAAAAAACATTTTTAGAATTTTTTTCTCCCTTCTTGATGCATCTAAGATTGCTTGCTCCAAAATGCACCTGAATATGTAGTACATATTTGAATTTTGGTATGTTATTGCAGTTACTTTTCACAACTGTGAGGTAACACAGCATTTTTTACCTATTTTTTAAGTAAAACATTTAGCACGGCCAAAAAACAATATTCGCAATGTAAATCGATATTGGTATCACTGTTAAGCTGCAATAGTGCTATTACTCAAAAATATGATTTTCGTGATACATTTAGAAATTAGAAAAAGAAGTTATACCCACCAAAAATGTTATCACATTTGTCCATTCGATAGAGGTTTCTTCCAAGGGCGTTATATCGAACCAAATCTAGTTCTCTTCACAAATGATGTATTCTCAAATACAATTTACACAAATTTTTCCAAAGCCTTTGACAGAGTTGATCACTTTGTACTTTGTTCTACTTTAGGTCCACCCTTGTCAATTTTATTTATAAATGATCTTTCAACAGCGTTAAGCTCCCTCTTCATTTTATAAATGCTAACGGTATTTAACTATTTCGTTCCGTAAACTCGCATTCTGATTGAATTTTATTGCAGAAAGATATGTCTGCTATCGGCTTGGTGCAGTCTTAATAAACTGCGTATTTATATCCATAAATGTTATTGGAAAATCTATTCAAACAAAACCACACATTTTACATTTAATCATAGCATAAAATATATATATTTTTTTTCAACGTTGGGAGGTGGAAATCTCCAAAAGATACCGATCAGCTCCTGCCTATCGGTATGCCGGATTTCTACCGACAAAACCACCTCCGTCTCCTTCAATGACTCTCTCCATCAAAATTTAGTAATTCGCCGTATTTAAATTTTTAGGACACAGTACATTCCAGACGATAAGAATCGGTATAAGGGATAGTACCAAATCTGTAAGTTTCAGTGTCCTTTTATTTAGATTAATAGTTCAGACTATATGTTTATGAACTATTTACTGTTGATTACATGTTTGGCTTTGAGCTTAGTGGAGCTGATTGTACTTGTAACTTACTTCGAAAGTTGGTCCTGAAGGAGATATTTTTTTAGTGTCGTTTTAAAGGAGGTTCGTTTCGCTATGTTTTCAATTTTTTCCGGTAGTGTATTGTAAAAGTTAGCTGCTTTGTTGAAGGGGTCTTCTTTTAGCCGATCAGTTCTGGCAAATGCCATAGCTATATTATTCATGTTTCCCATTCTGTAAGTGTTTCCCCCCTCAATTCTAACTAATTTCACAGCGGTATACTCATTACGGGGTAAATTCTTATGTTTGAATTTATCTCTTTCCATGGAAATCATGCCTTGCAAATTTAATTCTTGGGCTGTTTTGTAAACTTCGCTCGTTGGAGTTGACATAGGGAGATCGTAAATGATCTTATATGCCTGAGTTACTAATCTGTCATCTGCGTACATAACCACTTTCGCAACAAGGTTTGCTTTTTTTATGGAGTTGATATAAAGTAGAAATAGCGTTGTTCCTGGGATCGAGCCCTGCGGAACACCTATGCTAAATTCAACAGTTTTGCTTTTGACACCTCTAATTAGTGTATTTTGAAATCTATCCGTCAAGTAACTGCGTATTAATTCATTTGCTTCTCAAACAATTCCATATTCACCGAGCCTGTTGATTAAAGTTTCATGTGTAACTGTGTCGAAGGCTTTCTTCAGATCCACGAAAACTGCTGCAACGTAGTGGCCCTTATCCAAGTATTCATTTACAAATCTAATTACATTAGGAATGGCAAATCTAATTACATCACCCAGAGGTCTTTGCTTCAAATGTTTGGGAGTTGTATCCCACGACTGTAGATTAAAATTTGTTCTTCATATTACGGAAATCTGCAACGGGGCATATAAGATCAGTGAGTTTATTTTACGAACTGCCTACCATCTCAACAACTTTAAACGTTAAATTCTTATTATTCAATAATCACATAGGATATCATCTCGAGTTTCGTTCAGTATTTTTGACTGGCATTATTTAAATTTTGAAACTGTCATTGATTCAGTACAAGAAGATTTCTCCAAATCAATATTTTGCAGAGTAAAATTAGATTAAACATCTTCCTGTACTTCCTTCGAAGGATAGAAAATTGTAATCAGACTTGCGTTTTTTTTATTTAAGATAATTTTTGTTTTCATACTGACTTTAATTCTTATTAAATGGATACTGGGATGAATTTAGATCTAGAGAAAGCTTTAAAGTTCAAAATGCTCGTTTTAATGTATTTCATTATTCACCGCTTGTTCGGTTAGCTCGTAATTTACTGAATCAAGTAAGTGCTTCTGGAAAGCCTATATTTTCAGGTGCTGATTAATTAATTCTTTGTTTTATTTTATTTCAATTTAGTGGAATGTTGTTAAAGAATAATATTGCTCTGTTCTGTTCTGTTCTGTTCTGTATTGCTCTGTGTTGGTAAATATCAAAACCTAAAAAAGAAATAAGAAAATAATCCTGCTATTACAACGGACTTTCAAGTCGATCTAATATGAAAAATAATAATGGCACAAATCAGAAAAGATATCGTGATTATTGGATAGCGGAGAATAATAAGAATTTATGAACAATATTTTGAAAAATTTATAATTCATCATATATTCACTTCAAAATTTACACCATAATTTCAAATTTTCAACACTTAACTTGAATCAATTTTATCTGAAAACAAAGGATTAGTGGTTTGGTGGATTAGTGAAATGGGGGATTGTAGTGGATTGGTGTAACTAATACCTCATCCAGTATTCGGAGGATTTGGGGATTGAGAGTTTCGGCGATTTTTGGATTGGTGAAATTAGGGGATGGGGGATTGGTGGATTGGAAGATGAGGAGATTGTGGGGTGAGGGGATTTGTGGATAGGAGATTGCGGGATTTGGGAAATTGGGGGTTGGGCGGATTGGTGAATTTGGGAATAACAGGAATTTTAGTATGAAATGAAATTGATTACTGTAAATATGGCAAATGAATATATACATAGATAGATGAATAAAAACTATTATTTTCGAAATAAAATTCTATGTTGGTACTTAAACTTATGCTAGTGTTTCGTTAAGTATATATTTTGTGAAATTTATGATCGAAATGTATAAAACACCTGACTTTCCACTGGTTACTGTTTACTGCTAAGAACTTTCCATGCTTAAAAACAACCTTAGGATAAGCTTAAACACCCAGATATTTGTAAGACGTAGAAAGTTATGAGCTAGAAGGTACGAGCAGATTAGTGTCGATTATGGCTGTTCTATCAAGGAATGCATGGCACCGCTTCCTTATGAGATCTTTTATTGTCAAAACTTGAAACAATTGATACAGCAGTGTTGTCGAGAAGTATCAGCAGTGGCGTGCCCAAGGGGGGGTTTACGGGTTTAAACCCCCCCTTGGATAGACAAATTTAGTCTCGTAAATGAAACCAGACATGCAATCGGGCTAAAGTCTGCCAGAATTATTTTTGGAGGACTCCAACTTTGACCGGTGGAAAAGTATGATTAAGTATGATTACATAATTATATCTTCATATCTACACCGAAGCACTAGCAAACGTACCTAGTCAAGACTTCAAAAATATGAACCCCCCCTTATCAAGATCCTGCATACGCTACTGAGTATCAGGGTCTAACAATCTTTACGCAATTATTTTGGAGGATTTGAAACTTATCTTTATGGTGATTTGTACTTTGTCCTCAAACGATTGCTGTGTAGGAAATAATTGGCTGAAATGCACCTTTATAGATGAGCAGCTTGTTAGGTTTTGACTATCTATTATTGCGCGAATTAGGGATGTTTATGCATATTTGAATTGTAGAGTAAATGTTTCAGTGTGATTTTTAACTTCCCAGTATATGGGAAGTTCTTGTAATCGCCACGAAAATCCAAAGTGGCATTTTCAACATTTCTTTACGTTTTGAGGTCTATAGAGTATATATAAAGTGTTTTTAGAAAGGGGGATGTATGTGTGTGTACGTACGTACGTCTGTACGTTCGTGGACAGTTTTTTCTACGAGCATAACTCACGTAAACAAAGTCGTATCACTTCGTTGAGGTGTCGGGGGGAATTGTTGTTTTGCCCCTTTGAAGGTCATTTCTGTCATGTGTTATATCTCGCGAACCTAACATACGATTTGCATCATTAAGGTGTCAATCGACGCGTATTAACAACGTGTGAATCTTTTGAATTTTGAGAAAAAATCATCGAAGCCGCTTTTAAATTTAAGAAAAAAAAGAGCAAAAAATTAGGTTTTTTCCATATACAATAAATTTTCAACCTGATTTAAGGAACACAATTATCAATTTTTATAAAATTTATATACTCCAAACAGTGCTTGTAAAAAAATCATCAAAATTTTTTCTCATGATTAAGTAAAAAATTGACTAAAAATACAAAATTATTAACAGTCAGCATGATCTTCAAGGTCATTTCTGTCATTCACTATATCTCACGAACCAGATATAATATTTGCATCATTAAGGTGTTAATCGACATGTGTTAACATCTTTGTGATTTTTTTAACATTTTAAAAATTCGTTTCAACCTTTTTTTTAATTTAATGGAAGAAAATGCGAAAAATTAGGGGTTTTTTCATAAAAAATATTTTTTAACCTGATTTACACAGTTACTGCCCTGTGTATATTGATAATGAAAAAAAAAACAAAATTAAAAATAAAAAATCATTCAAAGCCATGTAAAGATGGTTCATACGAATGATATTACTCTATATCTTTTATTCTAAAGAAATTGTTGTCAATTCAATCAAAGTTTTATAATATTTGCATAATTTGAGCAGATTGTTCATAGTTTTTACAGCCTTTTAATTAAAAAAAAACTATTTAAATTTTGAAAACCAACAAAATTTCAATCAAATTTGCATTTGTCCTAACCAACGTTTTGAATGGTTAAATGTTTTGTAGTCTATACTTTGCAAGATAATATTCTTTAAAAAGCTTTCAAGTAAAAAATTGTAGTTTTTAGTAGATTCATTCTTTAGTAATCTTAGATTTCAATTAGTTCCTCCGTCTTTACTTGCAATTGAACCTATTTTTGACTGCATGTTCAAAATTTGTCAAGACCAATAGAAAATATAAAGTAATTATTAATCTCATTGATGTAAAATCGTGAAAAATAGAAATTCAGTGATTATGCTGAAGTCATGGTAATTTTGAACGCAACTATTCAAAATGGCCATCACGCGACAAAATCTCTTCAGTGAGCGTAATAACAAAAACTGCATTCATTTATGTTGGCGCTCTTTTGTCCTTCAAGCATCGATATGAAAATAATAAATAACGTAGAAAAGGTCCCCACCGATTGATTGATCAAATCAATCTACCCCCATCCACCAAAAGCCTTACGTAATCAATGGATGCTTTCGTAGATGATATGATTAATGGTAACTCATTCCTGTTACTGCTATGAATACCTCTCATTATTATTATGTAAAGTAGTAGTATTTTCAAAATTATTATTGTGTTTAATATTGTTAATGTTTATCTAGATATTACTGGGAAGTTGACCGTGTGGACCTCAAGGGTCGCACTTCACGGCTTGTTTAATGTAGAACTTACCAACAATCATTCCTAGGTAGTTGATAGAGTCGCGCCAAAGAATGACCATCGAAACAAAGTTGACGCACCAACTTGGAAAATTGGAGGGGCTTCGTTTCCCAGTGAAGAAAATAAGTGTGATTTTTGCAGGGTTCCTTTTTATTTCCTCGAAAGTAAAACTGATAAAGCGAATCGAATTTACTTTCCAGGGACCGTTTTATTATATCAGGATCACTTGCTTTGAAGTAAGTACATGTGGTATCACAATGAGCCTATCTTGGCCTAAGTGAGCCGCCTTTTGACAAAGGGGGCTGCCACTACAACCAACCAGCCAACCAAGTACATACATTGTCTGCAAAAGCTGCAAGGTCGCAATTGTAGTTCAATATAGGAATATCGGCAGACTAAATGTTGAAAAAAGTTGGAATTAGGCTTGCTCTCTGAGGTAATCCTGCTGGAACAAGCTGGAAGGTTGAATGGATTACTGTAAATAAAAAAATATCATTTTTAGGCCATCCCAATAAGCGCAGAGCTCGTGCTATGGGATTGTCAGTTTTGAGCTTCATTATTTCTTATTTTAATATTTCTATGCTTATTATTTATGGTTCCAACTGAACAACTGCGAATATAATTTTGTTGTTTCAACTTCCGCTCGTCATTCTTACAGGTTAGTCACCACTATGGCTCCAATGCAATCTTTATCAAATCGCATTTTTGCACATCTCTTGAGCGGCAGAACCCTATTGAAACAATTGCACTCAAGAGGAGCATTTTGTGACAGCGCTAGAGTAGTTTATAATTATCCAAGGTAACCGAAAGTAAATATGGATGAACTGCGGTTTCAGAAACACTTTTGGCAGCCAATACCGAAGCTTCGCGCAATCAATCGCTAAAAGTGTATTCTTTTGTTGTCACGCGCAACATGGTTTGCAGCCAACGCGGCCTCAAGTGTTGTTGGTACGTGCAGAGTTGTTGCGGGCCCGCGCAGCTAATGCTCTCCTTGACCAATGTTTTAAGAAATCTCCGTGGCTACTTGAGATTTGTTGAAGAAATCCAATCTTTGAATCTTTGAAAGATGATCCTTCGCGGAATGGTTGGCTAAATGCTAGCTTAATAACGATTCAATTTTGATCTGGCGCTAAATGCGAGAAGTGCACTATCAATACAGGTGGCAAGCTTAATTGAGTACGGTCGGCCGCGAAGGTTGTTCAGCGTTATTGTTGCAGCAAGCGATCAAGCGCTTCCTTCCGCTTTTCCGGTTGTGCAGAAGGTGTTGAGTCCAACACAGGAGGAAGTACACACATTCGGTTAGTTAGACGTGTGTCCAATTTATTCGATCCGATGCTTCAATTCAATTGATTAGACAATTGGATACTTTGGGTGTGAAAGTGTGGATCGAAAAATAGTATAGTGGATGTTTTTTATTTGCATATATTTTCGGACGAATAAATACATGATTGGAAAAGTATTTGTATGATCTCATAAGGCACTCAATGAGTTATCAGAAATTATGCACTTCACCAAGTTAAATAGGATGCAACGGCTTTCATACTGAATTGTCTCTCTTTCAATGGTTTGCATTATACCTTCTAGCATGTGCATCGTTTTTTCGATCTCTGGAATCACAATGTGTGTAACCTTTAGATGAGAAAAGCCATATATCTTTCTAAAATAATAGATTTTTACCCTGGTAACAATAGACCATAAAAGCATTTAGCAGTAATATTCATTGTAATTTTTTTTAAATAGAATTTAATAGCTATTGTAATTTGGTAATTAGTGATTGACTACAATTGATAGTTTTTGCAAGTCTATGGAGTTTCAATGAAATCGAAAGTATTTCGATTCCTAACTGTATTGGAAGAGTAGATTCGGTTCAAGAATGGAATCAAGGTAGTTTTATTTGTAATACAAATTACATAATTGTATATAGTCGATTTGTGGTCAGAAAATTTAACATGAACTTGATGCATAGAAAAGTTAGATTGAAGATTCAGTTTGAAAACTAACGATTCTGCGTGGTGTTATCAATGAAATATTACAGTTTCCATTAGCTTCGTAGTTCAATTTATTTGAAATTGTTAACTATAATCATATAAAGAATTTCGGGTGTGCAGCAAATTCATAATTGAATTTTATTCACGAATACGGCGTGAGACCAAATGGGGGGTGCGATGGAATTTAAAACGTTAAAATTATCATCTATAATATTTTCCAGCATTTACAACTGCGTGAGGAGATATTATTGTAAACTTCGCTAACAGAAAAATTCAGGAAGATTTGATTATTTTCGACATGTTTTTTACTACAATTTTTGCCAGAATTCGTCTGGCGAAAGTAATTAATTATTCGTAAAATAATTTTCTGAAGGTTTGAATTCTGATTAAAAGTTGAATTTGTTTTATAACCGTCTATTTGAGCTCTATACTTAAATTGCTGGCTTTATAAGTTCTAGTTTATTTGCAAAACAATCATTTATAGGAAAATTGGAGTTTTATCCAAAGTTATCTTATAGCAACCGAATAACAGTATTTATATCAAGTCTTGTGTTCTTTTCTTTAAAGGTCACGGGGACAGTCTCGATTTATTTTTTCAAAAAATCAATTTTCCAAAAACATCATTTTTCGGTGCTACTACGGTAAAATTAGTATACGCGTACTTTTCCAAACAAAGTTTTTTGGGCTGGTTGACAAGATTTTGAAAAATCTGCCGATTGGACTGAAATTTTAAGAAATTATTCAATACATATACAGTTTCAGTCCAAACTAGAATGAGACTGTTTTATACATTTTCAACCTTTCGTTTTAACCAAATTTGAAAATTTCACCATAATTTTTTTTTTACTCAAAATGTTTATATTTCTTCACACCGAACACATAAGCAAGTTTAATTTATTGGTAAATAGTTTAGGCTGTAAACTCCCCTATGATAAAAATTAAAACATTATCAACCAATTTTATCAATCCTGTTATTAATATGTTGCTGCTAAAATTTTCCATCAATAAACATGTTGATCAATTGAAATTTAATTGCATTGAAGGAGGAAGCGAATAATGCATATAAGACTAAAATTATGAAAATGGAAACAATTCTCACATATCTTAACATGTAAATTAATTGAGACTAGTGATAAAGATTGCAATGCTGGAACACTAAATTCATGTGGAAAGAAGATAGTCTCCAAATAAAGCCAACAAATTGCTGAAGGACGCAATAATTTGAAGTTTTCGGTTTAAGAATAGGTACTCCTGAAAGTTTCATTTCACATTTTGAACTTTTCAAGATATAAATACTATAAGTCTTAATATTTTTATTGAAAATGCCACAAGAAGGTCATAACCGATCAAATGCTCTATTGGCTGTGTGTGCTACTGAATGTCAATGGCAAATACAATTAAATAGCATGAAATGCTTTACCTTTTTTTGTACGTGAAAAAAAGAATTGTGCTCGTCATTAAAAACCGAAGCGTCAATGCAAGTTAAGGAATAAGTTTAATTGAAGATGAGTAATATATATGTATAGGCAAACATTCTTTTTTATCTAGAATAGTTTTTTAAAATTTTGTTACGAGTAAAATATATTTTAAAGTTCCTGATAATTTTTTTCACAATAAATTACTCAAATCCAATTTCCCATGTTCTCGTTTTTCCATCTTCAAATTTCGGCAAAATGGAAATTCTCCAATCACCTCCCATCATTGAATGGTTGCACATGACAAATTGTTGAAATCGTAATATTTTAAAGGTAAATAAAAAAATTGTAACAAATGTAGCTAGGATATGTTGAATGGTTTGAATTTCCACCAATTATGATTTGCTGGCCTTTGTACTCATCCAAATAAATTTCAAAATAAAACAAATCATTAAAAAAACGAAGGGGTCGGTAGTAGACCAGGGCGGATCTGTTTTCAGTTGGCAAGTTGTGGAATAACTCGTATAACAATAATTGACTCATCTTCCTTCTCAAAAAAGTTGGGAACATTAAAAAAAATCGGAAACAAACCTTGAAAATAAAATTGTCCAAAAAACTGCGAATTAACACGTTTGCCATAGTGTCATATTTGTTCTACTAGGAAAGTGCTTTCCAACGATAACCAAAATGCATAGTAAAATTATGACAATATTCCTATCTTCCTGTTTTCGTCTCACCGAACGACATTTTGCAGTACTTTTTGTTTGATCGATTTGGGGCCAATGGTTAACATTTTATATGTTTCAAGTCGATTCCTCATTTCGTTTAGAAGTTAGAAGTCTGTGGCAGACTAGCATAGTGACAAAGTCACTACAACAATATGGTTCCGTCAGGTTACCGTACGAAACACCAAAAAACTATTAAAACATTGTTGGATTTAAATGTTTTCAAGTAATTTCTCCATATTTTTTAACTTCCCAGTTCCCTATGAGAAGTTATTGTAATGGGGTCGATTTTGCGAATCCCAAATTTTGACATATCTCCACGTTTTAAGGTCTCTAGAATCCAAATCCATCGTTTTTAGAGAGATGTCTGTGAGTGTGTATGTACGTATGTGCGTATGTGCGTTCGAAATAATTTTTCGTCTCGATTATCTCAAGAACCAAAGATTGGATTGACGTGGGATTTTGACGCGTAATTACGTAACTTAAAATTGAATGACTTTTCAGCAAAATTGGTTTGACCGTTTTTTATTTAGGATGAAAAAACTGAAAAAACGACTGAAAATTGCTTATTTTTAAACTGTTGATACGCACTATTAATTCGTGCAGATACCAAATACCTTCATAGTGATGTTGTTATTATTGTGCGTTTTAGAAAAATTATGATCAAATTTGTAAAAAATGTTATTTCAAAATAAATAAAGATTAATTTAGAAAATTCCAAGCTTATATCATCAGGTTGGGGTGAATGGGAGTAGAGACGCTAATGCAGTTAATAATTGGATATTGTTATAAATAATTTAAAAACAAATTATAGCTTTTTTATTCACCCTACTGGGAAGTTACTCGTGTGGGCCCAAGGGTCGCACTGAGACCACATTTAATTTTTATTTTGTAGTCCTTGGCTGTTGACAAATTTTAATATCGATTTTTTTTGTACGGGATATTTTTATAAGCGATGGTTTTTTAGCCAGACTTTTTTGTATGGGGTATTTTTATAACCGCATATTTTCGTGCGAATATTTTGGCATCTGGTATTTTTGCATCAGATCAATAGTCCTGCACCCGTTGCAGCAAGAAACAAAGCAAAATAGATGTAATTAGGTCGCACGGCTCTTACTAGTTACTATTACGTTGAGATCATATCACAACATATTATATTAACATACAAATATTGTTGCAAATGGCGTATCGATTAGTCGAATTGAATTTTCTCCAGTTTTTTGTTGATGCTAATGTTTGAAAATCATTCAAGAATTATAATAACAGTGAAAGGTTTTTTATTATCCATATAAATGAGGTAGCCGTTTTCCCGTTGAGTGGTGAAAATTTTCAAAAAGACACCAATCCGCTCCTGCCTTTCATCATGAAAATTTGCACAGTCAAAACTTGTCTACATGCCCTTCTATCAATAACAAAAAAACCAAACTTTTTTGATTACTCAAAACAAACTTTTAAAAAAACTTTAAAAGGCAAAAACTTTGCAAAAGGATACTAAAGCTTTCAAACAAAAATAACTTAAAAATCAAGATACGCTGGGTGATGGCAACACAATTTTGGATGATTGTAAGATTTTCAGTGCAAGAAGGAAGAATGAAAAAAATTGGTAGAATAAGCTCAAAGGAGGTGCAAAATTCAGTCTTTGGAATATGTTGATACTATTTTCAGAAATAAACAAATATGAAATATCAGAAGATGATGTTTTTTTCGTATTCCACAATTTAAATTCAGCTCAGAGTTATATTTGCACGAAGAAAAATGTGCTAGCACAAATCGTATAAGCTGATATTATCAATACATGTATTTTACAAAGCTTCAATATCAAGAGATGAAAATTCAACTGGAGTTGTCAATTTTTAATAAATATAACATTCATACCCGGCAAAATAATCAAATATCTCATAAATTAGTTTCAAGTTCAATGAAAGGCTGAAATACCCCTCAATCTGCCTTAATTTGTTTCAAAACATGATTTTATTGAAGAAAAGGCCTCACCTAGTAACTTTACTGAATTCAACTTTAAATGTGGAAATTTTAAAGAAGATGCTGTAAATCGTTCAAATTATTTTAGACCCCGTTTGCCGTTTTAGACCCCGAGTAGTCGATCATTTTTGGAACAGAAATAATTTTTGAAGTAAATTCATTGCAATAGTTGTGTTTGCATTTGATGAAGTTTGTAATCGACTAAGTCCATTATAAACCAAGTGTAATTGTGTAAACTTTCAAGGATTTTTTCTCCATAGTTATGGAGTCATGGCACCTTCAATTTTCGATTTTTTTATTTTTGAAAAGTGGATTTTTTTAATGAAAACAAATACATATCTTAACTAAACTTTGCTTTTATATTTAATTAGTAATGAGTTATACAAATGTTTTTTGGTCACACGTCTGCTACAATTTGTTGAAAAAAAAACACCAAAAATCACGGTGTATACGATTGCTGCTCACTGAAAAGTTTAATAATAAAAAAACGGGGTATTAATAAGCATCAAAGCCGCTATAGAATGAACTACCAAAAAGATTTGGATGAAGAATAGCAACATGGCGGTGTTTTTTCAAAAATCTATGATTTTTGTCGCTTAAAACCTGCTGCAACTTGAAAAATGGTGTGCTGATTTTTTCATCCGTAGTTAATTATAAGCGTTAACATGTGTAGATTAATGTGTGAAAATGTCAGAACGGTCAGATAAATATGTTTTTTTAATCGTGCAGAACAACTTGAAAACTTTGTTTTGAACAAAATCGCGCTTTAAGTTATAATATAATTTAAAAAAAAAAAACATTACCTTAATTCAATGTGCAATGCCTACGCCATACTTTATCCCTTCCCCTCGCTGAAATTCTTCATCTGCTTGGGATTTCTGCTGTTCTGGCCTTTTTAGACGCCTCGGTGCTGCTTTTTGCGGCTTGCTTGATTCTTGCAGCATCTCGCTTCCCTGCATGTTCCATCGCATTTTGAACTACAGTGATTTCCATAATTTGCATTATTTTCAGTAAAGTTATGAACTCTTCATTGAATACAAATGCAGAAGTATTGGCAGCAATTTTGATAATATTTTTTGCCTAGAGGTCATATTACAAATGCAAGAATTGAAGCTTTCAATGTTGTTTTGAGTGAAATTCCCTAAGCAGCGCTACAATAAATCGTCCGAAGTTAAGTCTTCACAGATTGGTTTTAAAATTTGTTGTGGTTCATCATCCAAAGATGGAGGATACTGGAAATTTTTTAAAGCACTTTAACCAGCTGCCTCAGCCCTGCGTCAGTTACACCAAGACTTTTTTCCAATTGGTCATTTAGAGTGTTGAAGATTTTCGTCTGTAAAAGTTTCGTGGTGGTATCCTGCCGAAATTTCCTTGCGCATGTTTTCAACCGAATCAGGATTTCATCGTATTTCTAGGTCATAGTAAGTAGACAAAGTATTCATTAGTTGATAGTAAGCTGACCTTTATTTTTAGACATTTTTCTTTATTTTTTTGCTACGATCAACTGTTTTTTGCTTCTTTGACTCTACTAAACTTTTTTTTTCACGCGCAAGATAATACCATTGACTTTCATTTTCTCGGTAGAACCTTCATGATTTGCTGAGCAATTTTCTTCGTAAAATTCTTCAAATTCTATTGTGCTTTTTTTATTTCCATGTAGAGCAGAGCGTATAATAACTAAATTTTACATTGAGGTTCATCATTTTACCAGTCCGCTTTTCTAATCACAGAAACTATTCTTAAAAGCTATGTATATCCCCGTTTGGCCCACGATTCATCACCTGACACAGTAACATGATTTTCAAATTCGACAGCAGGTTAATTTTGGTCCTTTTTTTCGTTGCCAACTTTATTAAGAACAACCATGAGAACAGCGACAACAGCAATATTTATGTTTTCGGATCAACTGGAACATTTAGCTCATCACTTTTTCAACTTAGCTGCACTAGGCACTTCGCACACTTGATCCGCTCAGCCCAGGTCCGGTGCTTCCGCTCAGACCGCTTCAGCACTTTTTGGATAGAAACCGATTTTGTGCGGATGCCGGAATCAAATGAGCAACAGCTCAATTGTTTGCTTTTATTCTATGTAAAGTTTTATTTGGTGCATTGCTTGTCGAGCACTGACGATATCTTATGAACTGAGCCTAGAAACATATTGAAAATCTGTCGGAGCTGAGCTGAGCAGACCTGAGCGGATCAAGTGTGCGAAGTGCCTTAGTAAACTTTTCACAATTTTCATTACTAAATCCATTTTCCAATAAATTTCCTTTTTTTGCACGTATTTGTCGAGAACTAGATGCTCTACCTTGTTTCGTATGAATAATTTATAATTATTTTTGCTCTGAATAACGAGCACAGACTGAAATGTATATAATAAGCAGAGATAGCCTCGTGGCTTATACAACATATATACACTGTGTTTCAAAAAAACGTGTCGCCAATTATATCTCCTTTTTAACTCGTCAACTTAATTACTTTGATGGTCCTGATGTTTTGTAACTTTCGATACTTGGGAGATAAAGAATCATAACATTATGAGTGCTATATATAAAAGGTATATTGAAGTAGTGTTCTTGATAAGTCAGCCAAAAGGACCAAGCATAAGTTTCGCACAGGCTGCAAGATATACTAAAACTAGGGATGCCACGATACGCCTTTTTGGCGATAAGATACCGATACTCTTACAAAAATATCGGCGATACCGATAAGCTCCGTGAATTCAAAAATGAAAGTAAAATAAATGAAACACAAGTTAGGTTATATTTTTTCATTAATATAAAAAATATAGACAGGTTGAGATTAGTAAATTTTTTTAGTAATTAAAATTAACATTGAGTTTAACAAGTTTGTTAAAATTAGATCTGCAGTGGAAAATAATCTCTCAGATGCGACAGAACTTATTTGGAAACTAAAGTACTTCTGCGCCATTTATTTCAAGTTTGGGTATAAGACTTCATTGCGCCAGAAAACGCACGGATATACATCTCTTGATAAATTAGGAAGGTTCTCTCGACTTCTTTATTGAGAGAATTACAGCTCAAAGTAGACAGAGGCTCATCTTCCTGGGACTCTCTAATAATATTTTCACAAACGCTCCAAAGCCCACCACTTACAGTTACAGTACTAGATGTAGGTAGGTAGATGTGTGTAGGCCGTGTTTGAAATAGTTTCGGAATGCAGTGCTACATTAAGATCAAGTAACTGAACAAGACGTTTTTTGTCGTAGTAGTAGTAGACTGTAATTGAAATATTCGAGCTTTGTAACGAGAATCAAGCATTATGGCTAAGCAATATGTTTCTTCATTTTCCAAACCATCAAATTTTTCATAAAGAACCAATACCAAGTCAGCCGCTATTTTTTGCGATTGCGATGAATTCTCCCTTTTTGTCGACGGACTTCTTATGTTTTCCAATAATTTTCGAAGACTGTTAATTAAATAAAGTACCGTTGAATCGGCAAACCCGAAGTGTCGGCGATATATCGGTATCGGATGGATCTCTGATTAAAACTTCATTAAAGTTCATTATCAAGTGAAATAAGAGTCTGGCAATGTTGACGATGCATCAGGTAGAGGTCCTAAGGAAGCGATCTCTACAAGGAATATATATATATATATATATATATATATACAGGGTGTTTTGTATTCGGTGGCATAAAATGACACCACGTATTCTTTGAAGTGTCTCGAGAAAAAAATCGTATTGGAGGGGGGTGGTAAATCCGAAGGGGTTTCGAGATATAGGAGGGGGAAGTACCCCGCTCCATAACCACGACCTGGCACGTGTAAATCGTCATAACTATTTTATTTTTATGTGTAGACTTTTGAAAAAGGATGCGATTGATAGCCTGTCAAGGTATCTTTTTAGGAATGTATTAACAATTGCCCCCAATGCTGCCAGTTTTACACGAAAAAATGAGAAACTTAAAACAACCGGAAAAAAATTGCCTGTCAAGGTATCTTTTTAGGAATGTATTAACAATTGCCCCCAATGCTGCCAGTTTTACACGAAAAAATGAGAAACTTAAAACAACCGGAAAAAAATTGCTAATTTTGACTTTCGCGACCGTGTTAAACGCTAAAGTGATGTCCTAACCTATAAAAATTATTATCTTGACAGAAAGCCTTACTTTCTGCTTGAATACTTCCGAAGAAAAAGGTTGCCGATTTTCCTTTGTTTCCTTCGAAAAATAGAAAACTCATAATTTGTGTGATCCCTCGGAATTAGCCAAACGTCATAAAATTTTATTATCTACCTGGCATAATCCCACAGTGGAAAGATTTTTGAGTGATTGGTTTTCTTCATGCTATTTGTTGGATCTGCTTTAGTATTGAACAGTTTTTAGGCTGAGATAATTAAAATCCGACGTTTTAAGGATGACATAAAGTTAATGTTTAATAATCAGCACCTGATAATAAAAAGGGGTATAAATGTTGTGTCGAAATGCTGCATAACTTAGTCGAATCGTCAATTGAAAAGAATCAAGGAGTGCTTATTTCTTAACATATTCAATCATGACTAACTTCACCAACGAGAAATATGCTGACATACAATACATTTACGGATTTTGCGATGGCAATGCCGCATGGTGCACACGAGGAATATCAAACGAGGAATCCGAGCCGACGATTACCGGACACCAGAACCTTCATGAGACTGCAAAGGAACTTACGAGAGTTTGGAAGTTTCCAATCGCAGCGTTTGGACAACTGACTAGGAACTTTCAGGGACGCCGATCAGGAGGAGCGCATACTATCCATAGTACGCAACGAACCAGACGTATCAACTCGCAAGCTAGCTTTGCGGCTGGGCTTATCGGCAACCGCAATTTGGAGAGTTTTAAGCAAGGAAAGGATGCGCCCTTACCATTTTCAACCCGTGCAAGAGTTATTTCCCGAGGATTACGTGAAAAGGGGTGAGTTTTGTGAGTGGCTTAACGAACGGGATCGAACGGACTCCAAGTTCATTAGTAACATTTTATGGACCGACGAGTCACATTTTTCAAGGGATGATGTCAACAACTTCCACAACAGCCATCTTTGGGCTATTATCAATCCCAGAGTAACCAGAGCCACCTCTACATAGCGTAGATTTAGCAAAAATAGTGGGCAGGCGTCCTGGGGCGTAGGATAGTTGGGCCATTCCGTTTGCCGGATAGGCTGAATTCTGCCGGATATCTAAATTTTTTGGATAAAGAGCTGCAAGCTTTACTGGAAGATACACCAATAATCAATTTGAACAGGATGTCTTACCAACACGATGGTGCTCCAAGCCATACTGGCCGATAAATCACCCATTGGCTTGCCTCAAACTATCCAGGAAGGTGGATAGGTCGAAATGGTCCAATTAGCTGGCTACCCGGGTCTCCAGAACTAACTTTCCTTAATTTTTTGTGTGGGTTGTAATGAAACAAGAAGTTTACAAGACACCTGTGTCATCAGTTCAAGAATTAAATTTAAGAATTGAGGCAGCTAGTGAAAAAATAGGAGACGACCTCATGCATTTCGATGTAGTCACAGAAATTAAGAAAAGAGCTCTTCTTTGCATTTCTGTGGAAGGAAGACACTTTGAACAGTTGATGTGATCACAAGCAATACAGTAATACTGCTGTTTAATCATAAGTTCAAAATAAATTGTTACTTTAGATCTTTAGTTATTTTTTTCCATAATAAAGTAAGTTGGCAAATTTTCTATTTTTCGAAGGAAACAAAGGAAAATTGGCAATCTTTTTCTTCGGAAGTATTCAAGCAGAAAGTAAGGCTTTCTGTCAAGATAATAATTTTTATAGGTTAGGACATCACTTTAGCGTTTAACACGGTCGCGAAAGTCAAAATTAGCAATTTTCTTCCGGTTGTTTTAAGTTTCTCATTTTTTCGTGTAAAACTGGCAGCATTGGGGGCAATTGTTAATACATTCCTAAAAGATACCTTGACAGGCTATCAATCGCATCCTTTTTCAAAAGTCTACACATAAAATAAAAATAGTTATGACGATTTACACGTGCCAGGTCGTGGTTATGGAGCGGGGTACTTCCCCCTCCTATATCTCGAAACCCCTTCGGATTACCACCCCCCTCCAATACGATTTTTTTCTCGAGACACTTCAAAGAATACGTGGTGTCATTTATGCCACCGAATACAAAACACCCTGTATATATATATGATGCGCCTTCCTATATAAGCTCACTATGTTTTTAAACTTCCCTTGTGTGAAGTTCTTATAGTCGCCTCGAAAATCGAAATTGAAATTTTCAACATATCTTTACGTTTTGAGGTCTTTAAGTGTTTTAGAAAGCAGTATGTATGTACATACGTCCGCACGTACGTACGTGCGTTCGTGCACAGTTTTTTTCTAGGAGCATAACTCACGTTAACAAAGTCGTATCGACTTCGTTAAGGTGTCAATCAAAGCGCCTTTGCAATCTTGAAAGCTGGTTGGTTTTTAGAAAACTTCGATCAAGGGGGCTTGCTGTCTTGATCCCTTGAAGGTCATTTCTTGTCATGCGTTATATCTCACGAACCAAACATGGGATTTCCATCATTGAGATGCCAATCGACGCGTATTAACATTGGTGTAACATTGTCAAATTTGTAAAAAAAATGTTGGAGCCGTTTTTTAATTTATTTAAAAAATAGAGAAAATAAATTGAGGTTTTTTTCATAAACAATAATTTTTAGCCTGATTCGCAAAACACAGTGATCAATGTTTATAAATTTTATTATACTACAGTTCTTGGAAAAAAATCAGCAAAACTTTTTCTCATGATTACAAAAAAAAAAGCCGCGAGGTGCGGACCCTTGAGGTCCACACGGTCAACTACCCAGTTATATCTACATAAACATCAAAAACATTAAACACAATAATAATTTTGAAAATACTACTACTTTAAGTAATAACAAGGAGAGGTATTCGTAGCTGTAACAGGAATGGGTTAATATGATTCATATTATCTACGAAAGGGTCCATTGATTACGTAAGGTTTTTGATCGATGTGAACAGATTGAATATTCAAGCGGATCAATCGGTGGGGGCCGTTTCTACGTTATTTGTTATTTTCACATCCATGCTTCAGGGACAAACGAGCGCTAGCAAAAATGAATGTAGTTTTTGTTATTACGCCCACTGAAAGGATTTTGTCACGTAATGGCCATTTTGAATTTTTGCGTTCAAAATTGCCATGATTTCAGCATAATCACTGAATTTAAAAAAATTCACAATTTTAAATCAATCAAATTAATTAAAATAGGTTCAATTGCATGTAAAAAGTAAATGTATTACAATTGATGATGGTTATTGAAATCTTACGATTACTAAAGAATGAATCTACTGAAAAAATATAATTTTTTATTCGATGAAAGCATTTTAAAGCATATGATTTTGCAACGTAGTGACTACAAAACATTTTACCATTCAAAGCGTTGATTACCACAAATGCAAATTTGATTGAAATTTTGATGATTTTGAAAATTTAAGCAGTTTTTTTAATTAAAAGACTATAAAAACTATTAAATATCTGCTTAAATTACGCAAATATTTGAAAATTTTGATTGAATTTACAACAATATTTTTAGAATAAAAGATATAAAGTAATATCATTCGTATGAACCCTCTTTACATGGTAACTTTCAATGTTTTTTTATGTTTAATTTAGCTTTTTTCAAAATCATGGAAGACAATTTGGCCCGTTTCTCTTCAAAAACTTATAAGAATGTATAAATTTTATAAACATTTATTACTGTGTTGTACAAATCAGGTTAAAAATTTATTTTTTTTATGTAAAAGACTAATTTCTTGCATTTTTTTTTTATGAAATTAAAAAACGGCTCCAACGAAATTTTTGTAAAGGCAGAAACATAACAAAAATGTTAATGCACGTGTATTGACACCTTAATGATGCATATATTATATCTAGTTCGTGAGATATAGTGAATGACAGAAATGACCTTGAAGATCATGTTGACTGTTAATGATTTTTTATTTTCAATTTTTTTTTGTAATTATGAGAAAAAGGTTTGATGATGTTTTTACAAGCACTGCTTGCAGTATATAAATTTTATAAACATTGATGACTGTGCTCCGTAAATCAGGTTAAAAATTTATTGTTTATGAAACAAACCTATTTTTTGCACTTTTTTTTAAAATTAAAAAACGGCTCCAAGAAATTTTTTAAAAACTTGATAGAATCACATGAATGTTGATACGCGTCGATTGATCAAGGAAATCGTATGTTTGGTTCGCAAGATATAACGCATGACAGAAATGACCTTCAAACTGGCAAAACAGCAAACCCCCCGCCCGACCCAAGTTTCCTAAAAACTAATCAGCTCTTAAAATTGCAAAGACGCTTCGATTGACACCTTAACAAAGTCGATACGACTTTGTTTACGTGAGTTATGCTCGTAGAAAAGTGTCCACGAACGTACATACTTACGTACGTACGTACGTACATACACACACATACATCTACCTTTCTAAAAACACTTTATATATACTCTATAGACCTCAAAACGTAAAGAAATGTTGAAAATTTTAATTTCGATTTTCGAGGCGATTACAAGAATTTCCCATATACTGGGAAGTTAATAAATTAAAAATAAAAAATCATTAAAAGTCATCATGATTTTCAAGGTCATTTTTGTCATTCACTATATCTCATGAACCAGATATGATATTTGCATCATTAAGGTGCCAATAGACGTGTATTAACATTTTTGTTATGTTTCTGCCTTTACAAAAATATCGTTGAAGCCGTTTTTTAATTTAATAAAAAAAAATTGCAAGAAATTATGATTTTTCATAAAAAAAAATTGTTTTAACCTGATTTGCCCAACACAGTAATAAATGTTTATCAAATTTATAAATCCTTACGTTTTTGAAGAGAAACCAATTTTTAGTAGTTTTGTTATTTAGTGTTCGTAAGATTTTAATTACTTCCTCCATCCATCACCTTCTTCCTCCCATCATCATTCGTATGGCTATTTAGTTTTTACATGCAATTAAATCGATTATTGACTGCACATTCAATGTTTTTCAAGACCAACTGAAAATATGAAATAAGTATTAGTCTGGTTGATGTTAAATCGTAAAAAAAAAACAAATCCAATGGTTATGCCGAAGTCATGGCAATTTTGAACACAACTATTCAAAATGGCCACTACGCGACAAAATCTCTTTAGTGAGCGTAATCACAAAAACTGCATTCATTTTTGCCAGCTATCTTTTGTGATGCTTGCATCGATATGGAAATAACAAATAACGTAGAAAAGGCTTTGTAACCTACCCCCCCCCCGATTAATCCGCGTGAATATTCAATCAACCCCCTTACCTACGTAATCAATGCACGCTCCCATAGATGATACGATTCATATTAAGTCATTCCAATTACTGTTATGAGAGGTACATTATTATTATTTAAAGTAGTATTATTTTCATAATTATTATTTTGTTTAGTATTTTTAATATTTATGTAGATATGACTGGGAAGTTGACCGTGTGAACCTCAAGGGTCGCACCTCGCGGCTTATTTTTAAAAGAATTTGACTTTCATTTTATTAAAATCGTGCTTTTACAAGCTAATTCTAACAAAAACTACCAAAAAATGGATTTCTCCAAAATGAAGGTGCCACATCTCCCCAATTTAATTTTTTTTCAAAACTAGTCAATAAAATATTATGGATTCCCTACGAATCTATAAAGTTAGACACATGAAGGCGTAAATTAACAGAACGACGACTGCTTGATCATTGGGTTTCAGATATTTCGTTACATTTTTAAATGGTATTTGTCAATAACTATTATAATATCTAAATCACCACACTGCCAAGAAACCATATTGTCACTAACATTAAATATATTTTCTATAGTTTTCCTTCATCAAAAATCAATCATCTGAGGATTGTGATATAGTCTCGTTCAAAACTAGCATAGGAGAACGCTGGTACAAGAAGTAATGGCAAGCAGATTAAAAATAACGTATGTACCACCGTTTATAGCAGTTTTTCTGAATCAATTAAAAATCAATAACATACTCCGAACGCCACTTTGTCTATAGGAATTTACATAGCAAACGGGAGTATCTTCAAAAAATTGTCACCGAATCTTTACATTGGTTCAAACGTGTTCAAAATGTTCCTTTCTTTTTGGTTTGCGTCGTGAGACATGATTATCTGTTTGTACATCTGCGCCATCCTCTGCAACAGTAAGTAGACATGGGATGTGCTGTTACAATACCATCGTGATGATTAGAGGTGTCGCTATAGGATGCAACACATGGAATAGTGGAGCACGGTAAGCTGGCATTACTCTCCTTGTGATTAGTGTTACCGATGCATTTGGTTACCATTAACCAATAGTGTCAGGGAATACTAATTCGCCTCAGCGAACATTCTCATTTGGAAAGCAATCGTTAAGATACTGCATCTGGTGCCATCCACTTAAATCTTTCTGGGATAAAGAAGATTCTGATGGCAAAACAATGCGAGTCACACTTTAACTAGTTTTGCCTGCAGCATCTTTTGCTAGGGATCTCGTGATGTGCGCACTTTTCCATTCGTATTTGGCACGTACGTGCGAGTAAGTAGCATGTTTCTGTTAGAAAGGTTATCTGCACTCATCATCAACGTCAATCTTGAAGCGCGCAGATCCGCATCGCTTAATTGCTGGCAATACTTAACGGCTAGGATCTAGCCACTCTAAGCAGAGTATTTCGGCAATAGCCTATTTCGCGCATTGCACTTTAAATGAAGTAAGACTGAATCGGTATTATATAACCGAAATGATAAAGGAAAAACTATTATTGATAGAACAATATCGGCAGCAGGATCTGAGGTTGGTACACTGCCTGACAATATGCCACTTCGTATTAGCGGAACTTTTGTCACATGCGCATGTATGAATTGCCGCCACGAAGTCAGGCAACGCGACGCGACGCCACCAAACTCTTAATCCATGATCCATCATGCCGCCAAACCGGAGCGGCAATAATAGTTACTCCGTTCACGTATGTATGAATTGAAGAAGCAAGAAGTCCACATATCAATTGCATCTTTGCCTATGCCATTGTCATTGCAAGGAAGACGTACTTAGCTGGCCTGCATTGAAATCCGCCACAGCGGTGATGCAATCGCGGATCTCTGCGCAATATTTGTGCTGATCCTGGAATCATGCATCTTTGGGTCACATTTATCACGCCGTTGACAATAATAATTCGCAGCTGACTTCGATTGTCCGCCAATATTCGATTGTAGAGCGATTTGTAATATTTGAATAAACGACGAACACGTGTGATATCCAGAGGATTTTCCTGCATATTGATACCAGCATTGAATACTTTTCGAACACAAAGCTCCATTTGCTTTTGATTCTGCAATTGAACATTTAATATCCAATGCCCGCGTAAATGTTTTCGGTCCTAAACCCAATTCATTGCTTCAGCAAAGCTGTGCTACGATCCATCAATATTTTGTTAGTTACTGAATGTGGGACTAAATAATATATGGATAAAAAGTAATAGTCATACAGCATCCATTCTACCAAGGAGAAATCACGACCTCGTCGTCTCAGATCGGGATGAATTTTTTCAAGGATATTTTTTTGTAACGTTGGGAGGTAGAAATCTTCAAAAGATACCGATCAGCTCCTGCCTCTCGGCATGCCGGATTTCTACCGACTAAAACCACCTCCGTTTCCTTCAATCACTCTCTCCATCAAAAATTAGTAATTCTTCGTATTTAAAATTTTAAGGACATAGTACTTTCCAGACGATAAGAATCGCTATAAGGGATAGTACCAAATATGTTAATTTTAGTGTCCTTTTATTTAGGTTATTATTCAGACTATATGTTTATGAATTATTTCCTGTTGATTACATGTTTGGTTTTGATTTTAGTGGAGCTGATTGTACTTGTGACTTACTGCGAAAGTTGGTCCTGAAGGAGATATTTTTTAGTGTCGTTTTAAAGGAAGTTGAGTTCGCTATTTTTAATTTTGTCAGGTAGTGTATTGTAAAAGTTAGCTGCTTTGTAGAAGGGGTCTTCTTTTAGCCGATCAGTTCTGGCAAATGCTATAGCTATATTATTCATGTTTCTCATTCTGTAAGTGTTTTTCCCCTCAATTTTGTCCAATTTCACAGCAGTATACTCATTATGGTGTAAATTTTTATATTCTTCCTATATTCAATTCCTAACCTCCCCAATTTTGAGAAAAACCGCTTAAGGGGTCTACCCTCTTTATCATTTTCAAAAAATCGAATTTTTTATTGCATTTTTGGAAAGTATATACTACTGTGTCCAAAAAGTAGTCGGGATTTTTCGATTTAAATTACGCGGGTAAATATTTTCGCTCAATTTTTTTTAAGTTGGTAAAACTGTTACTGACTTCCATGCCAAATTATATGTCAAAAAATTCATTAATGTTTGAGTTACGCTTGTTTTCGTGCGACACAAAAAGTGAATTTGGTGATTTTTACAATGTCTGAAATTATTCAACAAAAAAGTGCGATCAAATTTTGTTTCCTGAATGGAATAAATGCTGCAGAAACGTTGAAAATGTTGGAGAAGGCTTACGGGGACCGAGCTCTACCAAAATCAACAACATATGATTGGTATAAATTGTTCAAAGAAGGTAGAGAACGCGTTGAAGACGAAGAGCGTCTTGGTCGACCATCGACCTCAACTGACGATGCTCACATCCAAAAAGTGAAAGAATTAGTGCTTGCAAACCGGCGACTAACTAAAAGAGACATTGCTGGTGAAATTGGCGTATCAAAAGGATCAATTAGTTCCATTTTGAAAGATGTTTTGGCATCAAACGTGTCAAGTCTCGATTGGCACCAAAAATGCTGAATTTTCTTGAAAAACAGCGTCGTGATGATGTGTGTGAAACAATGCTCTCTGACTATCAGGCGGTTTATAAACGCATTATTACAGGAGATGAGACTTGGTTTTACGCTTACAATCCCGAAACAGCCGACCAATCGAGTGAATATTGTGCCAAAGGTGAAGCAAGACCGAAAAGATCGCGTCAAAGTCGCTCAAAAATCAAGGTGATGTTGACTATTTTCTTCGATTTTCGTGCTGTAGTGCATTATGAATTCCTTCCACCCGGTCAAACTGTCAACAAGGAATACTATTTGAGTGTTATGCGTCGTTTGCGTGAAGCTATTTGTGAAAAGAGGCCGGATTTATGGAAAGACAACTCTTGGTTTTTACACCACGATAATGCGCCATCTCACACTGCACTGATTCTTCGTGACTTTTTCGCTAAAAATGCAACCAATATCGTTCCGCAACCACCTTATTCACCTGATTTGGCTCCGTGTGACTTCTGGCTATTTCCAAAACTCAAAATACCACTCCAAGGAAACCGTTTCGAGTCAATTGAAGACATTCAACGTGAATCGGCGCGCGATCTGAAGGCTATACCGGAAGAAGACTTTTTGGCATGCTTCGAGGACTGGAAAAAGCGGTGGCATAAGTGTATTATATCGGGAGGGGACTATTTTGAAGGGGACAAAATTGATTTGAATGAATAAATAAAGATTTTTTGATTTATAAAAAAATTTCGACTACTTTTTGGACACAGTAGTATATGCAGAAATAGGATATTAAAATTTTATAAAGATCGGAGCAGCCTAACTGTATTTTTGGGCAACTTTAACTTTGCCACCCGAGACCGATTCTTCATTAAAAAACTTTACCCGAGTTTTTCTCGAAACAACGTTGATGAAATCTCGGGAACTACTGAACCGATACTCACCAAATTTTTACCAGACATTCTTTTAACTACTAAAACAGCGCGAATAGGGTTTTTCAAAATTTTGATGATTTGAGATATTTTTTTTGGCCGAAAACGGTGCAAAATGCATGTTTTTTCGTATTTGTTCAAAAAATGTCCGTCTTTTTGTCAATTTTGCAAAAATAAAAAATCGCCCTATTCGCGTTATAGCTATTAACATACTGAACCTAAAACTATTTGATTTTTTTTTGTTTCAGACCAACCATCTCGAAAATTTCATCAACAGCGCACACCCCTATCGTTTTTTCGACATTTTTCAACCAGCATTTTCATTGATAAAGACTGACATAAATGAATAAAATTTTTTTTTGTGTATTTCGAGAGTGTATTTGCTGATCGTTACCCCCCTATATTAATATTTACAATTTAAACCTATCTAAAAAAATTATTGAAAATAACCTGTTTTTACACTGCTAAATGAGGGAAGACTCCTGAAGTTCTTAGCGTCTTTTATTAATTAGTAAGGTATTCAGTAAATAGAAGCAGTGTAGTGTTTGAAGTGGCGCGCCCAACCCGAGATCATAGGGTCGTTTGTTTGATTTTCAATCGGCGTATTTTTTTTAATTTTTGAATGTTGGTTGTTTTAAGGTGAATCATAAATGTGCAACTACAAACACATCAGCCACTGTTCGTTCATTTATATTGGTGAATTATACTAAAAACTCAGTTTAAAACGGTTGGATAGCTAAAAGTTGTTGTATTCGGAGCAAAATCGTAACTTCGAATTTGTGTGCAAAGCTTCGACGAAATAAACGTATATTTAAAATAATGACAATAATAACAAAAAATTCAAGATATTTTTCTCAAAAAACAATCAAATTAAAAATAAAATACGCATTTTATTATAGAATGTAAATAAGGTTGAATAAAATCATTGAAACATCTATATATATTTTCAAATTATTATTTTTTGTATGATTATTATCTGTAGGTAATGTTCCTGAAGTGTTTGGTATTTTTCAAAGCACTCAGGTAAATGTAGGGGCACTTGATAGCGCTTACATTGCTAAGTTGTCTCATAACGTTTGTTGTGATCAACGCATACATGGCACATTTTCGAAGGATTCTGTTTTGTACTTGTTGGTGGATAACGCTCCGAAAAATGACTGCGATTTTTAGCTCGCACTGTTATTGGTACATCACTTTGTGGGGGACGTCTCGAGTGCTGTAATCGGGTAAAACTACTTTGGACAGTAACGGCGAAAGTTCGTACGAGGTGTGGATTGGCTAGAAGTAGCAATATTGCTTCTGTAACATAATTTGAAAAACAAGCCGCGAGGTGCGACCCTTGAGGTTCACACGGTCAACTTCCCAGTAATATCTACATAAACATCAACAACATTAAACACAATAATAATTTTGGAAATAATATTACTTCAAGTAATAACAATGAGAGGTATTCATAGCAGAAACAGGAATGAGTTAATATGAATCATATCGTCTACGGGAGGGTCCATTGATTACGTAAGGTTTTTGGTCGATGAGGACAGATTGAATATTCACGCGGATCAATCGGTGGGGACCTTTTTGGTCTTTAAAAATTTTGTATACGCAGTCAAAAATAGGTTCAATTGCATATAAAAAGTAAAATGTATTACAAATGATGATGGTTATTGAAATCTTACGATTACTAAAGAACAAAACTCCTAAAAACTAGAATTTTTTATTCGATGAAAGCTTTTCAAAGCATATGATCTTGCAAAGTATTGACTACAAAACATTTTACCATTCAAAGCGTTGATACTGCAATGCAAATTTAATTGAAATTATGTTGGTTTTCAAAATTTAAGCATATTTTTTAATTAAAAGACTAAATCTGCTCAAATTATGCAAATATTTTAAAACTTTGATTGAATTTACAATAATTTTGTTAGAATAAAAGATATAAAGTAATATCATTCGTATGAACCGTCTTTACATGGTAACTTTGAATGATTTTTTATTTTTAATTTAGTTTTTCTTCATTATCATGGAATTTTTTTTGCCGGTTTCTCTTCAAAAACTGATAAGAATGTATAAATTTAATAAACTGGTATCACTGTGCTGTGCAAATCAAGTTAAAAAAATATTTTTTATAAAAAAAACCATAATTTTTCGCATTTTCTTCTATTAAATTAAAAAAACGACTGAAACGAATTTTTATCATGTTAAAAACTTCACAAATATGTTAATATACGTCAGCTGACACCTTAATGATGCAAATATTATATCTGGTTAGTGAGATATAGTGAATGACAAAAATGACCTAGAAGATCATGATGACTTTTAATGATTTTTTATTTTTTATTTAATTTTTTTACGTAATCATGAGAAAAAGTTTTGATGTTGTTTTTACAAACATTGGTGAGAGTATATAAATTATATAAACATTGGTTACTTGGACTTGAAAATAAGGTTAAAAATTTATTGTTTTTGAAAAAAAAAACCAATTTTTGGCACTTTTCTTTAAAAAATTAGAAAACGGCTCCAAGAATTTTTTTAAAAACTTGATAGAATCACATAAATGTTTATACTCATCGATTGACACCTTGTTCAAGGAAATCGTACGTTGGATTCGCGAGATATAACGCATGGCAGATATGACCTTCAAACGGGCAAAACAGCAAACCCCCCCGACCGAAGTTTCCCAAAAACTAATCAGCTCTTAAGATTGCAACGACGCTTCGATTCACATCTGAACGAAGTCGATGGGACTTTGTTTACGTGAGCTATGCTCGTAGAAAAAAGTGTCCACGAACGTACAGACGTACGTACGTACGTACGTACACACACACACACACATACGTCTCCCTTTCTAAAAACACTTTATATATACTCTATAGACCTCAAAACGTAAAGAAATGTTGAAAATTTCAATTTCGATTTTCGAGGCGATTACAAGAACTTCCCATATACTGGGAAGTTAGAAAAATTAAAACCACCACAGCAGAAAAGGCACAGGAGCTACGAAAATAACAATACCGGCTGAAAACCGTCTGTTGAAGAGAGTTTGCCTATTAGATCGGATTTAAACCAAGGTTGAAATACGTAAAGAGGTTTTAGAAGAAACTTTAAAGTGAATAAATGTTCAAACGATACGGAGACTGCTTGTGGATGAACACTTAACTGCAAGAATTCCTGCTAAAACGCTATTTTAAACGAGAAAAATGCGAAAAAAACCGTTAACATTGGACTGATCTGGATTAGCGAAAGGTTATAGTTATACAAACCTGGAGAGCGTTTAAGCGCCTAATGTATCACACCAACAGCTAAACACTCAGCTATTAAACTGGTCTGGGTATGTTTTTTTCTATTATGGAGTTGGAAAAATAGCAGTTTTCAAGACGATTGCACATCGTGACCAAATGGTAAGTTCTATACAGTAATACCCCGACTTATACGACGCGGTATTTCTTTTTGGTCACCGTGCGCATCGGCGTATTCGATTTCCGACAAGTTCGAACTTTTTCCATGGAATTGTTTTACATACGCAGTTAGCGTTGACAGACGTCTCGTATTTCCCGGAACAGGACATAATTTTAAACGTCCCGCCGGGAATACTGTCTCGTATTTCAACATTTTTCGATTAAAATACGTACCGCGTCGCGCATGACTCCGACGGATAGCTCGGAGTCGCGAAGTAGTATTATTTGCTAGTTTTTTTTTGTATTTTTCTAAAATTGTGAACTATTTCCCATCTTCTTTGCATGGAAAAACTCTAACTCCTCAAATTTTTGTTATGGGATGCCCTCTTGGCATATCCCACCTTTGAAAATAAAAACTCTCATATTTGCGGCAAAACAAATAGTATAGTAATTGTTCTAAGAATGTGATTTATTCGTTATTTTCAGCACAATATATTCAATATATTCAGTTTAAATAGATTGCCTGGGCATCAAAGGGAGGATGCGAGTTTACAACTGCTTGAGCTCCACATTATCTTCGATTAAAGCACGATTTGCGAAGACAGTTGTTATTTATTGAGAGATAAATCACGCATTTTGTATGAAAATTTTTGTTCTTAGAATTCATCTTTTGCGATGAGCATTGTTTAAATGCATAAAACGGATGAACGGTTTTCGTACGTACGTTCAATTGTTTCAAAAAATGTGTCATGAGAGACAGACAAGACACGCATTTCATGTTGAATTGATAATGATCGTAAGTTGACCGTGTCTAACATGAAGTGAAGCATGTAATTATTAATTTCTGAGGTAGGTATCTAGTACCTTTACTTTTGTGTCGCAACAGATGCATCTTTGCTTGTGAGGTTATTATGAGACATCTCAATATGGTTGTTTCTATTTGGATAGAATATTTGAAAACTTCTCGGCTGCGATCGTTGGTTTGGTTCAAGATTTATATTGAAGTCATATTACAACGAGGCTTGCTTCAATGGCCCATAAGTGAAGCTGTTCTTTGAGTTCTACTGTAGAATATAAAAAAAAATTGTATAAGTCTGGAATAATCAAATCTTGCATATTTTGTTCCTGCAATTTTATGTTGGCTTTTGAAGTTTGATTGTTGTCTATATATTTTCATGGTACTCCAAATATGACTTGTAATAATCAAATAAGAGACAGCCACCTACACCGTTTCTTTATTAAACTGAATATTTCATTTCTTCAACATCCTAGTGTGAATGGGAAGTTCTTGTAATCGCCCCGCAAATTCAATTTGAAATTTCAACATATCTTTACATTTTAGGCTCTTTAGAATAAATTTAAAAGTTTTTGGAACGAGGTCTGTATATGTGTGTGTACGTCCGTGCGTGCGTCCGGGGTCATTTTTTTAACTACGACGATAACTTTCGAATGAAAAGTCGAATTGACTTTTTTGAACTGTCAATCGAAGTGTATTTGGTTAGGTGACCTACAAGGTCATTTCTGTCATGCACCTTAAATGCATCATCAACCTCTGACCTTTGCGCCCGCAACCTTCCAGCGCACTCTAAATACCATTCTGAACAAGCCTCGAAGTGCGACCCTTGAGGTCCACACGATCAACTTCCCAGTAATATCTAGATAAACCTTAAAAATATTAAACTCAATAATAATTTTGAAAATAATACTACTTTAAATAATAATAATGAAAGGTATTCAAAGCAGTAACAGGAATGAGTTAATATTAATCATATCATCTACGGGAGCATCCACTGATTACGTAAGGCTTTTGGTGGATGGGTGATGATGATTGATTACCACAAATGCAAATTTGATAGAAATTTTGATGGTTTTCAAAATTTAAGCCGCTTTTTTTTGACTAAAAGACTGCAAAAACAATTAAAAATCTGCTCAAATTATCCAAACATTTTAAAACTTTGATTGACTTTACAACAAAGTCTTTAGAATAAAAGATAAAAGGTAATATCAATCGGAAGAACCCTTTTCATATGGTAACTTTGAATGATTTTTTATTTTTAAATTGATTTTTTCTTCAGAATCATGAAAAAATTTGTGCTGTTTTCCTTTCAAAAACTGATAGAAATGTATAAATTTTATAAACATTTATTACTGTGTTGTGCAAATCAGGTTAAAAAAATATTTTTTCTGAAAAAAAACCCTAAGTTTTCGCATTTTCTTCTATTAAGTTGAAAAACCACTGAAACGAATTTTTATAATGTTAAAATAATCAAAAAGAATTTAAAACACGACGATTGACACCTTAATGATGCAAATATTATACTTGGTTTGTGAGATATAGTGAATGTAAGAAATGACCTTGAAGATCATGATGACTGTTAATGATTTTTTATTTTTTATTCAATGTTTCTTGGTATCATGAGAAAAACTTTTGATGACGTTTTTACAAGCACTGTTTGGAGTTTATAAATTTTATAAAAATTGAATACTGTCTTCCGTAAATAAGGTTAAAAATTTATTGTTTATGAATAAACTTAATTTTTGCACTTTTTTTCATAAAATAAAAAAACGGCTCCAACGATTTTTTCCCCAAAATTTGATAAATCCACACAAATGTTAATACGTGTCGATTGACATCTTAATCATGCAAATCGTATGTTTGGTTGGCGAGATATGTAAAACGCATGACAGAAATGACCTTCAAAGGGGCAAAACAACAACCCCTCCCCCCCCGACCGAAGTATCCGAAAAAGTAATCAGCTCTTAAAATTGCAAAGACGCTTCGATTGACACCTTAAGAAAGTCGATACGACTTTGTTTACGTGAGTTATGCTCGTAGAAAAAAGTGTCCACGAACGTACGTACGTACGTACGTTTAAAACAAATTTGGTCGTTTGTTTCATTATATACATACAGTTCAGAGGTTGATGATACAACTCCATATCTCTCGAAACATTGGATTTGCATTGTAAAGGTATCAATCAAAGCGAATCACCGTTTAAAAACTGCGTAATGGCATCAAGTACTCAAAATGTATTCAATGGGGGATCTGGGGGGTCTTGTAGATTTGGATGATCGGGAGATTGATTGGTGGAATTGGTAAAAAGTTAAAAAGCACCTTGATTTTAGTCTCATATGAAAAAATGGATATGATTTTTTTTGGCAAGACAGGTGCCTCGTTTGCTCCAAAGAAGGCGAAGACAGTGACAGTTCGGTGAGGTTATGGCCACGGTTTTTGGAATGTACTTGAAATGATTTTTATAGGCTATTTGCAAAAAGGAGAAACAACCACCGGAAATTATTATGCGTCGTTATTGACCAGGTTGAGTAAAAAATTAAAGGAAAAACGGCCTCATTTAAACAAAAAAGTGGCTATTTTGAAGAACTTTCAGAATCAGATTTTTCTGATGGCTTAAAAAATTCAAACGGCGCCAAGAAAAATGTATTGATCTAAAAGGAGATCATGTTGTGATATGAAAAAAAAAACAAAAAAAATATTCTTCTATCATTTTCTAAGGACTCATTGAACCACCGTCTTATGTTTTAGCATGGTATCTTTATACTGTTCCAATAGTTCATGTACTATGCCATAATTAATTAATTTGTCTCATCCTTTCCTGCATGCTATTGGTTCAAGTGGGTTACCTTTTGATTGTTCAATAAATTGGGTCTATCCCGGTATATGCAATAGCAGTTTCCTACTCGTACATACACACCCGGACAAAGTAATAGTTGCAAACCCCAAAATTTGTAAAATGTAGAGAAAAAATTAGACAATATGTTCTGTAATCAAAAAAACTACTAAGGCAAGTGAGTAGTAAGTACTCTTGAATGAAATGGGGGAATCCCCGCAATAAAACTCCTTCTCGGAAAATATTGCGGGTTATGTTTTTGTTCGGTCTTCAAAATTGAGCTGGACAATATAATAGGTGTGCGCTGGTAAAAATGTAAAGTGAATAAATTTAAATAGTTAGGATATTAAACTAAATGAAGGTACAATTAAAACATTGTAATATTTTAAGAGAAGACTTGTTCGTCAGCTCCGAAGTGAGGGGAAAGCCTACAAATTAATTCGTGCAGATTTATTTAGGAAGAAGAAATTGTCTTACAGACTAACATAATCCAATTACAAGACAATACAAGAAGAAAAAAATGCAAAAATTAAAGAAAAGAAAAACATATTATAGAATAAACTGATTAGTTTAAAAACACTTTATCTTCTGCTTATGAATGTAGAGTGATTGAGGAAACGGACCAAGTCGCAGAGTATTGTGGTTTCGAGGGAGTCGCAACATCGGCGAATGGTACAAGGTCTCAGTCCTAGCATATGGAACTGTAAATATGGTGTCAGATCTGGCAGGGCGTTCTGAAGTACGATACTCTAACCAATCAGAGAGGTTAGATTTAAATTGATGGTGGTGAAGCCGAAACAGAAAACATTCATCTAAAAGGAGTCTGCGGGTTTGCAAAGTAGGAAGTTGCAGCAAGGAAAGTCGCTCTTCATATGACCATAGAATCTAGATATTGGTAGTGACCATATTTGCGAGCAATATTCAAGGATTGGTCTAACGAGGCTAGTGTATAGGTTGAACGAGGAAGAAATGTCAGTAAACATATGAGAGTGTCTTAATACGAACCCGGAGACGCGAGAGGCGCGTGCGGCTATTGACACAATATGAGGCTCAAATTTAAGTTTCGGGTCGAAAATCACTCCTAGATCTTTTATTTGAAAAACCGGCGCAAGTGGAATATCATGTAATACGTAGGTATAATCATTGCTAAATCAATTGGACGATCTGAAAATTTTGTTACGAATGCTCTGAAACAGGAAAAATCCATTGAAACCCGCGGAGCACCTAAAAAAACTTCATCAGTGACCGACAATCGTATAGTTATATTAGCTAAACCCGACCGTTCAAATCATCCAGGACAATTGCCAGCGAAATTGGGAATTTGGTATCATCACGAACTATTCGGTGGTGATTAGTAAGTGCAAAACTACCCGGTTAGGTTGCCCGGAAAGTTCCGCTGCTTAGAACTGGAAAACTTTGCGTTGATTCATAAAACCTGATGCGGATTGCAAGGCAAAAAAATGGCGCAATATCCTCTGGAGCGATGATATAAAAACAAATTTGTCTGATAATGATGCGGCAAGAAACGTTCATCGACCGGAAGGCAAACAATTTTATATTTGGTTTACCGACAAAACGATAAAGCACAGAGGTGGCAGCATAATGGTACGGGGCTGTTTTTCGTGGCAAGGTGTAGGTCCGATGCATCGAATTGATGACATAATATATAGACTCGTGTACAAGGATTTGTTGGATACGGTAATGATGCCATATGCCGAGGATAATATGAAGCTGTTGTGGACATTTTAGCAGGAAAAAGCTCCTAAACACTCATTTCGATTGGTCGAAGCATGGTTTCAAGAGCATATTGTGGACGTCCTTGAGTGGCCAAGTCAATCCCGAGATCTTAATCGTATTGAGAATCTCTGGGGTTGAACTTAAACGAGAAGTTTCAAAGACGGTTTGCCAAAACAAAACCCAAGTTATGGGAGAATATTCAAAAAGTTTGGTACCATATTCCTGTAGAAACTTGTCGGAAGTTGATATCGTTTATGCCCGGAAGAATTGAAAAAGCCATCAAGAACAAGCCGCGAGGTGCGACCCTTGAGGTCCACACGGACAACTTCCCAGTAATATTTACATAAATATTAAAAATATTAAACACACTAATAATTATGGAAATAATAATACTTTTAATAATAAAAATGTACTTCTCATAAAAGTTATTGCAATGACTTAATATTAATCGTAACATCTTCGCGAGCTTTAATTGATTACGTAAAGATTTTTGTGGATTGGTTTGATTTAATATTCACGTGGATCAATCGGAGGGGGGACAACTTACAAAGCCTTTTCTACGTTATTTGTTATTTTCATATCGATGCTTGAAGGAAAAATCAGCGCTAGCAAAAATGAATGCAGTTTTTGTTATTACGACAACTGAATAGATTTTGTCGCGTGATGGCCATTTTGAATAGTTGCGGTCAAAACTGCTAGCACTTTGGCATTATCACTGAATTTGTATTTTTTCACGATTTTACATCAATGAAACTAATAATTATTTCTTATTTTCTGTTGATTTTGAGAAACATTGATTATGCAGTCAAAAATAGGTTCAATTGCATGTAAAAAGTAAAATATATGTATTACAAATGATGAAGGAAGTAATTGAAATCTTACGAATACTAAAGAACAAAAATCCTAAAAACTACAATTTTTTATTTGATGAAAGGCAAATGATCTTAAAAAGTGTTGACTACAAAACATTTTACCATTCAAAACGTTGATTATCACAATTGTAAATTTGATTTGATTTGTATTGATTTTCAAAATTTAAGCAGTTTTTTTATTAAAGTTAATTCACGGTTCTGTGAAGACTATTAAAAATTTCCGCAAATTATGCAAATAATAATAAACTTTGATTGACTTTACAACAATGTCTTTAGAATAAGAGATTTAAGGTATACAAATTCGTATGAACCCTTTTTACATTACCTTGAATGATTTTTTTTATTTGAAATTCAATTTGTTTTGAAATCATGAGAAAATATTTTGCTGGTCTCTACAGAAATTGATAAAAGGTTATAAATTTTATAAACATTTATGATTATGATGTTAATTTTATTAATTATTAATTAATTTTTTTTATGAAAAAACCACTAATTTTCAATATTTTTTCATTAAATTAAAAAAATGGCTTTGAAGATTCTTTTTTAAATTTAAAAACATCATGAAAATGTTAATACGCGTCGATTAACATTTTAATGATGCAAAGATTATATTCGGTTCTCGAGATATAATGAATGACATAAATGACCATGAAGGTCATGATGACTTTTAATGATTTTTTATTTTTAAGGTAATTTTTTTTTGTAATCATGAAAATCATGTTTTTTTTACAAAAACTGTTTGAAGTATATAAATTATACAAACATTGATTACTGAGTCTTGAAAATCAGGTTAAAAATTTGATGTTTTTGAAAAAAACCCCAATTTGTTGCACTTTTTTCAAAAAATTAAAAAACGGCCCCAACGATTTTTTGAAAAATTTGAGAGAATCACGCAAATGTCAATACGCGTCGATTGACACCTTAATGATGAAAATCGCATGTTCGGTTCGTGAGATATAGCGCATGACAGGGTTGTCCTTCAAGGGGTGAAAACAGCAAACCCCCCGACCGAAGTGTCCCAAAAACTAATCAGCTCTTAAGATTGCAAAGACGCTTCGATTGACACCTCAACGAAGTCGATACGACTTTGTTTACGTGAGTTATGCTCGTAGAAAAACTGCCCGAAAACGCACGTATGTACGTATGTACATACACACACACACACTCATACATACTTCTTTCTAAAAAAGTTGAAAATTTTAATTTCGATTTTCGAGGCGATTACAAGAACTTCCCATATACTGGGAAGTTAATAATGGCAGATATTCAGGGTATTAGATGTGTCCTAACGAATTCAGTATAAAAAGGGACCCTAACTATTGAAATTTCCATGTTAGATACTAAGTTTGTTGGGGACACCTATTATTCTGGCCATATGAAAATTGGCTTGTTTTATGAATAACCTAAATTTCAAGTTGTTTTTGAAAGTTTGTAAAGCCTTTTGTTTTTGTTATGACGATGAAGTGTGTTTATATCAAAAACTAACTTAATTTTTGAGGGATGATGACGAAATATGAAAAAACCAAAGCTTATTTAAAAAAAAAATTGTTCACACTTATTATTTTGTCCAGGTGTATAAATATTAGCAGGGTATGAATATTAGCTCGGAATAAAAATATTCATTCAAATATATTTTCAGCGTCGCTGAAAACCATAACATTTAATATAGGTAATTGATTGTTCAAACTATACAGATTAGAGAACAGACATTTACAACAATCTTCATTAATTAAAGTTGTCCAGTGGCCTTGCGTTTTTATTTCGCATACTTTCGCGCAGCGCCTATTAAGGGCTAGAAACGTGCGCAACAGGGTCAAGTGATGGTAGCCATATGAATGAATTTCGTCAGAACAATTACTAATTTTTTCATGTGACTATTAATAATTAAATTGGTAAGTAACATTGACTACCTATAAGAAGCACGTCGAAGCGAATCAATTAAAATATCTGTGCCTGTTCATATCTGTAGAGGTGTTTGTGCGATTTTTTACGCGTATGTTACTTAAAATTTTCCAGAGACCATCGAAGTGCTTCGCAACTGAAGTGTTATTATCGTTAATTTTTCCATCGAAAATTAATTGATTATTTTTACTAATTTCGCAAGTGCGATCTTTAACATATTTAAGCCCATCTTGTAAGTTTGGTGTATTCCAATGTCAACGGTTCCTCTGCAATGCGACGCGATGACACGGTGCAAAATCAGCACTCGGACGAGCACTTCCTTGGCACAGGCCAATTCCGCTTTCCCAGCCGCAATCAATTTATGCTTGCACTTGGAGTCAAGGTTAATAGGCAAAGGTTCGATTATGTAATTTCCTTTCCTTCGACGCGCACCACGGCTCAAGTGCAGCTGGAATGGAAGAATTGATAGTGAAATTAGTGATTATCTTTTGCACACACTCGCGCGCACAAGCACTCGAAGATGGAAGATGCAGATTTTCCGAGTCAATTGAGTTCAAGTGCATTTCAGCTGCAATCGATTTGAAGTTTGATTTAGATTTCGCTTTCCCATTGCGAACTGCGAGCGAGCGAGCGTGGCTTGCAAACTGCCATGCCGAGGCGTTTTGGCGGCAATGGTCTCCTCGAAAAACGTGGATAATGGCTCTATCTTGTATCTATCGATCGATTGGAGTGCCGAATCCGAGATACGAGCACACATCATACAGTACACCACGGCGACTATTATGTGGGCAGCGAAGATACAAGCGCTGCTTCGGCTACGTAGAAGATACGGATACTTATCGATTGTGTTACTCATGCGGACGATTCCCATTATGCCATATCGAGTCTGCGACGAGTATCCAACAATAATTAAACTACAAATCATTGCAAAAATTTATGCAATCGCCGAGCATCATGAAATGCAACCGGGGGTTTGATATCGGCGACGTTAGTTACGGAATCAGATCGTGATAGAAGCTGGTGGGTAAATCTGTTTACTTTTTTCATTCAGATTTGGATTTGGATTCAGATATGTGCATATACAGTCCCTGGCCATATTATTAGACCCATGCTGAAAAATCACCCTTTTGCCACTTTAACTACACATCACGTTCATTATTAGACAGTTTTAATTAAATTATGAGAACTCATATATTATACAATGAGTTTTATTCAAAAAGTAGTGATTTACATTAGATTAAAGCATTTATGTTAATGAAACACGATTTTTCGCCAAAATCAGTATTTTATATGGCCACTTTTAGCAGCCAACACGGCTGCTATACGACGAGGCATGCTGTCAATGCAATTCTCAATCTTTTTCCTGATCTCTATGTATTTTTCGAGGTGTCATTGAGTACACGAAGCAAATCCTGCTTGGTTGTAGGAGCTTGCTTAGAAACTTCACGTTTCATAAAGTCCCAAACAGTCTCTATGAAATTAATGTCTGGAGAATTTCCAGGCCAGTCAAGAACGGTGACTTTTTCTTCTCTAAGTACGTTGATATACGTTAAGAACGATGGCACGGTGCAACATCGTGCATAAAAATAGGCTTCTCGCGTTTTTTGAACCATTTTTTCATCGTTAGAAGTAGCTGTTTTTCCAACACTTTCTCGTATTATTCTGAATTCATTGTACCTTCCACGATGTACAGGGGCCCTGGACCTTTCATACTTATTACAGACCATACCATAACCGAAGGAGGATGTTTTATTGATGGAACAATACAATCTTTCTGGTAGTTCTCATCCGATCGACGCCTAACAAACTGAGCCTTTTCGACCAATACTTGAAAAAGGGATTCATCTAAGAAATTTACCTGTCACATATTAAAAATACCGAGGATTGTCACAAATTTTACTTAACAATTGAATTTATAATAGAAATATGTTGTAAAATTACTTTTTCCCAGTCATCCTTTGTGAAATTCTTATACTTTTGGGTCCATCTGTAACGTTTTGTAATCATGGCTGGTGTGAGCCTAGGTTTGCGTGCCGGTCTTCGGGAGACAAGACCTTCTTCAGCTCACCTTCGTCGTAGTGTTCTTTCAGAAACTTGTATTCCTGCTTCAGTAATCTGTTTTTCCAAAAGATTCAAGGCCATTTTTCGATTTCGGATGCATATATTACGAATTTTTCTGTCTGTCCTCTCGGAAGTTATTTGAGGACGACCAGACGCACCTTTGCGTTTGACCTTTAAATATTCGCCAAGGTCAATCTTTTTCTTTATATGCTTCACTGAACTTCATGCGACATTTAAAATTTTAGCTATTTCATACTGGCTCATGTTTTTAGCTTTCAACATACCGACAATTTGACCAATTCTAGTAGGAGACAAATCACGTCGTTTACTCATTCTAAAAATTACATAATTATCACAAGTCGGAAGAGTTTTGCACTATTTCCATAAAAATGAGTCAAAGCATCAATAAAGAACTTACTTCAGCAATGTTTGTGTATTTCACGGAATGGAAATAGATATTTTACACAATAGAACCTATTGCACTGTATTTCACGTTTATTCATTTACTTTAAGTTTTTAATACAGAACTGCTGCCATCTAAATTTGAACGTGGTAACTGTATGAACAATTACATAAAATGTTACCATAAGTATTAAACCAGTGGTTTTTCCAACGAACGTTAACAGTCTTGCAATGAAACAACAAAAAATGCAGTGAAATATTCATTTTTCAGCATGGGTCTAATAATATGGCCAGGGACTGTATGTACAATCTATGCAATATGATGCATCAAAATGTTCTACATAGTCGGCTTAAGGAATAGTGTTGTTTGTATGCAATAACGGTGTATGCAAATTGGAACTAAAAATATTCTACACTTCAGAATAATTGGATAAAGAGATTTCAACATGGAACATGGCTTTACAGATGCGATATTTTCATTGAAACTATGGAAAAGATTATTTTCATTTGTAATACCTTTTGTGTGGATGAAAATGCTTTATACTCAACTATGGTGTATAGTATAACGAGGGATATTTTACCAAACAACGAATTTACTATTTAGGGCATAGCTAATACGAAGAACAATTTAACAGGATCAAAAGCTGCTAGGTATATTCGTAAACCTTCTGGGATAAATCGATAGTTGAATAATAATTGAAAGTCGTAACGTCTATCCGGAAATCTTTTGATTTTGCGCTATATATCTTGGACATTCTAGTGCACGTTTGTGTGTGAATTACAATACTTTTAGTGGATATTACGAAGGTCGGCTGATAAGTCCGCGGCCTAAGGCATTAAATGAAAGAAGAGTATAAGTATTTCATTTTTATATTTCAATAGAGTCTCTCTCAAACAAAAGCCATATTTCACATCTGGCGTATAACGCTTTTAAGCCGCCACAAAACATTGCTTCAAATGGTTTTATAAAGTCTTCTTGATTTCATTGTCACCGGCAGATCTAGACCAAGTATTCTTTTTCGAAATGGAAAAAAAACGAATAGCCGCGGTGACCGACTAACTGCAAATAATCCTTACTAGTCTCGAGTCGCCGTTGCACAGTGTGTCATTTTCCAGATCTAGCTGGACAAAATTCAAAATTTTCACATTGTCAAAAGTCACAAAATCCGTTTAATCCTAATGACATATTCCTCCGGGCATTGCGTGAAAAGTCTTTCAGATAAATAGCATCCTTGATAATGTGGAAAAGTGACTCTGAATCGACCTCTTCGGATATAAAAGGAGACACGCAGGTAATTAAGTATTATTTTCCGTTTGGCTTTCAAAGGATACAGTGTGCGCTAGGAACTTCGAAATCATGTTTGGTGTTTTAGATGCTGGAAATACAAGTAAGTACTTTTTATACCTATGCTAAATCACTGTATCCATACACAGTTTCTGTCATGCTGTAACAATTGTTCCGACACACTCCAGGATCGTGAAATATTCCTACGAGACCAATTTTAAGGATGATTTTTAAAAAAGGCCCGACAGTAACTAGTTGCTTATATTTTGCATTGACTTTTTTTTGAATTTCAGGTGGAAGGTGAACTCTTTCGTGAAAATTAATTTTCGATGTTTGGAGTACATCCAAGAAATCTGATCGTGAGGATAAGGTGTTTGTTTGATTTTTATTAAGTTATAATGTATACATCTGTAATGATTCTTCATTTATTTAGATTCAAATAAATTTATTTCTTGATGATAACCAAAATATATATAGATCCTACATGCATTTTTTGTCATTTTCATTAGTTAAGCAAAATAAATGCTCTAAGAAAGGCCAAACTACAGCTTTTTATTAAACATTAAAGTGCTTGACGTCTTTCATCTTCAACAGTAAATAAAAAAATTTCGCACAAAAAAATATTTTTGTCCAGCTAGATTCGCAAAATGACACATTGTGCGTTGCTTTGCGAACGGTGATAGCAACCAACGCGCATTGATTTTTCTCATATTCAAATGCTCGTGCATAATTTTTCCAAACAGTTTTTGCCAATCTGCAAACCTTCGGCTATCTGCCATAATTTTATTCTTCGGTCGGCCAGTACTAACTTTTCGACATTTCGAACATTTTTCTCCGTCACAGGACACCCCTGCTTGCAGAACTTCTCCTCATCCTTGTTGAAATAAGCAAGTCCGTTTTTGACCAAAGGAAGACACAGGTTCCTGACGAACTGACGAAATGCTTTAAAAAATTCTTTCAGCGTTTTTCTTTTCTTCACTAAGTACTTTATCACGGCGCGGTGTTTAATATTACTAAAATTAGTCAAATCGCCTGACATAATGACGTTTGTCATTCAACTGACCTCCCTTTCGGAACAAGGTTATATTTATACTACCAAGGAGTGTCAGAATTAGTGGCAGATAGTCATTGCGAAATATCTCGGGTCGCGGACTTATCAGGCGCCCCTCGTATGCCAAGAAAAATTAACAAACAGAAACAGAAAAAGATTATTTATGTGTATTTGCTCTAGTAATTCCATTTCGGGTCGACCCATTTAATTCTCCTAATGATTCGTCGTTTTTTTCAGAATTAAAGGTTGAAGTTGTTGGCAGCAAAATTGTTAACAATTTCATTTTTAAAAGTGTTTTTTAACTTCCCAGTATATGCGAAGTTCTTGTAATCGCTTCGAAAATCGAAATTGAAATTTTCAACATTTCTTTACGTTTTGAGGTCTATAGAGTATATATAAAGTGTTTTAAGAAAGGGAGATGTATGTGTGTGTGTACGTACGTACGTCTGTACGTTCGTGGACACTTTTTTCTACGAGCATAACTCACGGAAACATAGTCCTATCGACTTTGTGGAGGTGTCAATCGAAGCGTCTTTGTAATCTTGAAGAGCTGCTTAGTTTTTGGGAAACTTCGGTCGGGGGGTTTGTTGTTTTGCCTCTTTGAAAGTCATTTCTGTCATGCGTTATATCTCGTGAAATAAACATACGGTTTGAATCGTCCAGGTGTCAATCGACGTATATTAACAGTTTCGTGAATCTTTCATATTTTTAAAATAAGCCGTTTATTATTTAAAAAAAAAACTGCAAAAAATTAGGTTTTTTTCATAATCAATAAATTTTTAACCTGATTTGCGGAACATAGTAATCAGTCTTTATAAAATTTTTATACTAAAAACCGTGTTTGTAAAAAAACTATCAAAACTTTTTCTCATGATTCAAAAAAAAATCAAAATAATAAAAAAAAGCATTCACAATTATCATGAAATTCAAGGTTATTTTTGTTATTCACTATATCTCACGAACCAGATATAATATTTACATCAATAAGGTTTTAATAGACGTGTATTAACATTTTTGTGATGTTTTAAACATTATAAAAAAACGGTTTCAGCCGCTTTTTAATTTAATAAAAGAAAATTAGGGTTTTTTTTCATAAAAAGTAATTTTTTAACTTGGTTTGCACAACACAGTGATAAATGTTTATAAAATTCATACATTCTTATTAGCTTTTGAAGAGAAACCAGCAAAACCATTTTTAATAGTTTTTACAGTGTTTTAGTTTCAATAAAAAAACTGCAAATTTGCATTTGTGGTAATCAACGCTTTGAATAGTAAAATATTTTGTAGTCAATACTCTGCAAGATCAAATGCTTTAAAAAGCTTTCATCAAATAAAAAAATTTAGTTTTTAGTGGATTTATTCTTTAATAATCATAAAATTTCAATTACTTCCTCCATCATCATGTGGAATACATTTTACTTTTTACATACAATTGAACTTATTTTTGACTGCTTGTTCAAGATTTTTCAAGCTCAACAGAAATCCAAAATTAACTATTGATTTCATTGATGTAAAATCGTGAAAAAATACAAATTCAATGATTATGCCGAAGTCATGGCGATTTTGAACAGAACTATTCAAAATGGCCACCACGCGACAAAATCTCTTCAGTGGGCGTAATAACAAAAACTCCATTAATTTTCGTTAGCAATTTTTTGTCCTTTATGCATCGATATGAAAATATCAAATAACGTAGAGAAGGCTTTTTAACATACTCCCCTCCCCCACCCCGATTGATCCGCGTGAATATTCAATCAAATCAATCCGCCACCTATCCACCAAAAGCAGTACGTATTCAATAGATGCTCCAGTAGATGATATGATTGATAGTAACTCATTTCTATTAGTGTTATGAGTAGCTCTAATTATTATTATTTAAAATAGTATTATTTTCATAATTTTTTATTGTGTTTGGTATTTTTAATATTAGTGTAGATATTACTGGGAAGTTGACCGTGTGGACCCCAAGGGTCGCACCTCGCGGCTTGTTCAACAACAAATTGCAGCGACATAATCTGCAAACACCTCCTTAAGATTATTGCTTTGTGTACCCAAAACAGCATGAAAATGCAGATCGTTTTCTGTGCCAAAACGTCATCCGATCGAACATGACTGGAAGCTATTTGTTGAAGTTAAAAATGAAGAGTTCCTGTAGTCATTGCCGGCGTCACATCATGCATGATTGTGAGCCATGCACGCGCTGTTCTCACCAGCAATGAAGTAATCGATGGTAAGATGAAGACATGGAAGCATCTTCGCTTTGCATTTCGAAACAGATTAAAAATATCACCACCTGTTTGAAATTTGAATTTGAGTTATTGACCGTGCCGTGCAAGTGAACAACGTGAGCTGCAACTATGTTAAAAAATTTATAGTTGTCGTTAGAAGGAATCGGAACTTGTTTCAAATGCATTTTGTGGTATACTAAAATGGAATATTTATATCAATAATATGCATTCGGTCATTCGAAGATTTCAGTTGCATTGGATTCAAATAAAGAAAACGGTTTTTTCCGAAGATATTTCTGGTTTAAATTTTCAAGCAATTGGTATGCTACCTATATTTGAACATGAAACACGTTGTCTAGAGGGTTGCGACGTTTGCTTAGCTTTAGGCGCATTGATAAATATTAAAATGAAGAGTGAACTTGCTAACGATGGTCACTTTAGCGACACTCTCACCGAAATTATCATATATGTTGCCTTCCTTCCAGTAGCAAGGTTAAACTTCATTTAACTTGCGAATTCAAACATATTGCATATAAACAACATCAATTAAGAACAAGCCGCGAGGTGCGACCCTTGAGGTCCACATGGACAACTTCCCAGTAATATTTATTGAAATATTAAAAATATTAAACACAATAATAATTATGGAAATAATACTACTTTCAATAATAAAAATATATTTCTCATAAAAGTTATTGGAATGACTTAATATTAATCGTAAAAGTAAGTAAAATATATGTATTACAAATGATGAAGGAAGTAACTGAAATTTTACGAATACCAAAGAACAAAACTCCTAAAAACTACATTTTTTTATTTGATGAAAGCTTTTCAAAGCAAATGATCTTAAAAAGTGTTGACTACAAAACATTTTACCATTCAAAATGTTGATTATCACAATTGCAAATTTGATTTGATTTGTATTGGTTTTCAAAATTTAAGCAGTTTTTTATTGAAGTTAAAACACGGTTCTGTGAAGACTATTGAAAATCTCCGCAAATTATGCAAATAATAATAAACTTTGCTTGACTTTACAATAATGTCTTTAGAATAAGAGATTTAAGGTATAAAAATTCGTATGAACCCTTTTTTCATGGTGACTTTGAATGATGTTTTTTATTTTTAATTCAATTTGTTTTGAAATCATGAGAAAATATTTTGCTGGTCTCTCTACAGAAATTGCTAAAAGTTGATAAATTTTATAAACATTAGTTATTACGATGTTAATTTTATTAATTATTAATTGATTTTTTATGAAAAAAAACACTAATTTTCAATATTTTTTTATTAAATTAAAAAAATGGCTTTGAAGATTTTTTTTAATTTAAAAACATCATTAAAATGTTAATACTCGTCGATTGACTACTTAATGATGCAAAGATTATATTTGGTTCTCGAGATATAATGAATGACATAAATGACCATGAAGGTCATGATGACTTTTTATGATTTTTTATTTTTTATTTAATTTTTTTTTGTAATCATGGGAAAGAAATTTGGTGGGTTTTTTACTAACACTGTTTGGAGTATATAAATCATATAAACATTGATTACTGCGTCTTAAAAATCAGGTTAAAAATTTGATGTTTTTGAAAAAAAAAACCAATTTTTTGCACCTTTTTTTTAAAAAATTAAAAAACGGCTCCAACGATTTTTTGAAAAATTTGATAGAATCACGAAAATGTTGATACGCGTCGACTAACACCTTGATGAAGCAAATCGTACGTTTGGTTCGCGAGATATACAGTGCGTCGCATAATTATAGAGCCAATTGTTAATTTCGGCATTTTTTAGTTGGTTATCGCTTTAAAGTTATAAAACGTGCAGTGTATGTTTGGCATTCGTCATCAGTGCACATGCAAGGAGTTTCAGTGGTGATACCGTATTATAAGTAGAAATAACAGTAAAAGTGTCATTTCGTGCTGTCACAAAAGTATAGAGCCATTATCTACATTTTTAGTTTGTGTTTTAATTTTTTTTCTTAAACAGCCTAAAATTATTTTTTCTAAATATGCCACGTGGTAAAACTCTCTCACCGAAAGAAAAAGGAATGATAGAGGCGTACTGGAAGTCTGGTGACAGTATGCGGGAAATTGCTCGCAAAATAAAGCGATCGCACCATGTGGTACAGAATTTTCTTGCAAATCCGGAAAAGTATGGAACGAGAAAACGTCCAGGCCGACCATCCAAACTCTCTCCACGAGATAAAATAAAAATCATTGCTACAACTTCGAATTCTACGAAATCTCTCGCACAGATTCGAAACGAATGTGAGCTAAATGTGTCGAGGGAAACAATTCGGCGGATTATAAAAAATAATCCGAACATTGTACAGTTTAAAATGTTGACAGCACCGCTTCTTACGCCTCTTCATAAACAAAAGAGGCTAGAATTTGCGAGATTGAACATGAACCGGCAATGGAATCTGGTGAGTTAAGCACCGACTGATGCGAGTGTTTTATTTATTCAAACAAAATGTGAAAACTTTCAAACAATTATAATAAAGTGTTATTTTTTATTTTATTTAGGTAATATTCAGCGATGAAAAAAAATTTTGTTTGGACGGACCTGATGGATACAACAATTATTGGCGTGACTTACGGAAGGAGCCTCTATATTTTTCGAAAAGAAATTTCGGTGGCGGAAGTTGTATGGTGTGGGCGGCATTGTGCTCGCAGGAAGCTGAATTTGGTATTCACTTCTTCCAAAATGAACAGTAAGGATTACCAGAATGTCCTAGAAAGTAGCCTGTTGCCATTTTTGCGGAAGCATCGACGTTCAAAACTAACATATCAGCAAGATAACGCCACCATACACACCAGCAACGACACTAAGAAGTGGTTCGAGAAAAAAAAAGTTACGGTTCTTGACTGGCCAGCCCGTTCACCAGACTGCAACCCAGTAGAAAATTTGTGGGGAATAATTGTACGCCGGATTTACGCTAATAATAAAACTTACGAAGACGTAAATTCTTTGAAAGTGGCAATATCCGAAGTCTGGGAAGCACTGGAGTCCACTATCTTGCAAAACTTGGTAGACAGTATGCCAAACCGCATTTTCCAGGTCATACATAAAAATGGAGGGCCAATTGCTTACTAAAGTTTAAGTTTCTAATTAATATTATGGTTTTAAGTATGAATAAATTTAGTTTCTTTGAAGTGGCTCTATAATTTTGAGACAGGATGTAAGAAACTTTTGTAGAATTATTTTTTAACTTAGACTGGTAATGGTATAGATTTATGTTAACTATTCTCTCTCTTCATCGGGTAATTGTAATTTGTGAACAAAACAACATCAGCTCTGCAAGGAAGTTTGAAAGTCGAAAATCTTGCGGTGACTCTATAATTATGTGGCGCACTGTAGCGCAAGGCAACGTTGACCTTCAAAGGGTGAAAACAGCAAACTCCCCCGACCGAAGTATCCCAAAAACTAATCAGCTCTTAAAATTGCAAAGACGCTTCGATTGACACCTTAACGAAGTCGATACGACTTTGTTTACGTGAATTATGCTCGTAGAAAAACTGTCCGCGAATGCACGTACGTACATACATACACACACACACATACATACTTCTTTCTAAAAGCACTTAAAATATACTCGTAAGACCTCAAAACGTAAAGATATGTTGAAAATTTCAATTTAGATTTTCGAGGCGATTACAAGAACTTCCCATATACTGGGAAGTTAATAATCCCTTAAATTTTTAAATAAATTTTACAAAGTATGAAAGTATGACATTTCAACCAACTGTTGGCACGATTTTCCAGTCGTTGGCATCGGTTATATAAAGTGATTTTTTGGAGGTATACAACTTTTTAAACAAGCTAAACATAATTTATTTATTCAAATAGCTTTATGAGCGTTTTGTACTAAACAATGATTTTATTTTTGGAATATGATCATATCCGTGATTGCATCTAAGAAAGACCATCTGGTGGGTCCAATTTTGTTGCACTTTTTTCAGCATAGCCGGACTTATTTCGCCAATAAAACGTCAAATGTTGGCTTCCAAATCATCAATAGTTCCTGGTTTATCAGCATCGACATGTGATGTATTCTTACAAAAAGTAGTCCAATGGAGTCAAAACACATGATATGAGCGGCCAGTTCACAGGTCCATTTTTTGAGATGATTCGTTTACTAAATGTTCGGTCCAATCAATTCTGTTTGAACCATTTGTCCCTTAGACGACTGATATTGATGTTTATCATCAAAAAAATACGAATGACTTGTCTGAATCGATCTTCATTTACGGTAACGTTGGTTCCGTCGTCAAATTTGAAGAAGAAAGGACCAATTATGCCACCGCTATGCAAACCGCACCATACAATAATGTTCGGGATGTAACGGCGCTTCCAAAGTCTCTTGAGAATTTTTCTCACACCAAAAACTGCAGTATTGTATATTTATGAGCCAATTAAGTCAAAAATGAGCCTCATAGTTGGATATAGTCTAACTGTTAAAAAAACGGTTTAACTTTCAACTCATTCGCAGCCCATTTACCGAACTTACGACGCAAACGATGGTCCAAATCTTCGATTGCTCCACCAGTTGGATCTTATAGGGATTTAGTCCAAGTCCAAGATCTTTCTTCAAAATTTTCCATGTAGTGGACGCACAAAGGCCAAGTTGTTGAGAATAGCGTCAATCGATGAATTTGGATCCTCAAACATCGTACGAGCTCGTGTTGGCTGAACATGATCCAAAAGAGTATACGTGGGCATACATCTTACCATCGTATTGCGTATAAGCTGTTAAAATGGACGAATGTGAGCTCCATAAATTGAGTGTATGGTAAAGGCCAAAGTAAATTAAATATAATTTCTATATAACAGGAAAATTTGACAGCTACAATAACAGATATCCCTATCGGAAGTTTTATATCTTTACCAGTTATAGAAACGCTTTCTTTGATCTGTTCGAGATTGGATATAATTGTTTATTGTTTATTGTTTCAATAACTACTAAACAGAGTGATCCAATTACATAGTAGCAAATTAAAGCTATAAACAGCAGTAAAATTAATGAATAAAATAAATCTAAAAAATTAAATTAATAATTGAAATAGTAAAATAGGATAAACATAAGAATATAAATTGAAAGTAATAATTAAGAGGAAAAAATAAATTTTCTTATCTTAAGCTTATATGTCGCAAAAGAATGACCGAAGGAGCCAAACTGCATACGATCATGATTTCGTTGTAAACGGATCAGGGGAGAATTATAATATAAGTTAGAGGAGGTGTTAGGAGGAGCAAGAATCGTAGGGTGTCTACAGGGGCGAGAAGAGTGACGGAAGTGAAGCTCGTTGCAGATAGGACTGTCAAGAATATACAGAAAAAGCTTACAAAGGAGAGACTCGTCCAAGTATAGTCTACGTTGTTGTAGAGTGACTAGCTTGAATTTTTTGAGACGATCATTGTAAGGAGCGTAAGGAATATTGAATTTATAAAACAGAGTACGAGTAAACTTGCGCTGGATAGATTCAATCATGTCGATGTCACATTTGCTGTGTGGGCTCCAGATAGGTGAACAGTATTCGATTAAATTGCGTACCAACGAGTTGAATAGTTTTATACTTGTTTCGGGGCGCCGAAACGCAGTGGAGTTTCTTAGCAAGAGTCCACTAAGTTTAGACGCTTTAATCCCAATATTGGTAGTATGATGGTTGAACTTTAATTTGCAATCGAATATGACACCTAGATCACAGAAACGATCGACGCCATTGAGAGAACAACGGTTTAAGGAGTAAGTAAAAACAAAAGGATTAATTTTAAGAGAAAAGGTGAGCTTATGGCATTTATCAATATTAATTGTTAAACTATTGAGGTTGCACCACGATTGAAATGCACAAAGATCCTGGTCAAGTGTCCGGCAATCGATGATAGAGTTGATTGTCCTAAAGACTTTAAAGTCATCAGCGTACAGGAGGCAGGGAGACTGAATGAATTGAGGTAAATCATTGACGAAGAGTAAAATAAGAAGAGGACCCAATATGGAACCTTGGGGAACACCTGATGAAGGGTAGAAAGGGTCGGAGACATGACTACAAAAGGAGACAATGCATTCACGATTTGCCAAATAGGAAGAAAACCATTTGAGTAAAGGCCTCCGAAAGCCATAGATCGATAGTTTATGCAGTAAAATGTTATGGTCAACACGGTCAAAAGCTTTCGAAAGATCCGTGTAGATACAATCAATTTGTTCGCTATTACCTAAAGACTTAGCCGCAAAGTTTGTAAATTCCAAGAGGTTGGATAGCGTACAGCGACCACTAACAAAACCATGTTGAGCGTTAGTAATTACAGGCCTGATGGAAGCAATTATAGAATTATAAACGAATCGCTCAAGCAGTTTTGAAAAGCAAGATAGCATGGCTATGGGGCGATAATTACAGACAAAGGAAGGATTACCAGATTTGTGGATAGGAATTGTGTGGGAAAGTTTCCAGGGAGCAGGGAAAATACCCTCGGAAGCACTTTTGTTGAATATGAAAGACAATGGCAGGCTGAGGGAAGATGAAAGGCAAATCACAAACAAGTTAGGAATTCCGTCTGGACCAGGACTAACATTAGGATCAATTTCTCTGATAAGAATCTCTAATTCTGATTGAGAAATAGATAAGTTAGATGGTATTAAGCAAGAAGGAGTGAAAAAGGAATACAAAGGGGGATTAGGCGTGGGGGAGGAAAAGACAGAAGAGAAGAAGTCACAAAATAAGTTAGCCATCTCCTGTGGAGAGTGAGCAAGGAGGCCGTTGTGAGTCAACTCCGAAGGGACAGAAGACGACTTACGGAGAGATCGAACATAGGACCAGAACATCTTAGTTTCATCAAGAAATATATCCATTGGGCTTATGAGTTACTTTGATTTTTAGTACCATTAAAATATCACCTTTGTTCGATAATAATAAGTATGGCTACTGTTTCTGGCTCTTAACAGATAATTTGGATTTGAATCAAAATTTTTATCGATGTATATTTTCGAGCCGTTAAAGAATTGATTTTCTCTTATAATTGGTAAGGATATATGATTTTCGCCCTCATCATTTGTAATACTATTTATTTTTTTACATGCAACTAAACCTATTATTGGCTGTATATTCAATGTTTTTCGAGACCAACTGAAAATATGAAATAATTATTAGTCTCAGGCTACGTAAATTCAACCCCCCCATCCCCACGATGGATCCGCGTGAATATTCAATCACCCCGCCCCCCCTCTCTCCATAAAATCCTTACGTTATCAATGGACGCTCCCGTAGATGATACGATTAATATTATCTCATTCCAATTACTGTTATGAGGACCTCTCATTATATTGTTTAAAGTAGCATTATTTTCATTATTATTATTGTGTTCAATATTTTTAATATTTATGTATAGACCAGGGCGGATCTGTTTTCAGATGGACGTTGCGGGGGGCACGCTAATTTTTTCAGAAAAAGTTGGGGAATAACTCGTATAACAATAATTGATTTATGCTCCCTCTCAAAAAGTCGGGAACATTAAAAAAAGTTGAAATGTTTAAAAATTTGAAAAAAAATCGTGTTTTTTCGCTTGTTTCACTCCCAACTTGAAAACGGTTCAATTTAGGTCAAAGTTGTGTGACATAAAAGTTGCGTAATAAAATTTTCTATAAGGTAAGTTTAGTTGAAAATCCTCAAACATTCAATCCTTGTCGAAAATTGTAATAAATATAAAAAAACAGGGGGAAAAACCTTTTTTTATTTAATTTTTTTTTGCCACTTAAAACGCACTTAGGATCTTTATATTTTGCTTAAAAAATCTTTACAACATCATAAAACAGCCAAAAAAACGACCAAATTTAGTTGTTTTTCTACAGATCCGCCCTGGTCTAGTAGATATTACTGGAAAGTTGACCATGTGGACCTCATGGATCGCACCTCGCGGCTTGTTATTTAATATTTTGCTTTCAAAAGTAAGCGTATTATTAACTTGCCCACACTTAAATAGCAATTTACGCAAATTTCAATAGTGCACCACAAAAAGTTGGTATAGAACCTGTTGCGTGCCCCGCATTCCTTCACCTCCCTCCCAGCCAGTCATCCTCCATGTGCTCCGCCATTTCGGACGCAACATGGACGATGACCGCCGAGAGGAGGTACCCGTGCGGAGCACTCACCAACAGTGGTCGCATAGTGGCGACCATAGATAAAATGTTTTGTAAACCGGCTAGCTCACCGGGTCGTGGGCTAATAAAATGCACATCGACAAAATAAACTTTTATAACCGGACAAAAACCCAATCGCGCACATGCTGAGGAGAGGAGAACCATGAAGAAAAACTCACTTCATATTATTTTCACTTATGTAATTTAGTAAATTTAATTCTACACACAATCGGTTAACATTGAGACGCATCTGACGCACCTGACGCCCACGATTATCGTCCAGTTGGTTGATTCAACATTTCGATTCGATTCAGTTTAATACTTATTAGAAGTGATGCGAAACGACTTGGTGCACTTCCGCCTCGCCGATTTTCGCGAGGATATCGTGCTTGGTTTCTTCTAAATCTGCTATTATGTTCGTTTCCTCCTCCGTTTGATCCTGTTTTTTTTTCGTTCTCCGATTTCTGCATTGATCAATTCCGAGGCACGCTTCAATTCAAGTATGCAATCGTCCAACGAGTTCTGCATCGAAGGTCCAAGACCGATTTCGTCGTGAATTGCAGCCAATATATGCTGATTATCGTCCGATAATTTCATGTGAACTTACAGTGATTTGTTGAAATTCGCTATGGCGGCATCTAAAATGGCTGTTTCCAAACGATATCCCGGCCAACTCACTATATGCGTCTGCTAATTTGCTTGAGGCTGGTTTTCCAATTTTCGGATTTCTCATCCATTATTTCTGTGGATTGTCACGAATGAAACTCAAATCTATCCAAATTTCGTTAATACAATAACTATTCTATCCGGTAAAACACTCTAAACTATCTAGCCAAAAACAAGCTCGGCAAGCTGACACCGACCCCAAAAAACCCAAACGTGACCGTCTCGGTCAACACCACTTTTTCAACTCCTTTTTCGTCAACTCACCTCCTACACTTTTTCACCGCGATCACCCGTTGAAGCATTTTTGCTCCAATTATTACCATATATGGTAATATGTCAGAGTCTTTTCGGCCAATCAGAGGGCGACAGCATGCAAAGTGAACCGATTCGCGCTCGATCACTTGACCTCACCTCGCAAGAGAGACAACGCGTGTGGTGGATTACTAAATTGCGATTTAGTACTGCCAATGCTGATTATTTGGACGTGTACTGAGGGAAATTTGAATATATTCCAAATTTGGAAGAAATGAAAAAGTGAACTACAAAAATGAGAATTGATCCGCAACAGAACGTGGGGACGACCCCGCCCTGAGAAGAGTCTCTCCACAATAAAGCCGGGCTATGTATGAACTCTAAGTAATGAAAGATCTCATGGTTGGTATGAGGCTAGGCAAATGTAGTCAAAACGTCTAAACGTCGAAATCATCATGCTCGCTCAATCGAACCAAGAGGGTTTTAACAAAATGGGAAGTCTTACGTGAAGCTCAGCAGATGTAGTCAAAACGTATTAACGTCGAAATCATCATACATGTTCACGCAAGTTCCTCGATACGGTATTACGTTAAGATAACCCTACTCAATCGACAGTTTTACCCGAAATAAGCCTTCAAAACTACCTTAATAGTCGAAATAGCTCAAAACAGGAACGGAACCTATCAACGGCGGGTTACGGAGTTATCAAACAAAATGAAACACGGGCGTGTTGGAAAGATGAGTAATGAAAGCACTATTACAGATCAGAGATAATGTTACGACAAGATATCTGGGACAATACACGACACTGAAAAACGAAATGGTGTACCTTCCGAGTTTTACACTGGGGTTGAGCTGTACTAACTACAAAGGATCGACCGTTGCCCTCTGTATTGAAACCCCATAGAGAACCTCAGGTCTAACCTGACAGACTTCAACCCCAGTCTCGGATCGGCCAAAGAAAACAAACCAGAACTTAAAGACGAAGACAAATACATACATTTTGAGTTCAATATGAACCCCCCACCCCTAAGAAAGTTGCTTGGCAACTGAAACGGTTGTATACCGGAGATGAAAAGATGAGAAATATTAGATTCCGATAGGTAAAATGGGTAATATTCGAAAGATAAAGAGCTATGGTTAGAATACAAAAAAAAAAATGGTCTCACTTCCTGTGAGCAATTATTAAGGGACCCCAAGGATCGTCACTGCCTTAGTTGTTTATGACTACAAACCCTATTATTCAAGATATAAACTAATATGATAATATACATAACACTAAAATATCTACATTATATACAGACGTCAACGCTCAACGCGGACTAGTTTAGGGACCCCAGAGGTCGTCAATTCTCTAGCATTTTATGACTCCAAACCCAATTAGACAAACTAAAGCTAAACGGACAGATACCAAATACTGTACAACATAACTATATACGGGTCAGATATACATACTAAGAAAATACACGTCCACACTAATGCAACCGTTACGTCACACGACGAGGCCATTAGGAAAACTCATTGGACTTCGAAACAAACTTACTAAAAATACGTGTCCACACTAATGCAACCGATACGTCACACGACGAGGCCATTAGGAAAACTCATTGGATCACGAAGCAAACTAACTATATACGTCCACACTAATACAACCGTTACGTCACACGACGAGGCCATTAGGAAAACTCACTGGACTACTAGTTTTATAAGGGTCCACGTCCTGTACTAAATACTATCGATATATCCAACCTCACCTAATAATATCTAGACTTATGTTTATACAACAACGATGACCTACTAATATATGTACGATATATATACAGATAGCTATCAACAATATATACAGATCGAAGTTAACTCTTAATGTCCTGTGCGTGACATACACCATGAGTTTTACCGGACATATCCCGAACTTCGTAGGCAGCCTGTCCCACAGGTCGAACAATGATTCCAGGCACAAACTTCGGGGCGAGTTTGGCGGAAAACCGATCAACGGCCTTACTCAAAGGAAAGGATTGAAGAATATCCATGTTGCAGGATAGAACGATATAGAACCACGGTAGTAGTTGATTATGATGAGTGGAGTTAAGTGATAGAGCGACTAAATGTTTGCGCGTATTATATACAGAGATTAAGTTATTTTACAGAATAAGATATTAAGATATTACACGAAACGATATTATACGATACGATATTATACGATACTATAGTACACGATATTATATTACAACTTAACGATACTCTGGCTAACTCAAAAAGGCGGTCCAAATTACTCGCTTAAAGCGAAACGCCACAAAACAACGCTAACTATATCAATTATACGCCACTGGCGATATGTTCAACTACTAAACGCGGCGAAGATACTAAACGCGTACTACCGAAACCGATTGTAGGAGTGTGAGTGTGAGTGGTTTACAATAGTTTACATGAATTTACATAAATTTTTGACTTAAATTATTGTACATAGTTTTTACATAATTTGTTTTACAAAAGTGTTTACAAAATGTTTTACAAAAGTTTTTACAACAGTGTTTTACAAAAATATGACTTAGTATTATTGTCTCGATTCACATACGAATCGGAATAACATGAAGTGATTATTATTGGTATTTTTGTTTTATAAAGATATATTTGGTCTCCCCACCAACAGACAATACGCGATCAGATACAAAATTTTATTAGACACTTAAATTGTGTGTCACAACAAAATGTGAAGTACGTAAAACGAGATGATTCACGATTCGAACAAATTATCCGACGACTACAAGTTAAAAGTGAATTTATTTTAGTAATTTAATAGAAGTGTGTCGAAACAGGGATTGCGACGGTTTCAAACGTGGAAGCGATTACTGGGTGTGATTGAGATAATCACAATCCCGATTCAAACAAACTACGCGAATTACCCGACACTTTTCCGAATTTCGACAACACTATGAATTTAGAGGTTAAAATTGAGAATTTAGAAAGGCAAAAGGCCGAAACGTTTGGGCGCCATGTGTTGCGTGCCCCGCATTCCTTCACCTCCCTCCCAGCCAGTCATCCTCCATGTGCACCGCCACTTCGGACGCAACATGGACGATGACCGCCGAGAGGAGGCACCCGTGCGGAGCACCCACCAACAGTGGTCGCATAGTGGCAACCATAGATAAAATGTTTTGTAAACCGGCTAGCTCACCGGGTCGTGGGCTAATATTCCTTCACCTCCCTCCCAGCCAGTCATCCTCCATGTGCTCCGCCATTTCGGACGCAACATGGACGATGACCGCCGAGAGGAGGTACCCGTGCGGAGCACTCACCAACAGTGGTCGCATAGTGGCGACCATAGATAAAATGTTTTGTAAACCGGCTAGCTCACCGGGTCGTGGGCTAATAAAATGCACATCGACAAAATAAACTTTTATAACCGGACAAAAACCCAATCGCGCACATGCTGAGGAGAGGAGAACCATGAAGAAAAACTCACTTCATATTATTTTCACTTATGTAATTTAGTAAATTTAATTCTACACACAATCGGTTAACATTGAGACGCATCTGACGCACCTGACGCCCACGATTATCGTCCAGTTGGTTGATTCAACATTTCGATTCGATTCAGTTTAATACTTATTAGAAGTGATGCGAAACGACTTGGTGCACTTCCGCCTCGCCGATTTTCGCGAGGATATCGTGCTTGGTTTCTTCTAAATCTGCTATTATGTTCGTTTCCTCCTCCGTTTGATCCTGTTTTTTTTTTCGTTCTCCGATTTCTGCATTGATCAATTCCGAGGCACGCTTCAATTCAAGTATGCAATCGTCCAACGAGTTCTGCATCGAAGGTCCAAGACCGATTTCGTCGTGAATTGCAGCCAATATATGCTGATTATCGTCCGATAATTTCATGTGAACTTACAGTGATTTGTTGAAATTCGCTATGGCGGCATCTAAAATGGCTGTTTCCAAACGATATCCCGGCCAACTCACTATATGCGTCTGCTAATTTGCTTGAGGCTGGTTTTCCAATTTTCGGATTTCTCATCCATTATTTCTGTGGATTGTCACGAATGAAACTCAAATCTATCCAAATTTCGTTAATACAATAACTATTCTATCCGGTAAAACACTCTAAACTATCTAGCCAAAAACAAGCTCGGCAAGCTGACACCGACCCCAAAAAACCCAAACGTGACCGTCTCGGTCAACACCACTTTTTCAACTCCTTTTTCGTCAACTCACCTCCTACACTTTTTCACCGCGATCACCCGTTGAAGCATTTTTGCTCCAATTATTACCATATATGGTAATATGTCAGAGTCTTTTCGGCCAATCAGAGGGCGACAGCATGCAAAGTGAACCGATTCGCGCTCGATCACTTGACCTCACCTCGCAAGAGAGACAACGCGTGTGGTGGATTACTAAATTGCGATTTAGTACTGCCAATGCTGATTATTTGGACGTGTACTGAGGGAAATTTGAATATATTCCAAATTTGGAAGAAATGAAAAAGTGAACTACAAAAATGAGAATTGATCCGCAACAAACCAATCATCGACATAATACCAATTTTCAGGAAATAGTGGATTTAGGGATGTGGTTAGGTCAATTACGATGTCTATTCATGTCCTATTTTCGCAAGCAGTTTTTAAAGCTTACTCGAATTGGCCGAAAAATTCATATATTTTGATTTAAAAACTTTTTAATTTTCACTTCATGCAACATTTCAGGCACTTTTAAAAGATTAATTATTTTTCCCAAAAACTAGTTGGATCATAATTTGATGCCTAAATGAACAGCGCGTATTTTTCAGCGACAAATTGAATGACTCTTATGGCTGTTTTAAATGCACTGACAATCTGTCTAAGGCACGTTGTTGTGCACATTGCTTGATTTTTGGGTTTCAATTTCCACCAGCTTAAAGTGTAAAAACAAACGCCCTAAATATACTAACTACTAAGGTGTAGTCGAAATTAGGACAGCAAAGCGTGCGTTATGTCAGAGTAATCAGAGGAATACTCTGTAGTATTGTGGAAACAATTTTTAATGTGTGAACTCCAGATACATTGGCTCTGTAGATATTTTTGCATTTGGTTTCAATTTTGTGTCTTAATTCTCATTTCCGATTTTCAAGATCGCTTGTCAGTACGCAAAATTGTTTCATGTTGCATGCTTAGATCGCTTTTACGCTCCTCCTAAACTTTTCGAAAAGTTTAGGCCTTACGGTTTTTCAAAATCTTGGGCAAATATTATTCACGAAGAGTTTTTCACACGCAATTCTCTACATCCTCAATGCTGACGAACTACTGTCTTAGTCCCATGGTAAATAGGCACAAAGGTAAACCCACTTTTAAATTGTCATCCTATTTCGCTCGCACATTTCACGCACTGTACGTTATGGATTCAGTGAAATTAGGGCTGCCAAATCAGAGACGGCGCGGCGCATATGGCAAGACAAAAATATCGGATTTTCGCATTTGAATCAGTCGTTACGAAAACGCCACATATTAAAATTTAGAAAATTGCTAGGCAGCAAAATCGAATGTGGATTTTAGTCAATCTTAAAGTTTAAGGCACAAAAATATTCTGTGAAGAATAGCCAAAAGGTCAATGCAACAGAAAAAGAGATCATCTCCAGCTTATTCTGGAAAACTCATGTACTCAGTGCATGAGACACGCATTTGGGTGTTTTTAATAAACTCGATAATATAACGCTTTTTGAATGAAGTATCGGCATCCTTAACAGGGACCTTCAATATAATTTAATTTTCAATTTTTTAGAGACTCTCGTGCTTCATATGCACATCATCTATCTTTTCCTTCCAATACTTATCACTCTATCCAGCAGGAAAATCAAATTTTGTTTGCCGCAAAGTGTTGCTGAAATTCCTACTGGGCAATACGTCATAATCTCTCGAACACACGACTTCATCGCAGAATTTCTTGAGACTACCTATTTGTCTATATGCCATGCTTAATCCCATCCAGGACGTTCACGTCTATCACAAAATCTGAAGAATTTCGAAGTTTTCTATCTAAACCAGAGCTATATGCTAATCATATCAAAAATGCCAACCTTTGGGGTGTTTACCTTAGTTCCGAAACTGTTAGGCTGAAACATAGCTAAAACCACCTGGGATGTAAATCATTTCGGTACAATTGTGAAGCTATAGTCAGCTTTTGATAAAACGGAGGATATGTATATTGATGAAATGGACTAAAATCATAAAAATTATGAAATTTTAATCGATGAATATTGACCAACTTCTTCGAAGTTTGCAGTCAGCATTTAAATGAAAGCAAGAGGGTTTTCACTTTATTGTTCCATTTCAGAGCCAAATTGTGTTTCAAGAAAATTTTGCAGCATATTTTCAGGAGTTACTTGTGCTTAGCAAACAGCGTCGCTTTTCGCTATGTTGATCAGTGCTGCCACTTGAAAATTTGTTTGAGTATCTAAACTGAAAGTAAAAATGTGTCTGGTGTATCCAATTGAAATCTAGTACTACGTTTTATGATATAGTAAAATAACAACAAATAGCATTAAACACCGTTTCTTCAGTGCAATTCGTAGGTGAATCCAAACAAGAAACTCTAGAGTTTTTACTTCCATATTCAAATTATCAACAATTTTTTTCAGATCGACGCGATTTTGTCTCGTGATGGCCATTTTGAATAGTTGGGTTCAAAATTTCCATGACTGCGGCATAATCACTGATTTTGTATGTTTTAAAGATTTTACATCAAGGACTTATAATTATTTCTTATTTTGCAGTTGGTATTGATTAACATTGAATATGCAGTCAATAATGAGTTTAATTGCATGTAACAAATAAAAAGTTTTTCAAATGCTGAGAGAGTAATTGAAGTAAGTTATTGAAATCTTACGAATACTAAAGAACAAAACTACTAAAAAATACAATTTTTTGGTGAAAGACTTTTAAAGCGTATGATCTTCCCAAGTATTGACTACAAATTATTCAAAGTGTTGATTACCACAAATGAAAATTTGATTGAATTTTTTTCTCTCAAAATTTAGGAAGTTTTTCATTCAAATAAAAACACGATACTGTGAAAACTATTGAAAATCTGCTAAAATTATGCATATATTAACAAGCTTTGATTAACTTAGCAACAATGTCCTTAGAATAAGAGATATCAGGGTATATCATTCGTTTGAACCGCCGTTACACGGTAACGTTCAATGATTTTTTATTTTTTCTGTAATCATAAAAGAAAGCTTTTCTGATGATTTTACAAAAACAATTTATTGTATATTAATTTTATAGACATTGATAACTATGTTTTATTAAATTATAAAACGGCTACAACAATGTTTTTTGAAATATGACGGAATCACACGAATGTTAATACGCGTCGATTGACATCTTAACGATGCAATTCTGATATTTTGTTTGCGAGATACAGTGCATGGCAGAAATGACCCCGAAGGGGTCAAGACAACAAACCCCCCTACCAAAATGTCCTAAAAACTGATCAGCTTTCAGGATTGCACACACGCTTCGATTGACACCGCACCAAAGTCAACACGACTTTGTTGACGTGAGTTATGTTCGTATAAAAACCAGTCCCCGAACGTACGTACGTACGTACATACACATACAAGCTTCTTTCCGAAACCACTTTATATATACACTAAAGCCTTGATCTGCGTCGTTAATTGGGACCCAAAGAAGACGACGCAAATCGAAACGACGCAAATCCAAATTAGTTTTCCTATACATAAATATTTTGTTAATTAGTACTAAAATAAAACATTTCCTTGCATTAAAACCTATTTTTATTTCAGTCATATGTACATAATACATAAACCAACATAAATAAAATATAATGCATACATAAATTCATTAAATATTATATTAATTCATTAAATATTAATTCATTGAAATAACAGAAAAATTCATTAAATAAAAAAAGTAAAAAATTCTTTACATTGCACAGGAATTATAATTTATAAATTATTATTTTTTTAATTCTAATTCGATGAACTTGACGATTCTAAATCGATTACTATTTCTGTAGACTGATTTGGTTCTCATACTGACTTATTTAAAAAGTTGTCCAAAGTCTGTTGCACTTTTGCCGCTTTTTTTCCTGATAAATTTCTTTGTAGCAATATAAAGCGTTATCTATAGATCTTGTCACTTTTGAACTTCGATTTTCGTCAGGGTCATTATCTACAAAATTGTCCATTGCCTGTGAAATAAGTTGCATCGCTTTCGAAATACAACAACCGTTAACTGTTTTTCTTCTGGAACCACATCAGGTATATCAATATCGTCCACCAAAGAACGTTCAACATTTATGGAAATCAAATCTTCATTATTAAGCTCTTCATCGTGTGATATCAATATCTCATTTATATCATCTTCCTCCATGCCTTCAAAGTTTGCTTCTCTAGCTAATTCAGCAAGTTGGTAGTTGGTTGGTAGAATATCAACTTCTAAATCATTAGATACGGTTTCTGGCCATAGTGGACGCCAAACAACGTTCATGCATGTTTTTTTTACTTCCATCCATGAATGGTTTATATTTTCGACAGCCATCAAGATATTATAATTTTTCTAAAACTTCCCCCATCAGTTGATGCAATAAGCTAGCTAAACGTTCCTCGTAGGTATTAACATTTAAAATTTGATGTCGTGTTTGGTGGCATAAAAACAAATTTCACATTTTCTGAAATATCATCTAGATAAATTGGGTGTGATGGAGCATTGTCTACCAATATCAACATTTTCAAATCAATCAATTTGAGTACGACAATAAGTTTTCAACTCGGGGACAGCGCAATTGCTTGCCCAATCTTTAAATAGAGCTGCAGTCATCCACGCTTTTTTATTAGAACGCCAATAAAGCGGAAGAGCACTTTTATCCACATGTTTAAAGGCCCTTGAATTTTCAGAGTGGTGAATCAGAAAAGGCTTAAATTTGAAGTCACCTTCTGCATTTCCTCCTAGAAGAAGTCTAAGCCCATCTTTACTTACTTTATATCCAGGGCAAGATTTTTCAGTTTTGGAAACGAACGTTCTCCCTGGTAGCCGTTTCCAATAAAGGCCAGTTTTGTCGACATTTAGTACTTGCTTTGAAGAATAACCACCTTCTTCAATAATCGCTTTTATTTCTATTTTAAATTTATTTGCAGCTGCAATATCTGCACTGGCTGATTCTCCTTTCAAAGCAACATTATGCAGTTTTGCTCTACTTTTGAAACGTTCGAACCAACCTTGACTGGCTTCAAATTTTTCTGATTTTTTCCCGCTAGATGATGGCGAATCCTTTTGAATATCGTTAAAAATACTTAACGGTTTTTTTTAATCACCATTTTGCTCAGTGGCATTCGGCGCTGATTTTGGTTCTCTATCCAAATACTAAGGAGGGACTCCATTTTAACCATAATGGAACTTCTTACTTTGTTACTGGTTTGTTTTGATTGTAATGATGAAGTGGCTTTAGCAAACTCTCTTATTTGCTCAGCATCTCTATTACAAATTGTTCTCACTGTTGTAGGAGCTAAACTAAGATTTCTGGAAATTTCAACAGCCTTTTCCCCAGATTTAAAACGTTTTAACACTTGTAATTTCAGTTCCAAACTAATTTGTTTGCGCTTTTGAATCATTTTTATGGCCTCTAATTTAGTTTTTAAACAACACTTCTAGTTTATATGTATAACCAAATCCAACACTTTTAATTTATTTAACCAAAACCAACACTTTTACTTTATTTAATCAACACTTTTAATTCACTCTTGAGATAGAAGACTATGTAATTTTATGTAATATTGCAAATTATGAGAAAACTTACTGTGAATTATAAGCTTGTATACATACAGATTGAACTACAGAATTAAATGGGAAATCCCCTTAATATAAAACCTAAGCAACGCAAATAAAAAATTTTGCGACGCAAATAAAAATTTTAACGACGCAACTCTGAAATCCTGAAAACTCAAGAAGACGCAACTTCGAAAACGACGCAAATCGAAACGACGCAAATCAAGGTTTAAGTACTATAAAAACCACAAAACGTAAAGATGTGTTGAAAATTTCAATTTCGATTTTCGAGGCGATTAGAAGAATTTCCCACATACGAAAGTTAAAAATAGGGATGCTTCGAAACGCCTTTTTGCAGATACGATACCGAAACTATTATAAAAATATCGGCGATGCCGATATCGATACCGATACGCTTATTGAATTCAAATATGCAGGTAAAATAAATAAAACACAAGTCAGGTAACATTATTTAATTAATATAAAAAAATAGAAAGGTTGACATAATTGAAATAAACATTGATGAAATGTTTGTTTCTAAAAACAGAGTATTCTTAAGTTTTTCGAAGAAAGGCAATTTTGCAAGTCCGTTTGAGTAAGACCTGTGGTGGAAAATAATCTTTCAGATACGACACTAATTATTTGGAAACTAAAGTACTTCGGCGCCATTTTTTCAAGTTTAGCATAAGACGTGATTGCGCCAGAAAACAAACGGATCTGCAACTCTCGATATATTAGGAGACCTTAGGTATCTCTCGACGACTTCTTTGAGAGAATTACAGCTCCGAGTAGACAAAGGCTCATCTTCCTCGGACTCTCTAATAATATTTTCTCAAACGCTCCAAAGTCCACCGCTCGTAGACATCTCAGAACTTACAGTTACAGTTGTGATATGTGTTGTTTTACATTGATGTTTTTGCATGAAAGACAAAATATTTACCCTAAATCCAGCAACGAGCGCTAAACACGATGGCACGCGAAATGCCTTTATTTCTAAAGCTTTGTATTAAGGCTGGTACTGCCGAATATGGCAGGAGAGTAGTCTATATTAAAACATTTGCCGATTATGGCAGTCTGGTTTCAAGATTGACTCTAATTTTATTTCTAAATCTACAGCTCTTTTATTCTAAAACCTATGGTCAGAAAATTTACTCTAAAATTAAAAATAGGGATGTAAATCTATGTACATAGTTTAAGAAATCAATATATTCATGCATAGGACAAACAAATCGCGTTCCCACGGATAGTCGTGGTCATTAAGATCAAAATTTTATGAGGCCATCACACTCGTCTAGACGCTGACCAGCCATGAGCTATTTAGAGCATTACGCTGAGCAATGCATGCACGTGGGAATTGTGCATGCTTGATCTGAATATATCCTTATGGCTGATCGTCATTATGAATGATATATGACGTCTAGTCAGAGTGAAGTGTACTCTTAGTACACTACATAGTAATAGATGTTAGTGTGACAGTATCTGATAAAGTTTCGGAATGCAGTGCTGCATTAAGAACAAGTAACTGAACAAGACGCTGTTTTGCCGTAGCAATAGTAGACTGTAATTGAAATATTCGTGATTTGTAACGACGATCAAGCATTGTGGCTAAGCAATATGTTTCTTCATTTTCCAAACCATAAAATTTTTCATTAAGAGCCAATATCAAGTCCGCTGCTATTTTTTTCGATTGCGATGAATTTTCCCTTTATGTCGCCGAACTTCTTATATTTTCTAATAATTTGTGTTTTGAAGTTGACATGAATACTATTAAATTTACTTTATTCGACGCAAATGACTAGTAATAGTATTCGTTGGCAAAATAATGCTGGTTATGCTGGAAAAGTGGTGCATAATTGCACCGACATGATGATCTTCCTAAGACGCAGTCACTGTGTTGATATGCCAAAAATTAATTTTAAAATCTAAATTCCACGAAATTCGCAAGCTATTAAACCCCCAAAAAGCCATAGCAATAATTGATCTGTGTTTGATTTTTTTAAAAAGGTCTACCCTTCGAAAAAACACCCTTTATTGAAGAGTACAAATTCCAAACTGAAATATGTTATTCACAATCAAACAGGTGTTAGATAGTATTTTATACATAATGTACTATACAAAATGCATAATATCATAGTATTCTAGTTTGAAGTTGTCGAAATTTGAAATGACTGATCCACACTTGAGGTTTATGAAACTAATATCAAAGACACCGATTTCAGATCACACTCACCAGAAAGTGCATAGAAAAACATTACCAATAGCTTAGAGTGAGCTTTTGGCACAGGCTTTGTGTTTTCATAACGAATAGCGAACATATTTATTTTTCAACGATGGGAGGTGAAAATCTTCAAAAGATACCGATCAGCTCCTGGCTCTCGGCATGCCGGATTTCTACCGACTAAAACCACCTCCGTTTCCTTCAATCACTCTCGCCATCAAAATTTAGTAATTCTCCGTATTTAAAATTTTAATACATTGTACTTCCCAGACGATAAGAATCGGTATAAGTGATAGTACCAAATCTGAAAGTTTTAGTGTCCTTTTAGCTAGATTAATAGTTCAGACTATATGTTTATGAATTATTTCCTGTTGATTACATGTTTGGTTTTGAGTTTAGTGAAGCTGATTGTACTTGTAAGTTACTGTGAAAGTTGGTGCTGAAGGAGATATTTTTTAGTGTCGTTTTAAAGGAAGTTGGGTTCGATATGTTTTTAATTTTGTTCGGTAGTGTATTGTAAATGCTGGCTGCTTTGTTGAAGGGGTCTTCTTTTAGCCGATCAGTTCTGGCAAATGCTATAGCTATATTATTCATGTTTCTCATTCTGTAAGTGTTTTCTCCTCAATTCTATCTAATTTCACAGCGGTATATTCATTACGGAGTAAATTCTTATGTATGAATTTAGCTCTTTGCATGGAAATCATGCCTTGCAAATTCAATTCTTGGGCTGTTTTGTAAACTTCGCTCGTTGGAGTTGACTTAAGGAGATTGTAAATGATCTTATACGCCTTGGTTACTAATCTGGAGATGATCATGTGGTTACCTTTAGAAATTTAGCTCCAATTCAAGATGCCGTAGGAAATTTTGGAAAGGGGATGCGCATACATAATTTGAATTGTTTTTTCTTTGGAAAAAAGTAGAAGCGACTTAGAAGACCCATTAAGACAGCCAGTTTTTTCCTTGGATCATTTATGTGTGGAGCCCATGTTAGTTTCTCGTCTATTAGAAGTCCTAGATATTTTATTTGTTCTACTCTCTGGAGGCTTGTGTCATTATTTTTACGTGTGGTTGTATGTCAGTCTTGTTCTTTTGTTTGAAAATAATATATTTTGTCTTCCCCACGTTTATTGCCAATCTGCTTTGTAGAAGCTAATACCAATACTTGTCCAGGTCAGTATTTACTTTTTGCTCAATTTCGAAATTAGTTTCACCTGAGTATACGAGCACAGTGCCATCTGCGTACATAACCACTTTCGCAGCGAGGTCTGCTTTTTTTATGGCGTTGATATAGAGTAGAAATAGCGTTGGTCCTAGGATCGAGCCCTGCGGAACACCTATGCCAAATTCAGCAGTTTTGCTTTTGACAAGTCCAATTAGTATGTTTTGAGATCTATCCGTCAAGTAACTGCGTATAAATTTATTTGCTTTTCCAACAATTCCATATTCACCGAGCCTGTTGATTAAAGTTTCATGTGTAAGTGTGTCGAAGGCATTCTTTAAGTCCACGAAAACTGCTGCAACGTAGTGACCCTTATCCAAGTATTCATTTACAAATCTAATTACATCAGGGATGGCATCTGTTGCACCTTTGGCCTCTTGGAATCCGTACTGGTTTCTATTCAAGATTTCGTTTTGCAAAAAGAATTCTTTGATTGGAGAGTATACAATTTTTTCGAGGATTTTACTTAAGGAATTCAGGAGTGAGATTGGCTTGTAATTGTTTCGGTCAGTTTCATCACCCCCATTAAAAATCGGTGTACCTGCAGAGATTTTTAAGTACTCTGGGAATCTTCCCTGCCTAATACATTTATTTATTAATTTCGCGAGAGTATCAGCAATATTTTCTTTGATTAATTTCAGGTCATCAACAGAGATACCATCAGGACCTGGTGCAGTATGGTTTCGTAGAGAATTAATAGTTTCAATTATTTATTTTTTATTGGTGGTTCTTAAATGAAAAGAAGAGATTGGGGATGTGTTTCGAGATGATGATGTCCGTATCGTAGGCAATTTCGTTGCTATTTCAGGAACTATTTTAGAAAAAAAGGTGATTAAGGCAGTTCGCGATTTCCCTTGGTGACGTCACAACACCCATTTCTTTGTTCGTTAGTGGACATTTTGCTTAGATTTTGCCATAAGTGACCCAAAAAATTTATAACATTGGAAGTGTAGTTGAAATAATAGAATGGTGTGGATATTGTCAATTTACTTAGTGATCATAAATTAAGTCACCATTAGTGAGACTATTGATTTATTTGGGTCACTCAAGTCGTGCGAAATCCACGCAAATGCAGAAGAAAGTGGTCGGACAGGGATATGTTTCCCTTTTCAATGTACATGATACGTAAAGCAGACTGTAAGAAGATGTTATGTAGGTTAAGGGTTAAGAAAACAAAATCCCATTAGAAGTTGAAGCTGACACAATCTGCAGATGCTTTCTTAATTAGTCGTTTCGTTTGGCTAATTAGACAAACAGTTAAAATATCGTCATTTCGACTTTCATCAAAAATAGATAATTTTTTTTTTGGATAATCCGAAGATGAGCAAGTATGTAATTCAAATTTTATACTAGGACTCTTTCGCGCAACATTTTCAAGGGGCTGGAAATATTTGAAATCAAACAACTTCGAACAAGGACGTGATGTGATGTTTCGATGGAGTATTGGTCATGTACTTTGAAGGGAGCTCACATACTCACGGAATTCCAATGACGCAAAAATCTTGGTAAATTTTTAGATAATAACCACTCATCCAGACGAATATGGTTGGTTAAGGTGACAGAAGAAGATAAAGGCATACACGAGTGTGGTGGCTGGAGTGTGAAGGGAGTAGTATTAGTGTAATCTTTTCCAATTCAACTGTTTGGCACTAAAATCTCACTTTATTTCAATTCTTCGTCTCCAACAACCCACCCTCATTCAACCCTGAACATGCATTTTGTCGATTGATCTTCTTTCACCAGCTCCATTAATCTCTATAGCCGCTGAGAAAAAGGTTGTAATAGTGTAAGTTAACTGCCTCCCCCTGCCATTAGTACCAGGACAATTTTTAGTTGGTCCCTAAATGGTTTAGACCCTAAAAAGCGGTACGCTTAAGACTGAAGTACTTTAGACACTTGGTCAACTGTTTGTGTAATGTTGAAGTGGAAAACATAAGTAGTATAAGATCATATTTTTTTATCTCCCCCTCTTCCTGAAACATATCAGCGATTTAAGGTGTATCCTGTGTTGAGGAAACTATATTTGGTATAATATTCCTTTTTTTGAACATGTGCCCAAAAAAAAGTTCCAAAGTCTCAAAAAGTACACGCCTCGATCACATCTTATATATCACTATTATCTAAGACCCAGGCATTTAAACTTAAACTCTTCCTGCTTTCTTGCTTCTTATGCTCTGAGTATCAGGTCCGAGGCTGCTTGGCGAAAAGTAGTTTTCGGAAATAGGACTTTGTATCGAAGTATGAGATCATTCAGCTGTAAATGAGTATCTGAGTCAAATCAGGGTTATAGCCATTGTGGACTAGCGAGTTTCTGACTACTTCACCTCTTAATGTTCTCATGGAGAAGTAAATAAAGAAACTGTAAAATTACTTTAAGGCCGTGGTCCAATTTGGGCTGTTGCATCATGAATTATTCGTATTATTACGGTAGGAATTCCACAGTGTTCTCGTATTCAGATATTGTCGTCAGGCTGCATTCGATAATAATGGCCAAGGCTATTTCAAGTTTCGTTTCTTGAGGTGTACGCAATTTTTTGAAATGGGTAATGTAGTTTAACCTTTGAGGCCAGTGTTTGTTTTGAAAATTTTTGTGTTTACTTAATCACATCAGACGACATTTATCCATTTTATCAGAGCCTTTTGATGGACGCAATTTTCTTTGTGTCGTTTTTTGGCTGGTTTTTTCTCCACGAAAATGCTTCAAGGTATGGAGGATCAAGTTTCAGGTCGATTAGTTAATAGAGAATTAAGTTGATTAAACAAATTTTGACCTCCCAATCATGTGACTTAAGGGTAGTAGTATACTCTTCACCTTGAAGAACTTTGTTTTGAATCCTCTAAATCAAAATCATCATCATCAAACTATACTTAACCAACATGAATTCAAAACACATTCTTCATAATTAATATATTAAATAAAAAAGTTTATTAACATTTCGGATACAATAAGCATGTTGGCAGTGGTAACCTATTAAAAACCATCTCTATCTGAATGTAGTACCCCTGTTTCACATCCAACTACACCTTCAAATACTGTTTCGTCAATTATATTGCATTGTAGATCGGATCCTTATTTGTACAGCCATCATCTTGACGGTTTTTATAAATAAGAATTAAGTATTCTTTTTGGTTGATTTTTTTTATAAAATTTTATATTTAACTGAAATAAAGAGAGGGCGTAAGAAGGTCGATTATTATGTTATGTAGTAACAAAAAAGTGCTTACAATTTTTCTCGGAAGCTATTGAAATGTCTTTTAGTATTTGTATCCCTGATTTTGTCCACCGAATTGCGATGGCCCCTCTGGATATCTAGCTTCACCTTCATAACTAACTTCGGCATGGTATCCTGTTTTCCAGTCAGCAGTGTAACGTACAATTTGTGTCCTTCCATCGGGCAATTGGACACGGTATTCCCCATGCGTTACATCTCCATCACTCTTGGCCTGATGTGAGTAGTCGTTGGAGGTTTGGACATCATTCACGGCGTAGGCAAAGTCAAAAGGCATTCCTGGGACATGATTGTGATGGTCATGGTTTTCCTGTTAATTATTAACGATAAGACAATGCGATGAGATTCATTAGGATTTCTCATTTTCACTTATTAAAAAAGTTGTAAAGGCGTATTAAAATACAAGTGCAGATGTTGAAAACGAAGTGATACTTACACCAGGTGGATGGTATGGTGGTACGACAGGTCTTGAAGGAGTCGGCCTTGGTGGGGTGTAGCTCGGAGGGTTTGGTCCTGGAGTCACTGATGGTGTTCTACCTGGATTGTAAGGAGGTACTGATGGTGGTTTGTTTGGCGGATTGTATGGTGGTCTTCCAGGTGTCTAGAGATACAAAAAAGAGTTAATTTAAAAAAATCTTTCAGAGTGCCAACTATTTCTAATGGAATTTTAAGACTAGTTTTCACTTATAAAAACTAAGGATATCAGGGCAAAGCCAAGAGAAACATTATTTACCGGTTTCAACAAAGTTTACCAATTAAAAATTTTAAATTCAAAGGATCGCTTTCATATTTAATTTTAATATTATATGTAAAAAAACAATTTATATAATATTATATTAAAAAACAAATATATACTATTATATTTAAAAAAATTATATTAAAATATATGTTATTATATTAAAATACAATTTTGAAATTAAAGTGTGCTAAAGTTTTGATTTAAATACTCCTAAATATCTTTGTGAAACTTTTCATAAGAAAGTATAATTTACGAGGGGCGTTCAAAAAGTAATGAGAATGACATTTTGATACTTTGATAAAATAATTATCGTTTCGTTTGGATCAGGTCTCTGTCAGAATACCCACAAACAATCAATATGTTATCTTACCGGTGTCAGTTGTGGTTCGCATTTGCTTGTGACTTGTTGATAATATTCGACAAAAATGGATAAAATTGAGATTGGTGCGGTGATAAAATATTTTTGCTTATTACCACCGAACAAGTTTTTAAAGAATTGCGAGGTTCATTGGTGAAGAGTGTGCCACCATATTATGCAGAGGCTCGGTGGTGTGCAGAGTTTAAACGTGGAAGAAAAACGGTAAAACATGATCCGCATTCGGGCTGCTCTTCGACGTCACTGACTCAGTAAATGATCAAAAAAGTTGAAAAATTGTTGTGGAAGATCATCGATCGAAACATGACTTCACCATTACCACCCTGAGACAAAACAGCAATCAATGACATGGAAAAGATCATCATCCCCAATCTCAAAAAAAAATTTAAGCATTTTCGTCTGCTGGTAAGTCATGTGCTCTTTTTTTTGGGACAACCAAGGGGTTATAATGATTGAATACCTTAACCATGGTGCTATGCTGGTACTATAACAGGAAAGAACAAATAAAAAATCACATCACGAAATCCGTGAAAAACGACAAGAAAAACTCGTAAAAGAAGTTTATTTTCCATCAGTACAACGCACCGTACTAAAAGTCTGCAGTTGCCATGGCAGTAATCCAGGATGCTGGCTATGAGTTTCTTAAGCATCCGCTATCTATTTTGGGCATCAACATAACTGAAGTCAAATTTTTTGAGGCAATTGTTATCATTTACCATTATCACTATTATTCTTCTCCTCGCTGACAAAAATATTGTCACCGTTTGTTTTAAAAGTATAACTTTACTTTGCATTTAGATTTTGTTTCCTATCGTGTCATAATTTATTGGAACTCGTAGTGTAGTTAACCAAATTGTTTACGAGAAACTTCAGTATCTGGGTCGTTTTCTTTTTCGTATTTCAACAAAAACTTGACGAAACTCATGTAGTCTTTGTAAAAAAAGGGTTGAAGCGTTTTCTGAAGCATTTTAATGAATGAATGAATTTTCATTTCCTTGTGATCGGTTGGCCATTAATTTTTTGCGAAATTTTTGGGGGTCCACATTCCATTGCTATTGGTTTACGTGTTTTTTTTTGTTTAATCCTTGAACTTCCATTGACTTTTTCATGAACGATAATTTATTTTAACTTTAAAAAACCATAGAAATTTCAACTAATGTTACCTTTATTTAAAAAGTTTATTTTAGGATAAACTTTAATGCGCCATTTGGAGTAATCTCCTTATATATGGTTCCTGCTACAGGATTGATAAATTGAACAAAATATAAACAATGTATAAAAATTTAAGACGAAACTTTTAAGAATTTTATATTGATGTAAAGATCAGAATGCGAACTGCATGAAATACATGTTTAAATAGTACGTAGGACAACTTTTATACTTATTCTTAATACAGTCTGTATCATATAACACATGAAAAATATTTGTTATTTCGGTTTTCATTTATGTGGTCTATTTGTCTTCATTGTGTTTCCATAGAAGAAGGCAGTTCAAGTCTCCATCACGGCAAACATTGTGGCAACATAAATATAAAATGAACTTGAAAGGCACATGGAGGCAATCAACCTGGAATGAGCCAGCGTGAAGAGATATATCACTCTCATTTAAGATAGAAAATTCTCAGAAAATAAGCAAACGGAAATTCAAAACCTCTTTTTCGTGAGCCTCGTACAAGGAAACGTAAAAAGTATTAAGTTGATCATTTTGAAATTTGGCAGGATTATAAATGGCATAAAAATCGACATGAGCTTAATATTATGTGAAAATTATCAAACCAAATTTTTTTTAATAATAAATATCGTATAAATTTCATTAAATCTTCATAAAATCTTTTTTTCCCTTTGCTTTTGATTCACATTAAGCAAACGGGTTTTGTGCACTTAAAATGCGCCGTTTATGAAATTTTTAAAAAATAAATTGATTTGTAGGTTATGATATGTAATAATCCATGTAAGAAGTTTCAAGTACTTCACACTATCTTTTTCATCTCCGAAAAATTCTCAGCATTCGCTTCTTAAAAGCTGCTTAAAAAAGCCTGTTCCCAAAAATTTTGTTTGGGTCTAGATTGGGTGGGTTTTTTAATGCATTAGTCCACACGTGGCTGACCTGTTCGAAACAGCTGAATGTGCTATTACTGCAACATTCACAATGTTTTCTCGCATTTGGAAGTTAGCATTTTTGGCTAGCATATTCTGTAAATATCGAAGCATCCTTGCCCTTGTAATATTGTACATTTATAGTACTGACTATTTGTTCAATAATATGAAGAGATTTTTTCTCGCGGCTACAAATCGTAAAAAATAAATATATGTTTGGTAGTAGCCCCAAAAATTAGTTTTAATAGATATTTTCGCTGATATTTACAAATAAAATTTTTAGGACTACTACCAAATACATTTTCGTTTCATTGTTTTTCATGTTTTTCCTGTTTGGTCTGCAAACACATCCAATGTTCATCGGAAAATAAAATGCATTACGAACTCGTCAAGTTGAGCTAGTATCATCACAATTTACATTTTCAACTTCTAGGAAAATTGAAGTTCGTTTTCATTATGTTTGGCAGCTAGAAATAGCCCAATAATTTGCTTGTAGAAACGACAATTTCAATCGGTGGACTAGAAACACTCGCTAAAACGTTCGTCTCAGCATTCTTCCACTCTGATTGACGAGTCCTGGAGACATATTTAACCTTTGGTAGTGATATGTCTGTGATAAGATCCAGCAGTGGCGTACCCAAGGGGAGGTTTACGGGTTCAACCCCCCCCCCTTGGGTAGACAAGTTTAGCCACGTAAATGAAACCAGACATGCAATCGGGCTAAAGTCTGCCAGAATTATTTTTGGAGGACTCCAACTTTGACCGGTGAAAAAGTATGATTAAGTATGATTACATAATTATATCTTCATATCTACACCAAAGCACTAGCAAACGTATCTAGTCAAGACTTCAAAAATATGAACCCCCCCTTATCAAAATCCTGCATACGCTACTGAGACCCAGACATATATTCTGTCAATTTCCTAATCTTTGTTTTTGTTAATGTGGAAATTAATACCAACCTGTTTGTTCCTTTTCCACTTTTTACGCTTTTCTTTCGAAAGCTGACCTTTTTAATCGTTTTCCAGCAAACTCATGCTTTTTCACTTTTTAACTCTGGATCATGTGAATTCTGAATTTGATTTCTTCGGTAGACTTTCTCAAACGACAAATTAATAGTAATTTAATAGTATTTGAAGAAATGTCAAACTTTTTAACTATGCTACCATATTTTTTTTAAAAGAAAGCATTATCAAAAGGCCAATTACGATCCGTTTTTGAAAGGCTGAGATCTACTAAAAAGGGAAGGTACTACCTCGTAACCTCTGATCGGAATGAAATTTCCCATGTAAGTAGAAGTATAATGCCCCCGAATTTGAGAAAAAGTCATTGAAGTTTTTTGCATCTCTTATCAAGTAGTAGGTTATTATTCCTGCCTTGAGACAGGATGCCCACTATTGTGGGCTCATTTTCGGTTCAATCTATTTTTTCGAAATAATTTTTTTGTTTTTGATATTAGTATAAATCAAAAATAATGTATAAGCACAAACTCATATTTTTCATAAATCGGCTAGCTAGGCAGCTACCCATTTATGTTGGTGAACTGTACTAGAATCTCATTTGAGAACGGTTGGACAATTCAAAACTGTTGTAATCGAAGCAAAATCACAGCTGATGGTAGGAATATTTCTTCCTGCTAAAAAACAACACTGTGTCTCGACGCCTTTTTGGTGCTACATATATATGATGGTGACGCCTATTGCAATTAGCCATAAATGCGATGATGTTGAGTAACTACGGTTCATAATAGATACTAGATACGTGAAAAGTGGTTCAAAAAAACCTTGGTAGCAATAAAATATGGGAAAATGGTTTAAAAGTTAAAAGTCCATAACACTATATAATCATTTATTTGGGTTTCTGAACCTCCTCCTCCACTATTTTATAAATTATTTGTATCCGCGTAGTATAATGACTGTCAATTTTTGTATATTATGCATACGTAGCAATTCTATATAATCATTTATTTTGGGTTTTTGAAAAAAAAAAAGTGTTAGCAAAGAGGTTCAAAAACCCAAAATAAATGATTATATAGAATTGCTACGTATGCATAATATACGAAAAATTGACAGTCGTTATACTACGTGGATACAAACAATTTATAAAATAGTTGAAGTATAATGAGCTTAAACCATCAATAAGCCTAATCGTGGTCGTGCTGTCTGGTGACAGATGGTAAATGACAGCACCTGAAGAGGAAGCCGTCCGTCACCCCGAAACCACACTTCGCATTTAATTAATCCATCACTTCTGGTTAAATATGTGTGTTATAAAAATTGGTTTGTTTACAAAAGCCTTTTAACAAATTAACATAAATCTAGGTTTTTTCCCGAAAATTGAAAAACTTTCGATTGTGCACCTCGTATTAGATTTCGAACATACATTTTCGTAAACGCATAAGCTTGCTAACACTATTTTCTTTAAATCTTTTGTGTGTTCGATACTTTGGCTTCGGTTCCCTTTAGTTTTAATTTGATGTGAGCATAATATGTTTCAATGGGTCAAAGCTCTGGACTTTCAACTTTCGGTACAACTCTTATATTGTTTTGAACACAAAACAACATTACCATTTAATTATCATGACCAGAAAAATGTGAAGACATTGTGGCAATCGTCCTTTTAGACAGTCCTTGATGTAAATATTGCTGTTGACCGTACCTTGTAACATGCCATGCCGCGGATATTTGACAGGATATTTTGAGGCTATTCACTTTTTAAATTTATCTGCTAACTGTTTTCTTTCTGCTGTACGTAATATTTTAGACCTGTGTTTTAGATATTAATCCTCAAGGCATTGCGTCTCGTCATCTATAATGTAGTAGTCGAATTTTGTAAAAAAAAATCCGAGTAAAGCGTTTAAGCCCGGTTTTTTTGCTGCTTTTTCTTTCTTTTCGTCACAATCGGGAACTTTCTGGACTTTGTTTGATCACACTTCTGCTCCTGTTTTGACGCTATGGACAGTTGAACGTGAAGTGCCGACGTTCAACATTTTTGCTATGCTCACTTGAGACTCACTTGAATTTTTCTAGTAATTGTTCTCAATTGATTTGCGCACTTCTCGGCTATTACGATCCATTCTCTTTCTCTCCATTCAATACTGGACTAAGGTGCTGAAATTTTTGTATGTATCAAGTCGTATTGATTCTATTTACAAAAAATAGCCTAGTTTCTTGCTTCATTAAGGAAGATAATGATACAAATATGATGCCAATTTTTTTCTCAACCACTCTTTAATTTTGTAACAGTTTCATAACTTTTGATTGCTCTGGTCGAAGTGGAATTCTTGGCTAAGGGTCGCATAGTCTTTTGATCTCAAAATCAAGCCTTTGTCGTCTTCTTGCGAAGGAAGATGAAACCATAACATCTCGATCTGAACTTATGAGCTCATGCCTTTATTTTGTTATTTCAAATATGAGATGCAAATTTGGTACCAGAGTTTTAGATAACTAATTTGACTATTTTTGAAAAGTTTTCGATAGGGGTGTTTCTCATTCACAATTATGTCAATTAAATCTGTCATTTATTCATTCATAATGCATTATCATCAATATAATTTGCACCATCTAGTATGTCATTTTTATTCGCTTTGAAGTTTTTTCAGTCTCTTATTGTAGGAAACATGTCCTTTGGTAACTTATAAAAACTTTTTGAAATTCTAGCCACCGTGCTTTTTTTGTTCGACTTTCGATAGTTGCTAAGTGGAATCTTTTTAACTTCCCAGTATATGGGAAGTTCTTGTAATCGCCTCGAAAATCGAAATTGAAATTTTCGACATATCTTTACGTTTTGAGGTCTTACGAGTATATTTTAAGTGTTTTTAGAAAAAAGTATGTATGTGTTTGTGTGTGTGTGTGCGTACGTACGTACGTGCGTTCGCGGACAGTTTTTCTACGAGCATAACTCACGTAAACAAAGTTCTATCGACTTTTTTAAGGTGTCAATCGAAGCGTCTTTGCAATCTTAAGAGCTGATTAGTTTTTGGGACACTTCGGTCGGGGGAGTTTGCTGTTTTCACCCCTTGAAGGTCAAACCTGTCATGCGCTATATCTCGCGAAACAAAGTACGATTTGCTTCATCAAGGTGTCAATCGACGCGTATTAACATTTTCGTAATTGAATCAAATGTTTGAAAAAATCGTTGAAGCGGTTTTTTAATTTTTTGAAAAAAAGTGTTTTTTTCAAAAACATAAAATTTTTAACTTTGATTTCAAGTAGCAGTAATCAATATTTATAAAATTTATATATTGCAAACAGTTGTTGTAAAAAAACCACCAAAACTTTTTTTCATGAATACAAAAAAAATTAATTAAAAATAAAAAATCATTAAAAGTCATCATGTCCTTCATGGTCATTAATGTCAATCATTATATCTCGAGAACCAAATATAATCTTTGCATCATAAAGAAATCAATCAACGCGTATTAACATTTTAATGATGTTTTTAAATTTAAAAAAAAAATTTAAAGCCATTTTTTTAATTTAATAAAAAAAATATTGAAAATTAGTGTTTTTTTTCATAAAAATATTAATTAATAATTAATAAAATTGACATGGTGATAATAAATGTTTATGAAATTTATAAACTTTTATCAATTTCTGTAGAGACTAGCAAAATATTTTCTCATGATTTCAAAACAAATTGAATTTAAAATAAAAAAAAATCATTCAAAGTCACCATGTAAAAAGGGTTCATACGAATTTGTATACCTTAAATCTCTTATTCTAAAGACATTTTTGTAAAGTCAATCAAAGTTTATTATTATTTGCATAACTTGCGGAGGTTTTTAATAGTCTTCACAGAACCGTGTTTTAACTTTAATAAAAAAACTGCTTAAATTTTGAAAACCAATACAAATCAAATCAAATTTGCAATTGTGATTATCAACGTTTTGAATGGTAAATGTTTTGTAGTCAACACTTTTTGAGATCATATGCTTTGAAAAGCTTTTATCAAATAAAAAATTGTATTTTTTAGGAGTTTTGTTCTTTAGTATTCGTAAAATTTCAGTTACTTCCGTCATCATTTGTAATACATAAATTTTACTTTTTACATGCAATTGAACCTATTTTTGACTGCATAATCAATGTTTCTCAAAATCAACAGAAAATAAGAAATAATTATTAGATTCATTGATGTAGAATCGTGAAAATATACAAATTCAGTGATTATGCCGACGTGCTAGCAGTTTTGACCGCAACTATTCAAAATGGCCATTACGCGACAAAATCTCTTCAGTTGTCGTAATAACAAAAACTGCATTCATTTTTGCTAGCGCTGTTTTGTCCTTCAAGCATCGATATGAAAATAACAAATAATGTAGAAAAGGCTTTGTAACCTGTCCCCCCTCCGATTGATCCACATGAATATTAAATCAAACCAATCCACGAAAATCTTTACGTAATCAATTGACGCTCGCGAAGATGTTGCGATTAATATTAAGTCATTCCAATAACTTTTATGAGAGGTACATTTTTGTCATTAAAAGTATTATTATTTCCATAATTATTATTGTGTTTAATATTTCTAATATTTATGTAGATATTACTGGGAAGTTGACCGTGTGGTCGCACCTCACGGCTTGTTCTATATTCAAATTGCTACAAATTTTTTGGTATTTCATTTATCTAATCTTAATCGATGATTTATCATGAAACGGGAAATCGGTTAGGGTGATTATAAGATTTCCTTTTGATTCGTATTTATGCAGGATGCTTACAGAATCAGTATTTTTTTGTTTCAAAGGCAAAAAATTTCTAATATTCTAATGAGTCACATAGAGTGAATTACAATTAGAATTAGGCTGAAATGACTCATATGTTTCAATTTTAAAACCCTCGAAATGTTTTTGGCTTTCTGCCCCAATTTCATGTTCACTAAAGGAAGCGATAAATATGTACATATATTCTATATGTTAAACCTGATTGCCTCCACTTTTCGTCTCCTTATTACAAGATTTGATCTGCTGACAATGGTTGCTCATGTATTCAAGTGCTTCAACCTGCTAAACAATCATTGCAGAGGTGCAACAACCAAATACCAAGATCATTTCTTAGAAGGTGTGGTTTCGTCGTAAGTCTATTCTTTACGATGGAAATGATGCAGGAATTCCCCTAGGCAAATGTTTGGCTCCAAAGTTTTAAAGTTCAAGACTTTTTTGCTCTCGAAGTGCATTGTGGAGGCGATGAATTCGTTCACTTTGCTCCACGACAATGCAAGTGCACCGTAGCCTAGCGACTAGCTAGCAGCTAGCATGGAGAAGTGCAAGCTTTCACACACATAGTCGCGAATCTCTTGGCTAAGGAGAATCTCCGGAGGAATCCAACGTTCGATTCCAAGTTATTTACGAAATTACTACCATAATTGCCGATAACATTTGCAGCGATCATGTTCGATTTTCAGCCGAAATGGGCCCCGGCACAGTATGCGATCTTATTTGATGGTGTTTTGCATTTAGCGCTGTTGGGAGGACTTTTTGCTGTTCGGCTGAGTGGTAAGATGGCATTTGTGTTAGCCTTTTAAAGAATGGATCGTTTGTTCGATATATATTTGTTCGACGAAGTCAATGGTATGGATCGCGAGATAGGTTGTGAAGACGAATTGAATGGCGAAGTGAGTGTTGGACGATGAGGGATAAAGTGAAGATGCGATCGCGAAGCAGGTGGTCTTTGCCTTAAAATGATAGCGTGGAGACCTTTATTTGCTCCAGTTTGGCTGGGTTGAATCCCATCATTAGGTTAAGCAGCTTGTCGAGGCAAATAAGGTTGGGAATTTTGTGCAATTGCGATTCGGATGAGCTAACGAGATTTCGTATCAAAATTGTATGATACGAGCATACGATGGTCTACGAGTATCTTAACTATCCGTAGAATTTCTGCTGAAGATACATGTTGGTATTTCAAAAGACACCATGAGCAAGTTGTCAACATCAAGTTGAAAGCTATTGTGGGTGAGGTTCATATCTCCCGTGGGTAATAATGTCATCAACATGACAATAGGTACTTAGAAACTAGAACGGGAAACACCTTGTCTATTTGAAGATCTCACGATCTTCGCCTGATCCTTAAACTTTTTCGGTTGGTAATAGAAATTTGAAAGAAGATGGTTTGATTTGAGTGCAAAAACGCCACATTAATTTTTTCAAGTAAAAAGGTAACATATCATAGTAATAAATAAAACAATTTATGTTCATTTAAAATACAGTGCTGGAAAAAACATTTGCAACCGAAGTCAGAAACAAACTTTTTTCTTCATAACTTTTTTTATTGTGAATTGATCTTAACGGTTTTTTAACAGAATAATTTCCCGTAATATAGTAAACCAAAATATTATAACAAATAGTAATTTTCAGCTGTCAGAAAAATAAAAAAAAAAAAAATATCAACTGAGTCATACTTTTAGTTGGAAAACAAATTTGCAACCTCTGACTATAACGGCGTACCAGATTTACAACTAAGTGTCCCTTTCGTATTTTATTCATTTTGTTGTGTGTTTAGCTATAAGCACGAACGTCAGACGCGTTGGTCGATCTAATTCGTTTTATCTACAGATCATTTATCAGTTAGCTTGGTATTGTCACAGACCATTGTTGCAATAAAGTCAATATTCTACGTGATAAGTGAGTTATTCTTTGCAAGATTTAAAAGTAACGAGAATCTAAGAAGATTGCCAGGGAATAAATATGGAAAAGAACTAAAATCTAGAATTTTAAGTGATTACAAAAATGGATTATCACAAAAAGGCATTTGCAAAAAGTTATTAAAGTGGACAGTTTGTAGAATAGTTAAAAGTGGAAAGGTAGAGACAAATCACAAAGGAGGACGATCTAGAAAAACTACCAAGAGAGATGATTTAAATATTAAAATAAAAATAAAAAGGGATCCTGGAATATCATCGAAACAGTTAAAGGTCGAATTTGAATGTTACCACTAGAACCATTCGAAACAGAGCTGTTGAATTGGGGCTCAAGAGCTGCCGACCAGCGAAGAAGCCGTTGATTTCTAAGAAAAATTTGAAGGCCAGACTAGAATTTGCCAGAAATCATATAAATTGGAATTTACAAAAATGGAGGACCGTACTTTTTCCGGACGAATCAAAATTTAACTTAAGAGGTACTGATGGGTTACGCCATGTAAGAAGACCTAAACGCGAAAGACTGAATCCTCGGTACACAAATTAAACAGTAAAATTTGGTGGGGGCAATCTAATGTTCTGGGGATGTTTTTCTGGCCATGGGCTTGGTCCTCTTTTCAAAATTGATGGAATAATGGATTCCACTAAATATAAAGAAATTTTAGAGGAAACGATGCTGTCATATACTGATGAGCACATGCCTTTATTGTGGTCGTTCCAACATGACAACGATCCTAAACACACTTCGAAATTGGTGAAGAGTTGGATTAGGAAAAATGGAATCAGGGTTTTGGATTGGCCAGTACAATCCCCAGATCTCAATCCAATTGAGAATCTTTGGTAGATTGTAAAATTTAATCTACGTAAGCAAAATTTCACGAAGAAATTGGACCTTTACATAGCCGTTAAGGAAGAGTGGGAAAAATTTTCAATATGCATCATCGATAACTTGATTTCATCAATGCCCAGAAGATGTGCACAAGTCATCAAAAATCATGGCCATTCAAGTAAATATTAAAAAAATAAAACGTTTAAAATAAAAGTTGCAAATTTGTTTTCCAACTAAAAGTGTGACTCAGTTGACATTTTAATTTTTTTTTATTTTTCTGACAGTTGAAAATTACTATTTGTTATAATATTTTGGTTTACTATATTACTGGAAATTATTCTGTTAAAAAACCGTTAAGATCAATTCACAATAAAAAAAGTTATGAAAAGTTTGTTTCTGACTTCGGTTGCAAATGTTTTTTCCAGCACTGTATATCCATTATTAAATTGCTGATTGTAAAGGTTTTGATATGCACGGTGTTCATGTGATTTACAATTGATAATTATGAAACTCGATGAGTTTCATATTTACCTAAGGGTTTAAATTTAAAATTTTCAGTTATCGGAACACTCGATGCGAATGAAATAAACCTTTACATACTTTTGAATTCAATGCAAAAAATTCCATTTTTCTACAGGATTTATTGACCATTCTCAAAATCTCAGTAATAAATAATTGGAAGGCCGAAATTTTTCAACGCTTAGTGTATGATCTCAGTGAGTTAGTGGATGGTTCTTTTTGGATATGAAAACTGAATTGTTAACCCTTAAAGCCCAATCATATTGGATGAAATAGCGAAAACTCGTTGATTCGTACGTCAAATCGACGTAGATTGGCTTTGAGGGTTAACGTGAACTTGATAAGTATTGCAGTCTCAGCTGTTATTAATTAGTAAAAAATATTCGATATACTACCGCTGAATACCATCCAATTTTCTTGATGTTTTCTTCATATAAAATGAATTTATTTGTGTGAAAGTAATAAATAATAGTAAATTCATTTAAAAGGTCTTTTTCGTGTGGAATCAAGAGTTAGTATAGAGTTTGACGGAAAATTATACGCATTTATGATAAAGTGAAATGATCTTAATGGTTTCTAATTTCCACTGGTTTTACCAAAAAAATATTCTTACAGGTGTATTCTAAGCAATTATGAAATAAATATTAACCTTTAACTAAGCGGTAAGGTGCAGTCAGAGGTGCAAAAAATATACAATTTCAAAAAAAAAATTTAACTGATGTATAAGGTTTTTTCTATTTATTTTCAAGTTTATATTTCAACTAAAAATATTAATTCTGGATCAAGTTGTCTACTCGACTGTTGAGAGCTTTCCTAAGTTCGCGTTAACTATCAGCACTTCTTACTTGTTTTTTTTTCAAAATAAATGAAACTTAAAACATAGTAGTAATATTAATAAGTAGTTTATCATCTTCTAAATTATGGCACTTGATTTTCTTGAATAAAAGAAAAAGGCTTCTAAATAAGCTGAACTATATAAATTACCAACATAATATTTTTTTGTTTAGTTTATTTTGGTAGTATCGTGCGAATCACCGTGGAATATTGTTAATAAGAGACGTCTCAACCATCCAGGTGATTACTTGGTCTAGAAGAAACATTATTTTAATTTGAAATTTTCGTGAAAATTACTTTAGATAAGATTCAAAGCATGGTGTTATAGTACAGTCAAATGGGAGTTTTACCGTGCATTTTAGGTAGGCAGAATTTGTTTTAATGAAATGCGTGGGCAATGATATAGATAGCTTAAGTTCAAGTTTCTCGCAGCTCCTGTCCTTTGGGCTCCATCTTCAAAACAAAAGAAATTGGGGCACCCCCATATATCCTAAACCATGGCTCCCATAAGAAAGTTGTGTATGGCAAACTTGCATAAAATAAAATGTTTAGCAAGTCGTTCATACAATACTTTTACGTTGGGTCAATAATCAAAAAGTTACAAGCCAAAAACCACACATAAAAAGGGGGAACATCTTTCGAGCGCCACAACTTTTTTATTTCAACGTTTCACTCGAAACACGTTGGGATACTTTTCAAAGATAATTTTGTCACAAATAGTTTTCGGTATTGATTGTTCGAATCACTGTACATAAACGGGAGTTATTTTATCTCAAAGGCGAGAAAGTCGCGTGAAAAACCCGTTTTTAGGCAAAATAATCGGCTTTTGAGGGCAAACCCCCGTTGCGAAATCCGCGGAGCATTTTGTAGGCAGCCAGATTTTTAGCGGAATGTGTAGTATGTTTAACTGTGAGCTTAAGTCCAAGTTTCTGGGGTCGCAGCCCCAATCCTCTGGGCTCCATATTGAAAACAAACAAAAAATGGGGCACCCCTATATCTTCGGAACCATGGCCCACACAAGAAAGTGATGTATGGAAAACTTGCGTAGAATTTTTAGCAAGTCCTCCATACATCACTTTCACATAACATAAATAATTTAAAAGTTATAGGCCTAAAACGACATCCAAAAAGAGAGGGACATCTTTCGAACGCCACAAATCCGGTGTTTTCACTTTAACCGCAAAACACATAGAGGATAACTTTAAGGCAATTTTGTTGCAAGTCGTTTGCGTTATTGATTGTTTTGATCGCTGCACACTGGCGGGAGCTATTGCATCCCAAAGGGGGAAACTCACATGAAAAACGCATATTTAGGCCAAATAATCAACTTCCGATGGCAAACTCCCCACTGCAAAACTCACGCACGCATTTTAGTGGGTAGACCATTTTTAATTGCAATGAGTAGTATGCCTTTATGTGAGCTTAAATTTAAGTTTCTGGGGTCGCAGCTTCAATTCCCTTGGCGCCATCTTGAGAACAAAAGTGGGACGGCTCCATATCTTGGAGAGTACCGCTCCCACAAAAAAGTTGAATATGCAAACTTGTGCAAAATTCAATTTGCAGTAAGTTGTAGATATAAATATTAGAAGAGTTACACGCTAAAAACGACGTAGAAAAGGGGGGATCATTTTTCGCGCACCACAAATTCTTTGTTTCCCCTATTACCGCGAAATTCGTTTTCAACATCGTTTTTGGCGTGTAACTCTTTTAATATTGACAGCACGTGAAAATGATGTTTCTACAACATACTGCAAATTGAATTTTACACAAGTTTGTCATATTCAACTTTTTTGTGGGAGCGATTCGAAAAATAGATGAGGTGCAGCACCAGACTCAAGTACGTTTCAGACCAAGGTATATAGACGACCAGGCAGTCTCATCCAAAGCTGCGATGTCGTAGTGCCCAGTAGGAATTCGAACAACACTTTGCGAAGAACAAGATGTGATTTTCCTGCTGGTTGGAGTGACACGTATTGGAAAGAAAAGATAAATGATGAGCATATGTAGTATGATCAACCGACGCAAAGCGAAAATCGCCTGAGACGATTAAACATACTTTGAATGGTTTATCCATTTTTTTGGCAATATTGCTGAATGAATACGTAAAACGGGTACTCAACAACAAAGTCACTTTGCATAATTAAACCCAAAATGCGTTCACTCGCGCGTTTCGAGTCCCAAGCCATTTTCCAAGTATTCTGTAGTTCTTTTACGTGGCAACGCACAGCCAGGAATCGCTGTCTGTAATATATATGTTGAAGAAGGTTTTACCGAAAATAAACCATATTCTGGTCGACCCAAAAAATTACAAAATGTGATGAAAAATTGTTAATACAGGAAACTAAAGGAAATCCCAGAGTCAATGTAACTGGAGTAGTTTTGGAATTCAAAGAATTCAGCAGGAACGAAGTGCATTTATCAGCAGGTAAATGTGTGGAGAAAAGTAAAAAAAGGAACTAGATAAAAAATATACAGTAAGGCATGGTGGTGAAAGTGTAATGGTCTGGAAATTATTTGCTTTAAGGAGGAACACCACTGTAGAGGTAAAAAAAGAAGTCATTTTTTGGGAATTTGTTTCTCAAAAACCAAACAACATATCGAAGATTGGTAAAAAGATCTATATTGGACAAGTACTTGACCTCCTATTAGAATTTTTTCAGAACTTTAAAAAACAAAATGGCGGCTCCCCAGCATTTCTCCAGAAAAGCCTTATTTTTTCATGGCTTGACATGTTAAGATTATGGTTATCAAATAAATAACATTCGATAAAGCATACTAACAGCCAGAGAAATACGTAGATTTTTTTTTAAAAATTGATTTTTGACAAAATGACGTCACTTTGAAAAAAAATGTAAAAAAATCGCTCGAAAATTGTTAATATGATTGATGTTAATTGAAATATGCAACATATAAAAAATTGATATTTAAATTTGTTCTAAATTTCAATACCCACGGCGCGCAGGGAAACGCGCGGAGATACGTGCGGATTGCGCTCCGAAAGAGCAGTGAGAGGCGCCGCAACAAACAAGCCGCGAGGTGCGACCCTTGAGGTCCACACGGTCAACTTCCCAGTAATATCTACATAAACATCAACAACATTACAAAGATGAGAGGTAATAGTAACAGGAATGAGTTAATATGAATCATATCGTCTACGGGAGGGTCCATTGATAACGTAAGGTTTTCGGTCGATGAGGACAGATTGAATATTCACGCGGATCAATCGGTGGGAGCCTTTTTGGTCTTGAAAAATTTTGTTGGTTTTCAAAATTTAAGCAAATTTTTTTAATTAAAAGACTACAAAAACTATTAAAAATCTGCTCAAATTATGCAAATATCTTAAATTTTTGATTGAGTTTACAACAATTTTTTTAGAATAAAAGATATAAAGTAATAGCACTCGAATGAACCCTCTTTACATGGTAACTTTGAATGATTTTTTTATTTTTAATTTAGTTTTTTCATAATCATGGAAGAAAATTTTTGGTTTCTCACCAAAAACTGATAAGAATGTATAAATTTTATAAACTGGATCACTGTGCTGTGCAATTCAGGTAAAAAAATATTTTCTATGAAAAAAACCATAATTTTCGCATTTTCTTCTATTAAATTAAAAAACGGCTGAAACGAATTTTCATGATGTTAAAAACTTCACAAAGATGTTAATACACGTCAACTGACACCTTAGTGATGCAAATATTATATCTGGTTCGTGAGATATAGTGAATGATAAAAATGACCTTGAAAATAATGATAACTTTTAATGATTTTTTTATTTTTAATTTATTTTTTTACATAATCATGAGAAAAAGTTTTGATGATGTTTTTATGGACATTGTTTGGAGTATATAAATTTTATAAACATTGATTACTTAGACTTGACAATAAGGTTAAAAATTTATTGTTTTTGAAAAAAACCTAATTTTTTAACTCTTTTTCAAAAAATTGAAAAACCGCTCAAAGAATTTTTTAAAAAATTTGACAGAATCACACAAACGTTAATACGCGTCGATTGACACCTTGTTTTAAAAAATCGTACGTTTGGTTCGCGAGATATAGCGCATGACAGAAATGACCTTCAAACGGGCAAAATAGCAACACCCCCCCCCCCCGACGGAAGTTTTCCAAAAACTAATCAGCTCTTAAAATTGCAAAGACGCTTCGATTGACACCTCAACCAAGTCGATCGGACTTTGTTAACGTGAGTTATGCTCGTAGAAAAAACTGTCCACGAACGTACAGACGTACGTGCGTACGTACACACACACACACACACATACATCTCCTTTTCTAAAAACACTTTATATATACTCTATAGACCTCAAAACGTAGAGAAAAGTTGAAAATTTCAATTTCGATTTTCGAGGCGATTACAAGAACTTCCCATATACTGGGAAGTTAAAAAATTTGATTTCTTGAAAATCTTACAGTGGTGTTCTCCCTTAATGCAATTTCTTTGCCTGCAAAGCTCTTCATGGTCACAGAAAAAGGAAACCTTTTGATTTGGATAATCACACATTAAAATCTACTAGCAGAATCCAGCACTCGAAATTCGAGTGCAATGATGATTTTATTACAACTGACTCTAGAAATTCGATCGAATAATCATCAATCTCAGTTAGAAAACCCTTATTTTCACGCTTTCACAAATTTAAGTTAATTCCAAAATTTCCTTAAAAACGTGTATTTAAACTATTAAAGCAGATGTACATTTCTTCTGGCACTCCCAGACTTCTTCAGTGTATAACTAATTCCCTAAGTTCTGTGTTTCTATTTTAATCTCTAACGTTTTACATTTTCATCGCAAAATTTAATCAGCTTAATTGCTCCATTTCCTAAGTTAATATTCAATATAACAATGCTAAGCGTTTTGCGCATGTCATCATTCGATTTTCACATTCTTGAGATCTACCAAACCGGTTGTTGTAAATAATGTTAGGAAAATCAAACATCGTTTTTAAATCTTGAAAGTTTTCTTCAACTGAAAATGCTTTTTTGTGGAATATTAGACGACCTTCAGCAAAACAAACTAAAAAAATATGACCGAATATTGATGAAATGTACGTATACATTTGCATAATGAACGGCGACGCTATACACACGAATGATCCTCAGAGAGAAAGCTATCACACAACACCGAACCATTGAACGCACAATCCACATGAACGGTATAAAGTGTGAATGAAAATATTCCTTAATGTAGTGAAATTTGATGATTAGCATCCAAAAATGAAACTAAAACACTTAGACCAGTCCTAGATACGAACCTGGGACTCCCGCGTGCAAGCGCAAACCACCTTCGTATACACTATACAACCTATACAATTTTTTAAGTTTCTATTTTGATACTAAAGGCTAGTATACCATTCGTATTTATCACTGTGCGAACGTTCAACGTTGTGTATGTATTAGTAAGAAAATTTATTTTCCTTTTTCTCTCTATATTTTCCAAACAGATTTTCACAAAAAATACAATTCTGCACTTCTACAGGATATTCTCTTTCCATTGATGTATTTTTTATGAAAATCGGTCCAGAAACAACGGCTAAAATGGTACCACAAAATTCATGTTAGCCGTTTAATTATATAGATTTTCTTACAATGAAATGTTGCAAGATATCAATTAAGGTGTAAATTTACTTGCTAAAACTTTTGTTTTGTAAAATTTGGTCACCGATTTGTAGAAGCATTTCATAACTTTCATATTTTATAACTTCACCATATGAAAATCTTGCAAAATGAAAGTCGATAACATCGCCAAATTAAGTAAATTGCGATTTTTAATCCTAACTGATATTCTAGTAATTTACAGGAAAAATGAAGTGCACTGTGCAATGCATGCTTCAGTTGTTAATATTCAATTAAAGGTTTTAGAAAGGATTAGAAATGATAATTAGCCTGAAAATTAAAATTCACGCGAAAGCTCAGATCTAATGTATTTTGCAATTAAATTGATGTAAATGTAAAATTTAATGTAAATTGAACGGAAAATAATTATTTACTTTTCAAGATACTAGACACACTCTCATATATGAAAGGCTGACTGTTGTTGGTTCGCAATGCAATGCAGCGAAGAGCATTCCATGGCACAAATATTTTAATATGTTCGAGTACTTTCGTAGAGTTTTTCTTTACGTAAAAACAAGGAAGTGTGAAGCATAATTGAAAAATCTAAATGATGCACTTGAGACAATTAGTTTATGTTACATCATTCTTTTGTTTTTAATTGTTTCACTTTAGTAAATTGCCAGATGTGATGAATTTGGTGTTGCTGGTCATAATGTGGTTGCTTTAAAGACAATCCGATGTAAGGTGAGAGCTCGAAAACTCATCTAATTGATTTAACTATCGGAATGTGATCGATGTCGAATGCGGTAGCGCAATCAGATACAAGATATTACTTACCGAAGGTGTGAATGGGACTGTAGGTCGTGGATAGTCATATCCTTTGTTTGGCGGTAGATATGTGTTGCTGCCTCCAGGAACTGCTGCTAACACGCATGTACCGAGTACCAGAGTGAGTGTCTGAAAAAGAGAAAAAATGGCATGTTTTTATTACAAATAAAAATTTTACTTCAGGGGAATTGGTGCTTCGGCAAGATATTATGAAAGGTAGCTAAAAGTGATGCGATTCGAAATTTCATGCTGGCAATTTGGAAGAATGGTGTGATAGCCATTGCATGAAAAAATGGCATTGTTTCGGATAGATGACACAATAAGACACAAAGATTGGATGAAAAATTATGAATCAATTATGTACTCTCGATTTGATTGATGATGGCTTTCATTCAACTATTTATATGCTTTTGGATGCTTTGTACTTCCAAAGATTTTGCGGCAGTTATGTTTGCTGATACTCTTACTTGCGACACACAGATTCATTATCATTTGACTAGAACATCGAATTTTACTGAAACAATCATACTAAACTATCACTTAAATCTGAGTAACATGCATAATTCATTTGGCAATTACAAATATTGTAAGTAAATTTAACTAAAATGTGCCAACGAACAGATTTTTTATCAAAAGGCTTATACCGCACGCTGCAGAAGTATCTTTGAAGAGGTCAAAAACAATATGGTGCCATGCTATTTACGGTAAATGTTCTGTAGATGCAAGCTAAGATTTCGATTATTTTATAGCTGCTCAATAAAATGCACAAATCTTTGTAGCATTGAATACAAGATGCCTCTTCGATGAGATTCCAAATGAGCGTCGCTTCTTGCCCCAATTAGGCGATTTGAAATTTGTACGAGTAAAAGATAAGTTCAGGTGCCGGGGCCGTTTGGGTACTTGCTATTCGCAAATCGTGGAATTGGTAGAGTCGTGCAAGCAGTTTATTACAGTTTGGATGGAAAGTAAGTCAACCTGAAATCATGAAAGTTCAGATAAGCGCACAAAAAGTCTTCGATGTTAGGTTTTATAGTTTTTCTCGGCTGAAGCAGTCATCAAAAAAACAGATGGCTTATTTGTAACTAATGAAAATGCGATTTGTAACTAATTTATGGTTTTCATGCTTCATAAAGATTTTTGCTGACATGCATATCAATAAGTATTACTGGATTTTATACGCTTGTTAGAATAGAAATATAAAAGAAGCTCGTAGTGTTGAAACCATTAATACTGCCAACACGAATTTAGAAAACAGCATTAAGTGCATAATTATAATTGCCTTATTTAAATGTTATGTGATTTACATCATTGAGTGGGAAGCACTTTATGCTTCTTTCATGAGTTTTGCCTAGATTTCGAGAGTGCATTCAAGAACACTTCATTTTGATTATTTTAGTTTTTTTCTCAGTAGCAAAGCTACCTTGAAAACGGTTATATATGGCTGTTAATATAGTAGTAAGATATTTTGCGGTAGAGACTGTGGCATTGTTGGAAAGTCGGAATTAATCTGCATAAATTACAAACTCAAATGGTTATTTGCGAAATGGTTCTTGAAACAAGCGAAGAAGTAATATATATGTGAGGTAATGAACAGATCTGACATCCTACTGGTTGTTCACTGATTAATATTAAAGATTTCTTGGTAATATATGCATATCGGCTTATTTCAAATGAAATAGTAATGCTTGCCCACAATGTTCGGTTGACAAATAGGATGAGATAATCTGGCTTTTTTATTTGCATCCTAAATATTTTTGTTTAAATATTGTATTGTGAATGGGAAGTGTGGTTTCGGGGTGACGCACGGCATCCTCTTCAGGTGCTGTCATTTACCATCCGTCACCAAACAGCACGATCACGGCTAGGCTTATTGATGGATCAAGCTCATTATACTTTCAACTATTTTATTATTTGTATCCGCGAAGAGTTGCGAACCGAAAAAGCACACTAGTGGGCAGGTGTTTGTCGACTAGACACGGAGGTTCGCAAACCTTAATATGTATTGTATTGTGCTTGATGAAATTGAAAGGATTCTAAAGGTATATACATCACAAATATTTTTTTGATTGAAATTCGAGTATTCTTTGTAGACTTGCTACCAATTTTCTCAATAAGTTGCCATTTATTTTTCTTGATTTTCCTTAGATTTTGATTTTCATAAATACTTAATTTTTAATAAATTTGTGCTTATTAAAATAAATAACGAGTATTTTTCGGACGAAGAATAGTTTAATTGAGGAAGCTAGCATATTTTCTTATTGAACATTGAATTAAGCTCATGTGTTGGTTTACATTTCAGCAAAAAATCGAAAGACGCATGAAAAAAGCTTCATGACTCCTGTCGTTTTGATAAGTTCAATTTAAATTTGCATCATCCTGATCCAAACGGACCAACGGTTTCTTGAAAAATTGCCTCCAGCCGTTTCGGTCCAATGACAACAACGTTTCAGATTGTGAGTTTCAATTGATTTGATACATTGAGTGCTTTCAAGGTTTGCTCAGTTTGTCTGGTGTATGGCTGCTAGTTGTTTATTCTTTAATAACGCTTAGAGATTCTGCAATCATCCATAATCATGCCATTCAAGATTGTATAGCTTCGACAGGATTGATGTCGCTGTTTCATCAACAAGTACATACAGCTCATGATCTTTATGAATTTTCCGATCTATTCGACGCCATCCTAGTCATTTCTTCAGTAGCCTATTTCAAGATCCACATTTCACATCCGTTCATTAATATTGGATAGTTGATTTTTTTCGATATTGGAAGCTAGCTTTATCGGTGTATTTTGGTCGATTCGATAATTAGAGGGACTAACATTTTCCTAGTTATAGTAGTTTTTCGTCAAATTTCGATTTGTTAACGTTATTTAACAACATGCATTTTTTTAGGTCATGTATTTGGTCTTATAGCCAGCAATCTGAATGATGGTCCATGACCATTTCTTTGAGGCAAGAAATTGTCACACTATAATAAAATTGTCATCAGCATTCGCTGAATAGTAGGTACCATCATTGCTTGCATGTATCCTCTGGTCAATTACTCAAGGGTCAAGATGAAAGGCAGCAACCGAGCAGGTTTCTAAATTTTGGGTTAGCTTTTCTTGAGCTTCAACTTGTGGTTTTAATAGCCGAAACTAAATTTCAATGGGGGTTGGTTGGTTGTAGGTCCATCTCCCTTTGTAAAAATGTAGCTCACATAGGCCACGATAGGCCCATTGTGATACCACAAAGAGATAGGATATGGCACTAGAACCTGTGGGATGACGAGAACCAATACGATTCTCGTATGAAGCTGGTTTTGCAGCTAATATTTAAACTGGCCACTTCCGTGAGACTGTCCAGGAAAGGCGAGCCTAAAGTTTGCATGCGTTTCTTGGATAGTGCTGGGCATTCGAACAGGAAATGTTGGATCTTTTACTCCTCCTCCTCCTCTGATCTGCAGCTGAGGAAGAAATCGTGGAAAGGGGCACCCAATATTTCTGCATGTCTGCCAATGAGGCAATGCCCCGTCAGTACTGATACGATAAAACTTAATGTTTCACGGCTCGTGTTGAGGAGCTGCTTGGTGCGCTTTGAGCTTAGTGTGTGCCAAGTTTGCCTGGTTGTCCTGCAGGTTTCTTCCAGCAGCCAGGCCCTATTTGCAGCCTCTGTATAATACTGCTTGAAACTTAGCTTGACGGAGGCCAACGGATGGCCGACTAAGGGTGTTAGTGTATAATCCCTGGAGCTCAGTGTCAGCTCTCGTTAGGGCATCTGCTTCGCAATATCCCGGTATATAACTTTGCTCCAGCACCCAGCAAAGAATTACTTCATAGAGAAGTGACATCGCGTTCAATTGTGTGCGACTTTCCATTACAATCATGAATGAGGTGTACACGTTGGATAATGATTGGATAGCAGCTTCATTGTCAGTGAAAATGTTGGAATTTCTTATGGAAATTTTCTGAATTCTCAACCAGTCTACTGCCTTATGTATTGCGATGACCTCTGCCTGAAAAAGACTCCAATGATCAGGTATTCCGAAGAATAAATTCAGGCGTAGCTGTTCGGAGAAAACATCACAGCCAACTTTTCCATCCATTTTTGATCCATCAGTATAGATGTCGACCGATTCCTGTATCCCACTTCTTTCCATTACCCAGTCATCTCGGCTAGGAATGACTGACTTGAAACTGTGGTGGAAGCAGGGAATCGTAGGAATGAGGCCTACTTTCCATGGAGTCGGTCCATCCATTCGTAATATGGTGGAGTGGCCAATATTTCCTTCATGGCAAAAATTTAGAGCTTTCAATCGAATCGCAGGACACTTGGCCTGCTGTTTCGTAAGAAGCTTCATTGGGAGCCAATCCGCATAAACAATGCCTTTGTCGTAGTAGACCTAAATATTTGACTTGATGAGATGGATTGAGTGTTGTCTCACCAAGTTTAGTTGAGGCAAATCTTGGAATTTTGTACCTACTCGTGAAGAGCGCAAATTCGGTTTTCTGCGGATTAATCTTTAGATTGCACTGTTTGCTTCACTTGGTTAGAATAGTTAGGGCAAAGTTTAGCCTTTCAGATAGGGTGTTAAAGAATTTGCCCGATATTGCTATTGCAACATAGGCTACGACTTTGTTTCCAGTCGCTTCTTTGTTCGACAGGAGTTTGTCCACCACTAAGTTCCATAGAAAGGGTGATAGCACTCCACCTTGCGGGGTGTCTCTGCACATCCGCTTACTTAGGAAACTGTCTCCTACTGTGAAGTTGATGCTTCTGTTGCTGAGCAGTTGTATGACAAACCTATTCAGGTTATCATCCACATTGTTTTTCTCGAGTGCCTTCTCAATACCCTTATGACGGGCGTTGTTGAATGTACCTTCGATGTCTAAAAAAATCGCCTGAGTATATTCTTTATGGGTTAGTAATTTTTTAAGGTTTCTGGTAAGCGAGTCTAGAGCTGTTTCAACTGATCTCCCTTTCGTGTTCTATAGGGGTTACTTACAGAAATTTTTGAGCACTGAACTTCTACTGAATTTCTGTTTGCTTAAAATGCCAGGATTTTGGGCACCTTGAATCTTCATCGTTCAGTTCTGGGGACGTTAAGGGTAGTTCATACAAATAATTTCGGCCTCTCACGTATTATTGGTAGTGATGGTAGGCGAACTCATTTTGGCGGGATCCAGTCGTGGCTAGTTTTCTTTGAGTCCTTATATTCGTCCATTATCTGAATTTTTAAAGAAATTCATCCTATTGCGATTCAACAATTGCAAGTAACCAATCAATATAATATCTTGAAATCCTTATTTACTCGCATTGTCTCATCTCAATGGTACATTTTTTTAGTTTTTATTTGAATCACTATATTTCTCAGTTCACAACATAAATTCAAGTCTTCTATGACTTTGTGTACGTTATTCACGAGAATATGTAGTATGTTTATTTCAATAATATCGTTGACACCAGAGTGTCTACGTCATTGCTTTGTTGTTGATTGTGCTTTCTAAGTAACATATGGTGAACGTCGTGGTCTTCATGGTCGCAGGCAGATTCATCGATGTGTGTCTGAACGGAAGCAGATTGTCTTAAATATTATCAGTCGGTGGGTCAATAACTGTGGCCTTGGTTTTAATCCCACAAAAACGCTTTTTTTTACAAGAAGGTGTAAGGTATTAGACTTTAGACTGCTCGCACGTAATGGCAAAAGTTTAGTGCTGTCAAATCACGTGAAGTACTTAGGGATCATAAGCTCACCTGGAAATTGAATTTGGTAGAGAGGGTGAAGAAAGCTGAAGTAGACTTCTTTACTTGCAAGGCGCTTTTGGAACTCAAGGGTGGCTTAGGCGTGTGTGTTACCAGTAGCGTACCCAGGATTTTGATAAGGGTGGGGGGGTGATATATTTTTGAAGTCTTGACTAGGTACGTTTGCTAGTGCTTCGGTGTAGATATGAAGATATAATTATGTAATCACACTTAATCATACTTTTTCAACGGTCAAAGTTGGAGTCCTCCAAAAATAATTCTGGCAGACTTTAGGCCGATTGCATGCTGGTTTCATTTACTTGAATCATTGATGATATTTTCATTCAAATTATAAAATTATGCGCTTGATGTGTGAAAGAATCTACACTGTATCTGTATACTTCCTTGGAACCGTAAAGTGTATATGCATGTTTGCAAGTACATATATTGAAACGCCTTCAATACCTACAGGCCAGAAAAGAAAGCAACTAATGAAGTAAATGCCGTGGGAAAATGAACTGTCACTAAGCACAGGCAGAGTATTATCGTAATCAGGGCTGGCTAAGCTTGTTTGCAGCCCATGCAGGGAAGCAACTCTGCGCTCTCAAGCAAATTTGTCGTCATTTCCACGTAACGCATGAGGTAGACTTTTTGTACGCGTTTTTTTAATGAGGTGTCCCCAATAGGCCTAATCCTCAGATTACAAATCATATGACAAAATAAAACAATTCATTTTTTGAGGGTTCTGATCAAAGATAGAAAGAAACATTCAAAAATATAACTGATGCTACTAAGATATGGGTGCGAATTAAATAAATTACACTTTTCTGGAATTTTACTTCGAAAACTTTCAATCAGGTGACCATATTCTAATGTTTCTACTAACTCTTTATCTATATATAAAATTGCTAGGCTTCATACAATAAGTAAAAGATAACGGCACACACAGATCCAATTTGTGCAAATTATGCCCGTATCACCCCTAGGTGAGATCTCTAAAGCACCATAGGCCGTAAATCAGGCCCATATGGGTTTTATTGTGAAATAGAAGAAAGATCTAATTGCATAGAGATACTGAATCACACTCAACTCCCACGTTCCAGAGTGTCTCGGCGAATAATTGTTAAAGTGGGTGGCTTAGTGGTTAACGCTAGTTCAAAGCTCCTTGTCGACAAATAGTTTTCGGAAATGAGATTTGATGCCGCACTATCATTTCACTCAGCTGTGAATGAGAACCTGAATCAAATGAGGGTAATAATCACGAGTGAGCGTGTTCCTGACCACTTCACATCCTAATGTTCCATTGGTCAAGTAAATGAAATAACTCTAATATTGCCTGAAGGCCCAATTTTGGCGGTTGCGCCATCGATTATTATTTTAACCAACCTCTTCCCAGGCAATGACGAAGCCTTATGGACTCCACATATAAATGATCTAAGGAAAAAACTGGCTGTCTTCATTGGTCTTCTACGTCGCTTCTACTTCTTTCCAAAGAAAAAAAATCCAAATGATGTATGCGCATCTCCTTTCCAAAAGTTCCTACGGCATCTTGAATTGGAGCCAAACTTTTGAAGGTAACCTCATAATCATCTTCAGATTAGTAACCAAGGCGTATAAGACCATTTACAATCTCCTTAAGTCAACTCCAACGAGCGAAGTTTACAAAACAGCCCAAGAATTGAATTTGCAAGGCATGATTTCCATGCAAAGAGCTAAATTCATACATAAGAATTTACACCGTAATGAGTATACTGCTGTGAAATTAGATAGAATTGAGGGGAAAGCACTTACAGAATGAGAAACATGAATAATATAGCTATAGCATTTGCCAGAACTGATCGGCTAAAAGAAGACCCCTTCAACAAAGCAGCCAGCATTTTCAATGCACTACCAGACAAAATTAAAAACATAGCGAACCCAACTTCCTTTAAAACGACACTAAAAAAATATCTCCTTCAGGACCAACATTCGAAGTAAGTTACAAGTACAATCAGCTCCACTTAACTCAAAACCAAACATGTAATCAACAGGAAATAATTCATAAACATATAGTCTGAACTATTAATCTAAATAAAAGGGCACTAAAATTCACAGATTTGGTACTATCCCTTATACCGATTCTTATTGTCTGGGAAGTACTATGTCCTAAAATTTTAAATACGGAGAATTACTAAATTTTGATGGCGAGAATGATTGAAGGAAACGGAAGTGGTTTTAGTCGGTAGAAATCCGGCATGCCGAGAGGCAGGAGCTGATCGGTATCTTTTGAAGATTTCCACCTCCCAACATTGAAAAAAAAATGCTTGAGATATATAATCCATAACATTCGAATCTTCGAATTTTTTAAATTTACGCGAAGTGATCAAAGTTTTAAAATGCCGATAATGATACAAACTTATTATTCAAACTCATCTGCTTGTACAGTAACGGTGAGAAACAGTGTAAAATGGGATTTAAATTTTATGTCCAAGCATAAAACAGAACGCTTCGCTGGATAAAATTATAGTGAAATATCTAAACGACAATTTTTTTTCATTAGCTCATTTAACACATCTTCTGTAGATGGAGAGAGATCTCTATGAATATTTAGAAGTGCCAATCCATTTAGCCGTTCATTGCTGGTGGAATTTCGCAAGTATGTTTTTAGTCGTCGTAATGTTGAAAATGATCTTTCGTTTGTACACGTAGATACTGGAAGAACAGCCAATATTTCTAGCGATTTCGATATATTCGGCATAATGTTTGAATTACACATGCTTAACCCATCTATGGCCGTTTTTGGGCGGTTTACTATTTCAAGATGCCCTATCTTTCTGTACCACAGAGTCAACTCAGCATTCAATTCTTCTTCAAGGGGGGGGGGGGTTGAACCCGAAACCCCCCCCCTGGGTACGCCACTGTGTGTTACCCTAGATGCACACAGTTATAGTCAGGCGAATCTTGGCCTACGGGACCAAAGTTGATTGGTAAGCCTTGAGTAAGAAATGCAACCTGGTTCAGCTGACAAGGATTCAAAGAGTGGCGTGCTTGGGAGTAACACGTGCATTGCGCGTCACATGCGATTTATTACTGTTGAGTAAAGAATAAAATAGCCCTCTGTTGGTTTCCTTGGCTCAGTGAGATACAAAAAAATGTCAAAACAGATCGGCTTTCTAAAGAAAGATCTCGTGGCGTGCAAACGCACAAGGCGGTGTGCATAAGAATCACGGTGTATTTTACTTAAGCAGAATAGAATTAAATAAGCCTACAAACTAGCATTTGAAGAAATTCCGACACATGTTTCACTGCAAGCCTTATGGTTTATGGTCTAAATGCGACCTGCTAGCGATCTACGTTTGAGCTGGAGTCACGAAGAGAAGGCAGAGTCAGTAGAGCACCTGCTAGGAGGAGGCGAAAGTCCTTAAGGAATTCTTTTTCGTGAAGCTGTATGAACTGAGTAATACTAAAATGGACCGACTATCCTTGAGAATCAGAATGGCTCGTAGAATGTACCAGAAAGTTTCCACGTCTACAGGGCACATTGGATCACTGACGGTTTTAGTGAAGCCGAAACCATTCGGCTTAGCACCCTCATACCCTTAACTACCTATTCTACCCTACCTAACAAATGGTTGGTATGTGCAATTTCATTACAAGTGGAAGATAAATAAGTTACATTAATGGAATATTCGCGAGTATTTGAAATTTTATTGTGACTAGCATTGCATCGAGTATAGTAGTACTAAATATGATTTGATTGCTGTAAAAAACTTCACAGACAATATTTTAGTTTCAAAATGAAATGAGTTTGGGGTGTTTGTTCGTTTGAAACTATATACCCTATCCTCAAAAATTTCTATAGAATTTGTTGGCCGCTGCATGAAATATTCTGGTGGAGTTTGTAAAAAGATTTTAATTAATTTGGAAAATTTTAAAATCAAAAAAATAGCCCCGGAAAATGCAGGGGTACAGTTAAAAGGTAAAATTGACAAAATGTTCGTTTCAATTTTTTCGCCTAAGGTTTGGAGTAAAACTTTTTGAAGTTTAGGTGACTATCAAATCAATGGTTTCATTTCAAACTCAGTAAGCAAATAATATCCGGCATGTGATAACTTTTTCTGCATTTTAAAATCTGTTAGGCATTACTTTCATTTCTTTTGTCATTGCTTTTGAAAATCAAAAAAAAATTATTCGTACAAAAGTTTTATAATGTTCTTACAATTTTCATATATGGATGACTTGTGTTGATGAAGACGGTGGTTCTTTAGGTTTTTCCAGTCTAGTTTCTGTATTGTTATGTTCGAATATAATCGATGCTTTAGATGAAGTATAAGTAATTCTTTGTGTAGGTAACACATACATTATATCTTTGATTTATATCAATTACACAAGCACTTAAATTACAACCAACATTTTCGGGGATATCAAAATCAAAACAAAAATTTCCAGCCCCTTATAGAAGATTTATTAGTTTTCATCAAAAACCAGCCCTGTCTAACAACATTATCGGCAAGTCAACACCTTTTACACATTTTTCAACAGTAAAATAAGTATCTTCTGCTATGAATTATCGTCAAGCTTCACTACAAACCCATAGTAGCAGCTCAGGTGTGGAAAAGAGATACAATGAAATGTTTTTTCCATAACGATGCATACATATATCATGGTGGTCAGGCAGACTGATTGATAACTAGCTACTTGTATCTCCAAGCAAACCTGTACTTTTCTCTAATTGACCGATGATTTCACTATCTAACAGGGTCATGCTAAGTCACCTTTTGAACTTCTTCTGGAGATAACCACGTCGTGCATAAAATCTGCGGGTTAACATATGAATGCATATGTACATCTGTTTGAATCTACAATGTTTTCCGCAAAGATATAAAATTATTTGTATTTTTTCATAATTTATCTTAAGATATCCATGAGAATGACTATTTTATTTATGAAAGACAGTTCATTATCACGATAATTTTTTTCACTAAATCATTCGAATTTAGTCATTGTGGAATTGCAAATTGCATTGATATGACAAGCCAGTAGTTTTGAGTAGTCTTATAAAATTTTGCGGAAAAATTAAAATACAACCTTAAGAGGGCTCTAGAGAGATATTACACGCATGGATAATTTATTGTGTTTTGAAAACAATTTCAATGATGAAAATCCCATTAACGGCCTCTTTACATATAGCACTCCAGAGTCAAAAGTCATCTTTTGCACTTTTGCGGCCACTTGAACTTGAGTGTTAGAACATCACTGTCTGAAAAAACTTCTTCAATACACTACAACCAAACGCGGCTGCTATACACGCTCGAAATTCCGCTTGACTGAAAATTTATAGTAAAGTCAAGGATTTTCTATTGTTTCAATGGCATTTCAAGAAGTAAGAAGTTTTCAAGTACGAGTATTCATAAATGGGCACAATTATACAATTTTGTAGAAAACTTGAATTCGGATTACTAAACTTTTGTTATTCACTTTGGGGTTTCTTGATGTGAGGAAGAAGATAAGTTGAGTTGTAATTATTATGTCAATCAAAGTCTGGGAAAGTGTTCGTGGGACGACTTTGGAAAAGAAAATGAGAGGCGGATCTATTGAATTTGCTTCACTTAAGTACTTTTCAAGGTTTCATTACAGACTGCGATCATAAGCTTGGAAATCTTCGCGATATCTTCATATCTTTTTCCATGAAAAAATTTTGGTTGAAAATTCACAAGTTGAAACCACAAAGAGAGACTGCGTATACCTTCGAATGATGATCAAAGCGAAAATTGATGCATGAAATGTTTTTATCGAAATTCCCTTTCAACAGATTTTATCGAATTGAATGCAATTATCAAACAGAATTAAGGCGGTATGGAACGATGCGTTTCAATTGTAAATCAAATATGAAATTTCTGTGTTTCTTGTGGATACTTTCAAAAAATGAATCTAGCAGAAATCACTTAAAATCGCGAAAAACATTTATTGAATATTTTTCAACTGTTGAAGCAACATTTCCAACAATTTGTTTAAAAGTAAAAGTGTCCAAGAGTATAATCAAATTCCAATTTACGGTGCAGTTCATGCTGCGTGTTGATATTACTTGATAAGCTATGCGTAATCAAATCAACAAGGTGGGAGGCAAATTGATTAAATTACTAAAGTTCAAACCAACCAAACCCCATAAAAACAACAAAGCTATTCGCATCTTCCTTCAATTAGGTTTGCATAAATAATTGTCGTGCTTTGGTAACCTTCTAGTCCATAAAATAGCAGCGCAACACTTTTGACTCCTTCATTGGTACCAATAAGTCAATTAATTTGCATGCAGCAAGATTGCATGTGCAAGCATAAATTAAGCCATTAATGGGACAAATGCATGCGATTAACCGGTAATTAATAGCCTGACTATGGTAGCCCATCTATGTAGATGATCTAGCATTTAAAGGCACTAAACAGGACCGCTTGCGATTTCTATAGTCATAATTTCTACATGTACATCTACATCTCACCAATAAGTGTTATTGGTTATCATAATTTGTTCATTTATTTAAGTAAGAAAGATTTGTGTGTTATAAATTTTCAAAATATGAAGATAGTTGAATGATGAATGAAAGAATTGTCAAAACGCTATCATTTCTTTAATTCGTATTGAAATTATTTTACGTCTATTAAGGTTGTATAAGTTGAATTCAAACATAAATTATATTTTACCATTCGAACAAAGTTCAATCATTATATAACATGACTTGTATATTATTTTTTGTAAAATATTTAATTCATTATATTTGAAATATTTATGCAAGCTAGCAATTCATACGAATTGCAAAATTGCAATGATAAAATTATCACATTAGCGAGTAGCGTGACATTTTCCACCATAAAATGCAGTCTCCAATATTTTAAATGATGATGGCAGTTGTGGTGCAGTGATGATGGTGGTTTGAGGTTCGACAAGAAGTAGTTATATCACGTATTTGAGATCAGCATTTTGCTAGCTGAATCGTTGACGAGCCACTTATTCGAGACCAACCTGTTGTAAGCTATACTTAAAAAGAGTAAGTGCTTGAAAGTGCATGTTAAACCGCCTTCAATTATTTCGAAAGGATAGTTTACGGTTCAATCGATTGCTGAGGTACAATTGTCGTTGATAATATTGTGGGGGCATTACAAAGTGCAAACAAAAAGCATGAATCGTAAATGATAGTAAATAATATTCAACATTTATAGCTCGCTTTCCAAGGGTGATAGTATATATTGGCCATTGGACCAATGTGGTAAACATCTTATGCTAAGTAGGTATATATTTTGGACCTGCTAAATATTTGCAGACTTTCCAAAAATTTCTACATTGACGGTACATCAGAATGGTTCAAGCATAACTTGGATCATACTAACGGCATCTATGATGCCTTTTTGATGAGAAGAATCAAGCATTTAGGGAACATCAAAAATTAATGGTAGCATGGCTCCTACCACTGAATGCGCAGCCGCCCAGCATTGTTTTAGAGTTTATTATCACGTTTAAAAAACATTTTTGAGACTGCCCTAATAATTCGATTTTAATTTTGTAAAGTGCATTTGATGAGAAAAGTGCTCTTTTATATGTGAAAAAAATTTCTAACTTTTAATAAGCTTGAGTTTCTGACTTGAAAATTTTCAAATTTTTTGAATTGTTTTTTAAATAAATTTAAATTGCACAGTTATTATGGGCAATCTACTAAATGGATTTTGATAAAAATTTGTGTGCCATTTTATTATATTGTCAAGATTTTTTAAGTGACCCATGAGAGTCTAAAGTGAATTCCAAGTGGTAAAAAAATTAAATAAAAAAGACTCTTTTCCATCTTTTATATTAATTGTTATTTTGCGGCAAGGGTTCAATGTTCTGAAATTTTTAACTAATCTTATGTTATAGAAAATTTTATCACGCAACTATTATTTCCACTCAAACTTGCTCTCAAATGTACCGTTTTAAAGTTAGAAGTGAGAAAAGTAGGCTTAAAACGATTTAATTTTTAAGTTTTAAACGTTTCGATTTTTTTTAATGTTCCCGAATTTTTTGAGAGGGAGGATACGTCAATTATTTTTATACGGGTTATTTCCAAACTTGTCCCACAAAAATCAGTGTGCTGTCTCTCAACGGCCAAATGTAGTCGTTTTTTACAGATCCGCCCTGGTCTATGAGCAAATGCAATTCGTTTTTGCCTGTTGGTCGCTTCTTGTTTTGACCTCTTTTGAAACTTTAGCAGTTTGGAATTTTTCTTAAATTCGTTAAACATATAGCGCTTTTCTCGATAAGTCAACTTAGAGGAGCGTTCTTGTTTTGACCTCTTTTGAAACTTGAACAGTTTGTGGTTTTTCTTAAATTCTTTAAACATTTAGCGCTTTTCCTCATCAGTCGACTAAGAGGAGCTTCCCGAAAGAGGCTTTAAAGTGGTCGAACTCCTCGAATGATAGATTTCAATAACTCTTTGAATCGAAGAGTTTGTACTACCGACCGTTTCCCCAATTTCTCTTCTTTCCATTGTTTCACTATTATATCGCTTTCATGGTACAAGTTGATTTTCTTTTTTCATTTGCTATTTTTTTTTGTAACTACAACCACTCCAAAAAATACAAAAAGATATACTAGTTTTACTGTCGCTTTACTCGAAAATAGTTTTTAGGATTCACCTATCTTTTTTTGCACGGAAACTTTACCTGCGACAGTAATGCCAACTTTGTTCATATGAACATTTAAAAAACTATTGCAACATTCTTTGGTGAAAGCAGATTTTTTGCAAAATGTTTGCTGTTGTAGCTTTATAAGGCAATCTTAAATATTTAAATTGTTGCATATTTAAATTAAACGTGATCCATGTAAAATAGCAGTTTATATTGTACCTTAACTTCCCCCGACTAGTGTATACCTCATAGCGTTTGATGAATACTATTTCTTTTGAACTAATTTATTATATATTTTTGAAGATCCATTTCCGAAAAAAACGAAAAGCTGAAAAAATTTGGGATGCTGCAGACGTTCTATATTCCCGGCTGTGTTACCAAAAAATCAATAGAATTCAATAATTTGTCGATCAGAATGTTTTATATTACCAAAGACAAGCAGACAAAATTCTCGAAAACTCATGACGTAAGATTGAAGAACGTAAAGGGACAAAAACTATCTAAACATCCAAATTTAGCAGAAGGTTTTTTGAAAAAGTTCTATTTTGTGATAAGCTTCTGCCAGAAAATCCAAAAAATAGCGACTGACTTTCCGCGATGGCACTTACAAATGAAACTAATACTACCAAATTCAGGTGTTTCATCATCACCATTGGTCAGAATCCTGGAAAGCTTTTATAGTTTGTTCTTCTCGTTGCCTTTTTATGTCTGGTGTGACATTGATTTTGAGAAGTTTTTTTTAACCAAGGAGTATGTAATGGGTTTCGAAATTCTACATTCATATGTTTCTGAAAATTTGAAAACTAGAACATTTAAACTCATCGAAATAACTTTTACTGTTATCAAATGATGCGCCAAGGTACCCTTCGGTAGAAAAACGTGCTTCAAGTGTTTCATAAAGGAGAAAACAAAAATTCAAGTGATTCCAGCGTTAGCATGTTGCGTGTTTGCGAACTGCTACTAACTGCTACTAAATACCAAATGGCGGTGTGTAGATACCCAAGAGTGATCATTTTTCAGAATCATAACTTTTTTTCAAATACCCTTTAAAATTGATAATTTGATATTGAATCACTTTTGCAATTTTTTGAATTTTTATGGACAAAATTGTCGACGTGGATACCTGCTAAGTAATCGTGTGAAAATTTCATTTAGACATTTTACGAAAAAACGCTTCCGATTCCAATTGAAACCCCTTGCTGATGTGTGACCATTTAAGGGGTAACACCACAGTAAGCGGTTCAAAAAATCCAAATTTTTTTTATAGCTCTATACGAACCTTTATATATTCAAAAATAGTATTCTTCTCGTTATATAGCTGAAAAAAAAAATTTAACGCCAAATTCTCGATTTTCCGGCAACGTCTACAGCACGCGCTAAGCCTTATCTTACCGCCCGAAAGGAGAAGATTCTTGGTGCTCGTGGCAGAGGGCACGGGCTACTGGTTGGTAACTCAACTTATACTCATAAGCCAGCAATGCCACAAGAAGTATTTGAAGCAAAATCTCCAATTTATCAAGAATTGAGTACCAATGACCTGCTTTCTCGATGCATCGGCGGCTACACTCAAAATAGCAACGAGAGCTTCAATGCAATGGTCTGGTCGATGGCTCCGAAATCAAGTTCTAGTGGGAAGAAAGTACTTGCGACTGCAGTATATATCGCCGTGGGAATTTATAATGATGGCCTATCGAGTATAATGAGCCTCATGGAGAATTAAGATGTAAAAATTGGCTACAACTGCTACAATTTCTGCGTTGAGGCGGACGAGCGTCGTGTTCGATATTCTGAGATGTCACTGTCTGATGCTGCGAAAAAGGCTCGAATGTCAATAAAAGCATCTAGAAAGGAGGCAGAAGAGGTTAGCATCAACATGGATGGCCAAATGTATGGTGCAGGCATCGCTGATTAAATGTACATATAACATTTTATTGATTTAAATGTACATAAAACTTTAAACACGTTTTTCTCAAAACTACTTTTTTCGAGTTGGGCGAAATCATAACTCGAAAACTATTGGTCCGATCAGTCTCAAAATTTTTTTGTAGCATTTTAAATGCAATATCTTGAGCATCACGTAGCCGTTTTTTGATTGGATTTAAATGTTTTTTTATAAACAAATATAAACAATTACAAACAATTGCAAATAATTCAAAAGTGCGCCATTTCTACAAAAATCAGTTTAAATACAAATGCCTACGTGATTCTATAGCTAATTATATGTGAATAATGAACTTTGTTTCCTTTTTGTTCCTGGTCTCATCGTTTGCGCTAAATCTTTTCGCCGGTTTATCAATTTAAAAAAAAGGCTTATTTGAAGATTGGCGCTATCGCCGCCATTTTGTATGAAAATGATAGTATTTTTTTTCTTCTCATACTTCAATGTGTGCTCAATAAAGTCCTTTAACGGAAATTTCCTACTCCCATTCCAGGATTCCGAAAAAAATTGTCAAAAGAAGCCTTATTTTTCGACCGTTACTGTGGTGTTACCCCTTAATTGTTATTAGCTCATATAATTGAGTGGCAATTAAAGACATCATATAAAAAATTATCATTTCATCAAATAAACCAAATTTTACTAATTTTTTTTTGTTATGAGTATTTAAGTTTTTTTCACGATGTATTGCAACTTATCAGCTTTAAATTAGAAAACACATTAAGAGGAATCTGAAGAAATATTTGAAGTTTTCTCATCCTCCTCGCTTGAATGTGTTTCATTTGTAACAACTTTTTTGTCAAAAATATTAACGTCTGTCATTTCCGAAGATTCAGTTCATCTTTCTCAAATTGAATCTCATATGACATGAGCAGAGGCTGATTTTTTTGTTTTTTTTTTTAGTATCTTCTAGGATCAAAAACATTTGGAAAGCTACCTGTACTTCAAGAAAATTCTGAATTTTTTTTCAGTAATAAAAAGTTGATATACAGTAAAATCCGTTTAAGTCGATTTCACAGGGACCTAACCAAAAACGCGTCTTAACCGAGAAAGCGTATTATGCGGGATAGCGAAAATAAAACGTACTGTATTATGTATTATGTTCTTATTTCGTATACGTAGGTATTCAATTATACAATTATGAATTACGTTAAATGCATAGTGTAATTATAATTACGTTATTTAAAGTAATCACTTATTTTCGCTTGAGAGAGCGATTCTGATGCATTAGCAATTACAAGATTTTCAACATCATTTAACTTTTGCAATGCGTCTTCGCTTTGATTCAAGGAAGGTGCATAGCGTTTAAAATCATTAACAGCGGATAATGCCTGAGCGTTTCAAAAAATCGGAGTTGACTCATCTTCGTCTTCATCATTATCACTTAGGGCCTCTTTTCGTGTGTTATTCACATTCACAATAAGATCTTCAATTGATTGAATTTCGTACGGTGTCACGTTTTTATCAATGTAAGAATATCCAGGAAAACCCTGCAGTATCATGGATTTTTCTTTTTCTTCCAACAAGACGTCAACCCTGTTATTTTTGAAACCTGCTTTCTTGAAACAATTTTGAATGGTTTCAGGCTTATCAAATCGTCAAGGGTCGTTTGTTATCAGGGTTTTCCATTTCTTGAAGATAGCGATGTATTAGTCTTGTCATGTAACCTTGTTTAAGGACCTTTATGATCGTTTGATCCATCGGTTGTAATTTGCTTGTCGCATTTGGAGGTAGGTAAACAAGCTTGATAATCTTAAGTTTAAAACGTTAAGGGTGAGCGGGGCAGTTGTCAATGAATAGAATTATGCGTCTACATTTAATCTGGAAGTGATTATCTACAGCTTTTAACCAGTCGATGAAACGAATGCTGGTCATCCAAGCTTGAGATTGTGCATCATATTTTACAGGGAGCGATCTTACGTTTTTGAAACAACGTGGATTTTTTGCCTTACCAATCACTAGCAATTGTAACTTTTCTGACCCATCAGAATTGGTGCAGGCCAGGACAGTCAGTCTCTCTTTATTTGCTTTACCACCATGACAAGTTTTTCCCTTGAAAATAGGATTTATCTGGCATCAATTTAAAAAATAAACTGAATTCATCTGCCTTGAAAATGTCTCGCTGTTCGTAATTTTCCAACAATTCGGGAAGTGTTGCCATCCATATATCAACATCTTGTCTCCGCTTCCCCATTGATTTGACGGTACGGATTTTTAAAACGGTCTATCCAGCCATTCGAAGCATTAAAATCAGTAATTTATAACCTTCCAGCAATTTTACGCGCGTATTAAACAGGATGACGATCGTATTAAGCGTTAAGAAATGTATGAAAACATGTCTCAAGTTGCAGGGACTGGCGTAAAATGGCGTATTATGCGAGAAATCGTATTAACCGTGATCGTATTAAGCGGGTTCTACTGTATTTCTTTCATGATTTGGTATCTAGTCGTCTTAAGCGACTGAAGTTTTTGATACTGACGAAATTGAATTTTTTTAGCAAACGAACTTTTTTAGGGTGAATAATTTTTATAGCATATACAAAAAGGTGCCTGCTTATTTTAAAAACCAGAAAACATCAATGTGTTAGGTTGACTAGCTATTATTGTACGATTATTCTGTGAAAATTCTATGCCACCTCATAGGAAAACATTTATTCATCAATTCCGTAGAAGCTATTTCTCTTATCAGATTTTCGGAATGTGTACTGTTTCCTATTTGTTAGCTTAAAAGTAAAACATTTACCTTACTTTCGCTCTTTGATCATAACTAAGATCATTCATTACGAAACACATTTTCCAGACTGGGTCACACCAAGATTGAAATATTAACAAAATAATTTGGAAAGAGTGTCGTCCTTGATCCTAACAGCATAATACATCTTAACCTAAGCAAAAACCTATATTTTTCTCATCATTCCTCTACATGGATTCCGTTTCATAGTTCTGCATATTGGAATTTCACATTCTAATAAATTCATACCATATACAATCCCGTGTGTTACTGACTATGCATGACAAATTTATAATCATGTACTCAAGCGGCCGTGGAATCTTCATGCTGTGCTCTCTTATTATAATTAATAGTGCAAAAATTACATGCTGTCTAGCGTCGTGACCGATATATCACCTTAAAAGTGGCGGTTACAAAGACATCTTCATGGCCAATTTATGGGTTAGCCAGTTGAATTGGCTTGAATTAGGGAATCGCATAAAAGCAGTTATTATTTTTGAAAATCAGTATACGAATAAGTAATTAATTTTGCGCACCAACATCACCTGACTATGAGAGTACGTGATCCAGAGTAGCATCACGACATGATGTCTTCTGGTGCCAAGAATGACATTGACTTCATTTAAATATGCTTGCACAACTGCTTTGGTGTTTAGTAATTAAATTAGCGTGCGAAACTGACTTTTGTCTCGTAGTATAAATTACTGAGAATATGGCTAGTGAAGTTTCGTACCAAATGATCATTAGAAACAATGATCTTGCATTGAAATGCAGCTGTGTGAGAAGTACTTGATGTAATGTGTAAGTCACTCATTAAAATCGTTGCTGGTAGATTGAAAAACTAAATTAAAAACGATGAATCAGGTCATGCTTCAAATTCGAATTTTTGCTGAGGTTCAATGATGGGAAATGGAATAAAAATATCCGATATCCCAGTAACTGATAATCATTGCCACTTTGTGGACCAGAACTACTCAAATCATTGAAAGTTTCGGATCTGTAAAATGGAATTAAGCTTTCATTGCTATTATTTCCTGAGGTAGTGTTCAATGTCGTCGGACGAATTATATTGTTGATCAGATATTTCCAAATGCTGTACTGAGGCCAATTTAATATAAGAATGTTAAGTAGATACGAAACTAAATCATAAAAGAAATAACAAGCCGTGAGGTGCGACCCTTGAGGTCCACACGTACAACTTCCCAGTAATATTTACACAAATATTAAACACAATAATAATTATGGAAATAATACTACTTTTAATAATAAAAATGTAACTCTCATAAAAGTTATTGGAATGACTTAATATTAATTGTAACATCTACGCGAGCGTCAATGGATTACGTAAAGATTTTCGTGGATTGGCTTGATTTAATATTCACGTGGATCAATCGGAGGGGGGACAGGTTACAAAGCCTTTTCTACGTTATTTTTTATTTTCATATCGATGCTTGAAGGACAAAACAGCACTAGCAAATATGAATGCAGTTTTTATTATTACGACAACTGAAGAGATTTTGTCGCGTGATGGCCATTTTGAATAGTTGCGGTCAAAACTGCTAGCATTTTACCATTCAAAACGTTGATTATCACAATTGCAAATTTGATTTGATTTGTATTGGTTTTCAAAATTTAAGCAGTTTTTTTATTAAAGTTAAAACACGGTTCTGTGAAGACTATTAAAAATCTCCGCAAATTATGCAAATAATAATAAACTTTGATTGACTTTACAACAATGTCTTTAGAATAAGAGATTTAAGGTGTACAAATTCGTACGAACCCTTTTTACATGGTGACTTTGAATGATATATTTTTATTTTTAATTCAATTTGTTTTGAAATCATGAGAAAATATTTTGCTAGTCTCTACAGAAATTGATAAAAGTTTATAAATTTTATAAACATTTATTATCACGATGTTAATTTTATCAATTATTAATTATTATTTTTTATGAAAAAAAAACACTAATTTTCAATATTTTTTTATGAAATTAAAAAAATGGCTTTAAAGAATTTTTTTAAAATTTAAAAACATCATTAAAATGTTAATACGCGTTGATTGACTTCTTAATGATGCAAAGATTATATTTGGTTCTCGAGATATAATGATTGACAAAAATGACCATGAAGGACATGATGACTTTTAATGATATTTTTTTTATTTTTTTTTGTAATAATTAAAAAATAAAATTTTGGTGTTTTTTTACATTAAGTGTTTGGAGTATATAAATTTTATAAATATTGATTACTGCGACTTGAAAATAAAGTTAAAAATGTGATGTTTTTTAAAAAAACTCCAATTTTTTGCCCTGTTTTCAAAAAATTCAATAACGGCTCCAACCATTTTTTTAAACTTTTGATAGAATCACGAAAATGTTAATACGCGTCGATTGACATCTTGATGAAGCAAATCATGCGTTTGGTTCACGCGATATAGCGCATGACAGGGTTGACCTTCAAGGGGTGAAAACAGCAAACATCCCCGACCGAAGTGTCCCAAAAACTAATCAGCTCTTAATATTGCAAAGACGCTTCGATTGATACCTTAAAAAAGTCGATATGACTTTGTTTACGTGAGTTATGCTCGTAGAAAATCTGTCCGCGAACGCACGTACGCACGTACGTACGTACACACACACACATGCATACTTCTTTCTAAAAACACTTAAAATATACTCGTAAGACCTCAAAACGTAAAGATATGTCGAAAATTTCAATTTCGATTTTCGAGGCGATTACAAGAACTTCCCATATACTGGGAAGTTAAAAATTTATCCTTCATGTCGAAGAAAATGCTGAAAATTGCCTTATTTCGTTTCCAGTTGAACAATGTATCCAACTAGAGTATTACGTCCATTATTTTGGGTATAAGTGACGTCCAATAAATAGGAATAACACTCAGCTTTGATTCTTGAAAACAATCTGAAATTTCAAGGTAAAAGTATTTAGATTGTTCTACAAAATTCACAATTACAGGTTTCCAGGTCTTTGAGAAAATACCGCTCGTCCTAATCACCTCAGAAGCAATAATTTAAGGTTCATATTATCGAGTGAATCAAATTAAGCTTTTCCTATATCTCAAAAGCCAAATTCTGTCTTTATAGAATGTTCATTTATTGCATAGAAAACTTGGTTCATTTTCAGCATTTCAATCACTCTAACACTTTATTAGTTCGTTGACTAACAAGTCAGGACTTTATTGCATCAATTCGTGTTTGTTCGTTTTCTTATCACTTGTTATCCGCATCACAAAACTCCAGTGAACTACACACTGGATTTGGTATGTGTATGTCCTCTGATTATAGGCCCGATGTCATTAAATTTGTCGCAAACTTTGTTCCCAAACAAATCAACAGCGTATTGAAATTCGAACGAATCGAAATGTTCTGGGAGCTTGGTAATATGGACATTTCATTTGTCCTGTTGTAATCAGAGTTCAGAGTTGTATTCGTAGTGAAGGACTCTCAATTGGTAGTTGGACGGAGGTTTGCATCTGGATGTGGTTGGTAGAGAGCGGCTGACAATTTTTTTTATCCTATGCCGTGTTGAAATCGTGATATTTGTTACGATGAGCTTGATCAGGGCTTGTTTACACTAAGTGTGTTCTTTGTAAAATCGGATAGTTTCAGAGGAAAAAAAGATTTTCAACTCTTCGATATAGCGAAAAAATGCAACTCTAGGCAGTGTGATTTGCTGACTAGTTTTCCTTTCGATCTGATTATCTATAAAAAGATACATAAATTGAAATCCTATGGAAATTGAAACTGTAAAGATGTATAAAAGTCTCATTTATTACGTTTCAACTCCTTAGAACTTCAAAAATGATCTTCAGAAATATCTTTTCGAAATTCGGAAGTTTAATATATAAATAGCGACTTTGAGTGTGTTCGCCTTTTCGGCTCTTTGCAGATGTTTGATCAGCTGTCGGTCGCGTAGCCTCTCTTTCACTACCCTTCTCTAAAATACCGGTTTCTCCTTTATACATTATATTGCGGCATTTTTACTTGTGCTTAGTGCTAATTTAGACTTCTCCATATCAATTGTGTGTTTTGAAAAATGTCTAATTTTTTATTTTTCAAGCAAAAAAAAATGGAACACAAACTGTAAACACGTTTTTCGCAAAACGCAAAACGCTAAACGTTTTTTAACATGGCATAGAGATAATTTCCGGCTCTACCCAGCCAAATTTCGAAAACTTTGATGCATTTTATTTGTTAGAGTATATTACACCGTAATTCACTAGAATACGAGCAAAACTTAAAAAAAAAAACAATTTTGGCGTTAAAAAAACTACGAAAAAAGTTCGATTTTTGACATTTTTTTCACAAGTCTGCCATTTTTTTTGAACTGATTTTTTTTGGAAAACGGTGGTGAATTACGGTGCAAGAGATCTTTGTTTTTAAAGTGCCGTTGCATTTTCTTGTTTCAGATCTATTAATCCATAAATTATCTCCCTGCCGTGGAGTAACGATTTTTTAGAGCTCAATTTCAGCGCCCTCTATAAAAGAGAATAATAAATAATAAATAAAAGTTATATATTTTTTACTTCTCAAGTATGAAATCTCAAGTACAAAATACTCAAGTATGAAATATTACTATAAAAAAGATTCATAACATATAATAATGTTTCTAAGAAACAAATGCTTGAAAAACGGTTTTTTTCGCTTTCTAAAGTGGACTGGTACCTTCATATCATTTCACCTAAAAAACTTTTTTTCAGAAAAATGTTTCGATGGTTTTCGCAGTTGTTTTTATAAAATTGAAAAAAAAGATGCAAATATCCTTTCTACAGCTGCTAAAGTAACTGGAATCGTCGTTAATAATTTTGGTAAAATCCATATTTGCTTGAAGGCGTTGTCAACATAAGGTCAACTTTGAAAATAATCGAAAATTTTATTAGCATTCGCATTGATAAGTTCATGTCACGACTGGATAATATTAACCAGATTTTTCAACTGTATCTTAGCGAAAAGTTTGGCATGATGCTCTTTAAAGGATCGAACCTTTTCTCCGATATTTCTTGCTTGAATTTTGGAAAGTTGTTTTATTCAAGCAATTTTAAAAATTAAAACTGCTAGGAACCAACACGTTCAGTAATTTGTCCAAGAACAATATCTACAATTTTGCGAAAAATCCTTCAAAGATTCCACATGACATATTTTGCTCTCAATGCTGAATAAAATGTATCAAATTTACGATAAAAGTCAGATTCAAGCTGATTTTCAAATTCAATTATTTTTTGACAAGCATACTCAACATTTTCAACTTTATTTCGAAAAATGTTAAGAAATAAAAAAAATATCAAAGAATTACAAAACTCTCGGTGAAAACAAAAACGCATTGAATTCTAAGTCGCATTCAGTAAATTTTACTGATTGGATTTAGCCAAAGTCAAAAAATTGCAAATCAACTGACTTTTATTTTTAAGTAAATAAGTCGAAATTTTTGTAGTTATTTTTATGGAATTAAAAACACTTTACTGAATGTACTCAAATTTGATAGAAACACCCAAATTTTCCTTCAAAAGTTATCGTTGTAGAAATAAACGAGCAGCAAGGCGCGCACGAACGCACGTATATACACTCTCACATGGAAAATTTTCCTTAAAAATTCTTATTTCTTAGAAATTAAAACGTAAAAACTATTTCAATTTGCCTTTTCGGAGCTACTACAAGAACTTTTAATATACTGAGGAGTTAAAAATGTACCCAAAAAAAATCTTATTTAAAACTCTATCTTTGCGTTAGTTTTCAGTGAAGATTTATTGAAATCTCGGAAGTGAATTAGAGCTGTTTTCATAAATGATTTAAGACCATTCGTCCGAACAAAGAAAATCATTTTTTTTACAGATTTATCGAAAGGAACAAAATATATTTGCAAGTTCAATTATAGATTTTTAAGCTTGAAGAAAATCATATAATTTTAATTCATCTTTTGCTAAATTTTATTGATTTTTAGACTATTTTCTGCTCATTAATGCCATATTAAGAAGATTTCAGCGTTTTTATGGCCCTTTTTCCAGAGTTTTACTTTCAATGAATTTTATTGCCTATTCAATTTTCGGTTTTATATTGGTAATTCTCATACTTTATGTCTGCTTCACTGCCGGAAGGAGATACCAGAGAGTAATTGTGGCAAATTTTCCTGTATACCAATTTTCCATTTCGAGTTTTTTTGCTAAAATTAATAATCAAGTGCTTGATCTGTTTCAAAGAGAATACGTAAAGTATCATTCTTTTTACCATTTCCACTTAGTTGACATCCTTCCAAACGATAAAACCATATTCTCAAGACTTGCTGACGAATGATATGTATTCTGAATTAAAATATCTTGAACCAATCATGCGACGTCTTGAAAGCAAACTAGATATACTGTTCTTACTTTTTAGTTTTACTATTGTAGAAAGTAATATTAAGTCTGCTGTCGTTAATCGGAAAAGAAATCCTTATCATTGCGTTCATTTTTTAAGACAAATAATTCATTAGGTCAATACGTTTAAGTATCTACGTATGATCCTTGACAAGTTTAACAGATTTAAAGACCACACAAAAACAAGTGCTCCAAAATTTAAATTTGTGTGGACTCCAACCGTTGTTCAACGGAGAAAGAGAAACTCAGTAAATCTAGCAAATAAATCATTTACAAGGTTGCGTTTCAGCCCATTATTTTTGTGGGGCACTCATAACGGGATTATGTGTGGTAATCATAAAATGAATTAGATCATCGAAAATAATTGGTCTTAAATAAATCTTGATATTTTTTCAGCAACCCAGCCACAGCATTTGACTCAAGTTCCGAATATAAAAAAAGTGTAAGAAACGGATGCGCCACATTTCTAAAAAAACAACTGAGATGGTTAATTCTCTACTTGTGTCTTTTCTACCGTAACCTATGCATCGAAATACGTTTAAACGTAGGTAAGTTTTAAATTGTATCTTAATACTAGAAGGTCAAATTTTTGTTTAATTTACCCCGCGAATAAATGAAGACACACATTTATCTGCTCTGCTCTAACAAACTTATGTTTATTTTTTAAACACATACATGCCACATCATCATCCAAAAAAGTGCATTTACCTAAAAAATGCCATAAAATAAAAGGCAAAATTTGCGATTTTTAGCATCAGGAAAAAAGTTTAAATTTATTGTTCTATGGCGAGACTTCTTTCGCCTGCCCTTTAGTTCAAAAGTAGTAAATTGAAGAAAATTCGGCAAACCTCAAAATGATTTTTTTCCAGTTCACACTAATATCTTTGACGTCATCAAGAAGGTTCGAAATGATGGTCCTAGACCATCTTTTGGCTTGTAATGAAAGTCTAAGCCGAAAGGTCGAAGCACATTTCTCACATTGATTCCAGTGTTGCGTGCAAAATTCAAACGTTGAGATGCAATCTATTGTTTTTTGTAGTAATCCTTTCGTTTTGCAATATTTGAAATGTTTTTCGACAGTAAATCTCCAGTCGAAACTAGAGTTTTGAAGCATCCCGAAGCGGATTTTAAAATTTTCTTTATAGTAAATTTTGTTATTAGTTTTAGAAACGGTGACGGCTCAAAGTAATAACATTAATAACATTAGTTAATAAAATCGGATTAAAGACATTGCTTGATCCTCCTAGGACTATCGTTTATGAAATTTTGGCAAACCAAGTAATAAATGATACATAGATTTGACTGCATTAAATTATGATGAATTTTATTGCGAAACGAAACGAAAGTTACTTTAAAAAAGAGAGTAACTACTAATTCATCTTAAAACAAGAAAATATTATTCTAATTATATTTTGAAGAAGAATGCTATTCTCATAAACTTAGATTTAGTAGAATTTTATCATGATTAAAATTTCAATGGCAGATCACTTCCAAATTTATCTTTAGAAATTTGAACGAAATTAAATCAATTGATTTTGTAACTCAAATAAATTGCATTGTTTCCTGTCAAGAACCTCAGACTGTACCTTATCCTATCTATTATTTTACTTTCCTCCCTCCAGTATGTATGTTTAACTATATCTTCGTTTGCTTATTTACGAAATGGCACCGAGGCTAATTTAATTTGCCACGCCAGATAAAAGTATGTCGCATGGAAACTTAAGTGTGACCATGTTTTGTGGCTGTGAGATAGCGTACAGTGTGGAGAAACTAAATCCTCGAACGGTTTATTCTTATTCCGAAGGTATTGTTGACTTTGACCAAAAGATATGCTATCTATGCTGATATACGACACATTACAGATGGAGCCTCCCATTTGGAAATGATTGGATATCGAAACGATGTCCTGTTTTTAAAAGATTCATGTTTCTGGAGGGCTTTTCAGTTAATGAAGAGTGTCTGATACTAGATTTGTGAGATCTTAATAACTGTAGCTTAAAATGAAATTATATTGTTGAAGGACATCCGTCAATGCAAGAGAACAGCCAAATTTCCAATGGGGTTCTTTCCCAATATGTCCGTACATCCTCGGATGTTAACCAGCATTGTCCGTAGTTTTGATTTTTTGTGGCATTTACGTGATGTGAATTGGATCCGAGGCGAAATCATTTCGAATTTCCAGAGACTATCTGGCTACAGCCTCATGGCACTGGATATCTAGCTGGAATCTCTCATTGATCGGCATATCGGATATGTTGCCGATAGCTTCTGGTTTTTTTAGGCTACGACATGGTTAGCATTCGAGAGTGGCTGCACTACACCTTCTTGTTGGCTCGATTGGTTGGGAAATATGACGCCACTTAAGAGTATCCTGAACCCCGTCGTATCGGAACGTACGAGCATACAAAGTATCGGTATAGGTTAAGTTTTTCACCTCGGACTCACTCCGAGCAGCTTTAAATTCTTGTTCCGTGGAAATTGTACGGATGGCCTTTAAAATTCGTCGTTGCATTATTTTCTTTAGGGTTTCATTTGAATGGAAGGCATGTGAGTGAGGTAAAAATGGATTCGAGACAGCGTGATTTTATGGAAAAATTGCTGAGTGTTGTACGGCAGGAGCATGACTTTGTGGTACACACTTGATTAAAGCTGGAAGCCAAATGTTATGGGCATTGTTCGACGCTTGACCTGAGCTCAAATTCGAGGTGGGTATAAGAAGCGAAAACTGGACAGCCTTGCTAAGAGTTGAAGGGGTATATCTATTGTTGTTTGTCCAAGCAGATGAGAGTTATGTTGAAGTCACAACACGTAATCACCGAAATCGTTATTTTATTATGAAACACAAATTTGTTTTTTTCATCAACGTATCTTGAATGGTAAAAGATGTGTGTTGGATAAAGGGTCAGCTTTTCTTCGCATAACGATTGGATTAACGAAGTGATTACAAGCTACTGGAATTAGTGATTTACTGGTGAAACATTCATTTTGGGGCTAATAGCATGAGTTTTTTGTGTCTGGACATATTAGATATGAGAATTAATGGATATTGTGGTCATAAGTTAAAATTCACTTTCAACGAGAAACAGCAACTGTGTATTTGAAAATATGAAATGTCTTGAATGAGATGGTTTATAAAAAATATTTGAACTCATATAACCTGAAATTCTTCTGTTTCTAATGCTTTATAGATAACAGTTCATCCCTGTTCACAAAGATTTTCAACAACAACTCAAAACTAAATATCAACGGTCTGCTTAAAAATGTTCCACATTTATTCTGATTCCTAGTGTCTCTAGGTCTCACGGCCGTGCATTCGCTAAGTCCTGAAATTCATATGCTTGCACTTCTACAATTTTATTGCTTGCAGCTGTAAGAAAATTCCATCCTAGCTTTGTTCTTACCCGGGCTTCTTCTCACTCCCACATTGTCCTTCCAACCATCACTTTTTTAGGACTCGGTCGAGTCAGTCTACTGTTGACAGTCAGCCAGACTTGTTTTGATCAGTGCAAATCCTTTCGTAATATTCTAGTAGCTATGCTGTTCTGTGCTTTAAATTGAACTTAAGGATTTGATTTGTGTGCTCTATGATCTAAGTCTAGTGATATCCATCATCTTTGATTTGAAAGAATTGCTAACTATTTCTGATTTAGTAAGTATTGTCTCCGGTAGAGACAATGCTATTTTCAAAAATTACTGTGAGCGTCACATGCTAATTCTCTAACGATAAATACATGGAAAGTTTTGTAACGGTCACAAAGAACATCATCCATTTTCAACAAGCGTCGCAAAGAACACAATCCTCAGAGAACTGCATGAACGTTTCTGTGAGGCCATTTCTTTGACTTAGGTCTTGTATTTTCAGAAAATCGTTACCTAAAGCGGCAAGGATGCTGATAGGTCCAAATCCTCACCAAGGATTATGAAGGAGCCTATGCAAGCTTTGGATGAGACCTGAAACCCATACTCGGAAAAGCAGTATTCATACATAAGTGATGGGATATTGACAAGCACGTTTATGGGGTTTTGGTGCGAGCTAATTTCGTAACCCTGGATTAAGAGGTTACATAGGTCTTGTATTTTCAAAAAATCGACGAAATTATAAGAAAGTATAGTACTTCAAAAGTATTTACACCAAATTTGAAGTAAATTTGAGCAATATTACCGGAATTACACAGGTTTGAATACCGCGTGGTCGGTACGTGCGCTCTGCCTTACCTAGCGAAATTATAAGCATGCAGCGCGGTTCTACTGCGTAAAATCAGCTCCTTTCTTTTTCATCAAAATTTTCACAACATCAAAAGGATGATCTGAACATCGTAAATGAAGCGAACGAATTACTGTATGGACCTGGAATCGACGGCTCGATGAAGGTCGCCAAAAAAATAACTTTGATTAATTAAATCGCGGTAAAAAAAACTTTAAACGCGTTTTTCTCGAAACTTTGTTTTTCCGTGCGGTAGGCACGATTTCTCGAGAACAAATCAATCGATTTTGCTGAAACTTTGGACAGTTTCTCTTTATAATATTAACTCGTGCTTGAACTAAGGGTGAGCTCGGTGTTGTTTCATACGAAAAAAATATATTTGAAAAACGATGAGAAACGGTAAAATGCTAAAAAAATATGAGACGAAAGCTCATTCAAATCCATTTCAAAACTTTAAATTTTTTTCTTCAATTTCTTCGTTCAAGCATGAGCTAAGAGCATAAACTATAAGAAGATTTTTGAATGTTTGATTTCAGATGAACCTGCGCCGAAATATTCTGCCTACCGCAAAAAAAGGTTGGACGAGGGAAATTGCTAGAAAATTGACAATTTTCAATGTTTTTAAATGTTTGCTAAGCTTTTGTGTGTGTTAATTTTAAATAAAATAGATTTTTGGTTTTTAGAATACAATTTTCTGTAAAAGTTTTTTTCGTTCAATATCTATGTATGATTCTTTCTGAATTGTCTCATTAAGACAGTTGCTTTTATACTAATTTGAGGACTTCTGCATCACTGCATCACTTGACTCTGCTTCATCATTCTGAAACTATCATCTCACTTTGCTGGATAAGCTGCATTCCATTAAAAAAATTGAGTGCTGTTTCCTAAACTTAAATCAATTTACAGATCTGATCTATTCTCTATGCTAAGCAAGATCCTGAATTGCAACATTTCTAGTAGCATCAGTTTTCTAAGTCAAAATTTCTGATTTCAGGTCCCAGTTTTATTTGTATAAGACAGTAGGGCATGGATTTAAAAATAATTCTTTCTTCTTTGTACGGAAAAATTATTTTACATCTATGATATTGAAGAAGATTTCTTGAAATCTATTATTTTGTGAACGGTTAACATGTTGAGTAGAAAGTAAAATGAATCTGTCACTAGAAAAAGAAAAGCATAATACCATAAACAAAAAATATGATCTAGGTGCGACCCTTATGGTCCACACGACTAACTTTCCAGTGGGGTGAATAAAGAAACTATGATTTGTTTTTATTATTTATGTTTATATATTCTATTATTATTCAAAATATTATAATAATTTTTTTAGCCATAAAAGCCATTTGATGGTGGAAGACGTCTCCACCCTCGTCATCTACCAAAGTCTCGACCAGATCCAAAATCCCCCAGACCTAAAATGTCCCAGATCCTAAATTTCCCAGATCCAAAATCCCCCAGATCCTAAATACCTCAGATCCTAAATCCCCCAGATCCTAAATCCCCCAGATCCCAAATCCCCATATCGTAAATCCCCCAGATCAAAAATCCCCCCGATCCAAAATACTCCAGATCCTAAATCCCCAGATCCAAGATACTCTAGACTCTAAATCCGCCAGATCCTAAATCCAATATGAAATTACTTATAACAATATCCAATATTAACTGCATTAGTGTCTCTCCTCTCATTCTCTCAAACCGGATAATAGAAGTTTGGAATTTAAAAAATAATCTTGATTTTTTTTCAAATTGAATATTTTACAAATTTGATCGGAATTTTGCTAAGACACATAATAATAATAATATTACTATGAAGGAATTTGGGATCTGCACGAATTAATCGTGCGTTTCAACAGTTTTAAAACTAAGCAATTTTTTCAGGTTTTTCTCCTCAATAAAAAACGGCTATACCGATTTTGCTGAGAACTCATTCAGTTCTAAGTTACGTAATTACGCGTCGAAAGAAACCAGTCCCACGTCAATGTGATCTTTCTTTCTTGAGATAATCGAGACGAAAAATAATTCTGAACGGACATACGCACATACACACTCACAGACATCTCTCTAAAAACGATGGATTTGGATTCTAGAGATCTTAAAACGTGGAGATATGTCAAAATTTGGGATTCAGGAAATCGACCCCATTACAATAACTTCCCACTGGGAAGTTAACTAGCCTAGATTTGCCTTAGAGTAGTTTTCAGGCTTAAATAATTGTATAATGATATTATTATTATTGCACCCTTACAAAACATCATAAGATTTACTTTACTTTATGCGAACACTTCGGAAAATAAAACATTCAAATATCATATTGCCTAGCAAATATAAAACCAGGAAAATAAGTCATGGAATATAATTCATCAAAGAAAAATGAAACTCATCAATATTCTCACAGATTTTCCAAAAAAACTATAATCACTTGCATCCACGTACAATAATGTGCATATCATAAAATTATAATAAATAGCATTATTCATGATTTTAAAATATCATAAAATACCATTAATGTACGAACAGTAATGGCGCAGTATGTTAAAATAGCAAAATTTTAGAATGCACATCGCCATAGCATAATGTCACGCATTTGCATTAATTTATTGTGCGATTTAAACCATTATTGCGCAAACTTTTATTAGTGAATTGATCATAGCGTGAACACCTTTATGCGACAATTTAAATGGCTTAAAGATAGGTGTATCTTAATTAGTTTTCCATAATTACCATAACGCGAGGAAAAAGCAGCTGGCGCGGAATAAATTGAAAACCAGGCAAAAATACTAAAGAAAAACGGCAATTAGCAGTAGAATGTGCTTATCAATGAATAATGCAATGTTTTTGCATAGCATAAAGTGTCTTCTAATGTTTGCAAATTAGTGGCACGGGGCGGGGATAGCATGGGTGCTGGCTAATCTGATGCTGTACAACACTGCTTGACCGTGAAGATTCTTCAGTTCTTTTGAACGCATTCAATGTCATTGGCATTCCACGGCTCGCGATTTTATCAAGACCAGTTCAAACTGTTTTAATTGTGAATGCAGGAAGACACGGCGCAAGATGTAACGCAAGGCAATAGCCGCGAAGATACATACATACATTCGCTGGTCATTCTTGGGAAATGTAATGCCGACAAGTGAATCTTTTTTGCTTGAATAATTGCTGATTTTATGATAGGATATGGAAATGCTGTAGTGACGTAGATCTACTGGTTTTTCATAAACTACTTGAATGTAGGCAGATAATATTTCTGGCTCGGTATGTGAAGTGAATATTTATGTATGTTAACTTGCCTGCGATAGAGTAGAAGGTTGATAGATAAGATAATTTCATAGAATCAAAAAAACAACAACTAACATGGTGATCATTGAAATCTGGCGGAAAATAACATAAACAAGCCACGAGGTGCGACCCTTGGGGTCCACACGGTCAACTTCCCAGTAATATCTACATAGATATTAAAAATATTAAACACAATAAAAGTTATGGAAATAATACTACTTCAAATAATAAAAATGTACCTCTCATAAAAATTATTGGAATGATTTAATATTAATCGTAACATCTACGCGAGCGTCAATTGATTACGTAAGGATTTTGGTGCATTGGTTTGATTGATTATTCACGCGGATCAATCGGAGGGGGGACAGGTTACAAAGCAGTTTTGTCATTAAAGTTAAAACACGGTGCTGTGAAGACTATTGAAAATCTGCTCAAATTTTGCAAATATTAATAAACTTTGATTGACTATACAACAATGTCTTTAGAATAAGAGATTTTAGGTATAATGATTCGAATAAACCCTTTTTACATGGTGACTTTGAATGATTTTTTATTTTTAATTTAATTTGGTTGTAATCATGAGAAAAGTTTTTGCTAGTTTCTCTACAAAAATTTATAAAAGTTTATAAATTCTATAAACATTTATTATTACGATGTGCAAATCAGGTTAAAAATGGGTTTTTTTATGAAAAAAACACTACTTTTCTAAAAAAAAATTTAATAAATCGTAAAAAACGCTTTAACAATTTTTTTAAAATATAAAAAAATCATAAAGAGGTTGATACGCGTCGATTGACACCTTAATGATGGAAAGATTATATTTGGTTCTCGAGATATAATGAATGACGTAAATGACCTTGAACGTTTAATGATTTTTTATTTTTTATTTAATTTTTTTTGTAAACATGAAAAAAAATTTTGCTGATTTTTTCACAAAAGCTATTTGGAGTATATAAATAATATAAACATTGATTACTTAGGTTTGAAAATCAGGTTAAATATTTTGTGTTTTTGAAAAAAACCTAATTTTTTGCACTTTTGTTAAAAAAATTAAAAAATGGATCCAACGATTTTTTAAAAATTTGACAGATTCATAAAAATGTTAATATTGTTGATTGACACCTTAATGATGAAAATCGCATGTTTGGTTCGTGAGATATAGCGCATAACATGGTTGACCTTCAAGGGGTGAAAACAGCAAATCCCCCCTGACCGAAGTGTCCCAAAAACTAGTGAGCTCTTAAAATTGCAAAGACGCTTCGATTGACATCTCAACGAAGTCGATACGACTTTGTTTACGTGAGTTATGCTCGTAGAAAAACTGCCTGCGAACGCACGCACGTACGTACGTACGTACATACACACACACACACATACATACTTCTTTCTAAAAACACTTTATATATACTCTATAGACCTCAAAACGTAAAGAAAAGTTGAAAATTTCAATTTCGATTTTCGAGGCGATTACAAGAACTTCCCACATACTGGGAAGTTAATAATGCTACTTTAAAGAATAATAATCATAAGAACACATTACAGTTATTAGAATGAATTAATATCATTTTATCTTATCTTTTTTATTAGATAAAAAATTGGGTCCAACATTTTTTTCAAAATTTGATAGAAACATGCAAAAGTTTTCATTGACATCTCAATAATTAAAATTCAATTTTTGGTTTGCAAGATATAGTGCATGACAGATAGAACCTGTGAACGGTTAAAACAAAAAAAAACACCCGATCGAAGTTTTCCAAAAATTAATCAGCTCTAAAAATCACAAATACGCTTCTATTGATACCTCAACAAAGTCGATACAACTTTGTTAACTTGAGTTATGCCATTTTATTTTTCTCGAAGGATTCCGAGAAAATAGCCAAAGTCTTAAGTTCAAAGTGGCAACCAACGCAAACCACATTCTTGGTCAAATTTTTGGCTCCGCACTAAGTTTGCACGCCTCTTTTGCTCCTTATGCCAAAATTGAAGCTGTTATGGTATTATAGACCTCCGATCTGGATTAATTAAGCGTCATTCGATCTTTCGTTTATTACCTGTCTCTATCAATAAATAGGCCAGAACAATTAAATTTCCATTCGAGCATATGAACCTTCGGTTCTATTGCCGATGATGACAAGTTCACACCACAAATAAATTCCAGCCAGTATTATGATTCAATCTTAAAGTTAAAAACTGCAAATTATGTATTCAATCTACAATGAATTACGAGGATATGTGCCAACTAAAATTGGGCATTATAATCTTTTGATGTCATTTTGTTTTAGGTATGAGAGTATTCAATCTGCATATAGACAATTTCTGGCTGGAGTTTTACGTAATTCTGTACAGCTCAGTCCTTGATATTATGTCTAGACGGTGAAAGGTCTTGTAGGCTGTATTTCTTATTCACGCTACTTAAATACAAAACTATATGTAAATGCTGAATTCAACAAAACATTTAATATTTGTCCAATGTTTGAATAGGCTTTTTAACAATTGTGTTATGATTTGACTATATTTTGGGTTTTCAAAGTAAAAAGGGTGGATACTACATTTGCTATGTGGATGAGAGGCTACTCACTGGAAAGGTTGTTTAATATCATTTGTTTTTAATTAACTAATACAAAAATATGGGCTTTCGTACACATGAAATTGAATTCTAGTTGAATTATTCGGATTCTGCAGGAAGCTGCAGCTTTTCTTAGAAAAGGAGATTTGATCAGGCGTGATCCTTGCTGCGACTTTTGGTCATTTGAAGGATATTTATTCATTTTGTTTGGTTTCATTCACGTAAAATTTCCAATGCCTAGTAATAATGAGGATTTAAAGAAAGTCAAAGAAATATTAATTTGAATGAAATTCCAAAAAGCTTTTTATGGCAAGTGCAAGCCACAATCACGCACTAAGGGTTTAGTATTATCGGCAAAAGTACAGAGTATGAGTAGTATTGTACATAACTTACAGCTTTTCTTCGTGGAGCCGTTCTTGTGGTCGATTATTAACAAAATATAGGAAACATTCGAAACGGTAGATCCTATATTTAATGAAATCTTTGGAAAAGCGATCCAAAAAATTGATGTATTGCAGACTTCAAATTGTGAACTTTTAGTTAGTTAAATCGAGACGGACATGTGATTTCAAAGAAAAAACGAATGTATGAGTAGTGGTTCATCATAACGTTGCTAAGTTTTTCCCAATATGCGGTGAAGATGAAACAACGCTTAAATGATTAACGTGATCTAATCGACAGTTAGCAAGATACAAAAAAAAAATGGAAAAAAAGGTACAGGCCGACTTATCTATTAAACTTGAGAAGGTTTGGCGGACTGAAAAAACACAAAAAATTAAAATATCCAAAATGGAAGAATATATATACCAAAGGTTTTCAAACAGCACTACCGCGTTTTTTTAAAACAAGAGCCACATTTTTGAAATAAGTAAGCAAGAAACTTTATATTATTTCGAGTTTTTTTTTCTTTACTCCCTCAAGACAATCAGCTAATCAATCGGCTTCATTTAGGCTGACTGTAGAATTTTTAAAATATATATGTTTATTATACGCGTGCTACGAATTGTGGCGAAAAATTATTTTCTGCACAAGCAAGAATAAGTATAAAGTATAAAGCGTTTCAAGCAAATCATCCAGAAAACTCATTTTGATCTTGATATGATATATAACGTAGATGAAACTAGTCTATGTTGACGAATGCTCCTTGGAAAAAATATTGTTTCTTGCCAGAAAAAAAGCGTAGCTGAACGTAAAACACCTTAGGAGGGAATAATATTCTTGGGTTGTGCAGATTTGACTCGAAATCATAAATTAGAACCACTTATCATTAGAAAAGCAGCAAATTCAAGAGAAATTCCGTGACTAATTTTCCAGTAGAATATCGAGCTGAAAGCAAAAGACGGATGACTGCAAATGTATTCCGCACTTGGTTTTGGAAACTAACAGATGCGCAAATATGCAAGAGAAAATAATCTGTCCCCAAAAGTGTGATTGTGTGATTGACATCGCATTGAGTCAGTCCTCAAACAACGAATAAATAAGCAAATATTCGCTGCTGGTTTGTCTCTAAACATCTTTGATTCAAATTTTGGACGGATCAAAGTGTCCTTCACTTCATCAAGTTTAACTACTTTTTTAATGTCATTTATAATTGCAAATGTGGAAATCGTTGAGTTGCTGAACGTTTTAAATTAAAGGCTTGGTATTTAAATATCTTCAGAGCCTGACAAAAGATTACATCAGAAAAGATTCAAAAAAGGTGGGGAAGTTGTTTGGAAGAAATAAATACATTCAGCAATAAAGATAAGAAAAATGCGAAAGAGTGAAATTCAGATTTTGCTGCGGAGATTTTGCACGTTTAAGCAATCTGAACATTACTTTTTACATTTTTATGTACAATTTTAATTACTAAAAAAAATAGTTCGTGATGAATTTTGCATGTTGAATTTATACAATTTCATTAAATTTATTTGAATAGCCGTGCGGAATATGTCAATCATATTACATTTATTGGCAAAACATATATTTTAAATGGCACTGAATAATTACATATTAACATTAATAATAATATGTGGTATTCATTGATAAATCATTAATTAAATCTATGATAAATACAACTATTGAACTGCTATTCAAAATAGTAAAAAAAATAAGGAACGGACAACAACTTTAACGCTTTATCATATCGAAACCTAACTGTATCCTCAAAAAATGATTTTCAAGTTATATTTAAATGGTCCTTTAATTCAAAATTGTTGAGAACTGTTTATAAGTTGATTTGTGTCGCAAGACAAGAACACGTTTTGTTTATATGCAATTTTCAGACAGATTTGCTTGTTCTTTGCTTCAGCTGACCTAGTTTTTGGTGAAAATTGAGTAATTTGTGCGGAATTGAGTGACTAATCTTGATTTTTCTTCGATTATCGCTTACGGAAAGTTTTGATAATTTATACTACTAACACATTAGAGCTACTAGCTCAATGCGAGCTTAGTCTCATTCATATTTAGCTAGCCGTAATAAAGCAGAAGCTTCATCATTAGAAGCTTAATGAAGTAAAACATTTACTGTTGCAAGTGACATCCATGGGAAGAGCTAGTGATTAAGATCCATTTTTTCAATTCGAAAGTTTACAGTGAATGTCAATGGTTTTGAAAGAATTGGCAAAGTGATGTCTTTAGTAGACTACGTACGTGTATATGCGTTGTTCGCGGCACGTATGTAAATCTATTTACACTTGTTTTTGAAGTCTTCACATACATTGTACCTATCTTTTAAGATTGTACCTTATAATGAGCTGTAAGTTCCAACGAACAAATTTTACAATTCACTCATAAGGGAAGATTTTACAGAGCCAGCAGGAGGAATATGACCTCTCGACCCAAATATATTAATCCTGAAATACTTCCGTTACGAGCATTGACTAAAATTTTAATTAGAATTTCAACATATTCGTCTGCATTAACTTTGAAAGTAGGCCCAAAATATTTAATAAGCTTATACATTTTGCAATTATAATTTCGGAATATCGTTGTTATATTGAACGACTTATGTCTGGTAAATTAATTATAAGATACTGCTGTAGTTGAAATAAAAGTATGGCTTTAAAAATTATTTTTCAGTTTAAAAAAGAGATATTTGTAACCAAAATCAAACTTAAATATCGAAAAAACTTTTAACATGCTAAACTAATTATCTCATAAATATTTTAAAGAATGGAAAAGAATTAACTTGTACTTTCAAATTACAGTCGGTAAACATAAGCTGATGAGCAAAAATAACATTTAATTCACAACTATGAAATTAAAATCAAATTGAAAATTTATCGCAAATTTCTTCTTAGCTGGCTATTTTCAATGCAAACTATTGCTTTAAATCACATTATCGCGACTTATAAAGAAAATGAACGAAAGATTCGATGTTCTAATTCATTTTATTTATTTACTTAACTTGCTTGCAAGTGACTTCTATCAACATGTTTATGATCTGATATTTTCATCGAAAAACTAAGCATTTATTTAGCCTTACAAATATTAGGAATTTTTCAAGTTTGAAGATTTGTTTACCACACCAGTGATACTTTTAATAAGATTGAATACATAAAGTTGGGAAATTTTAATTTAAAGAAAATCCTCTCAAACAACAATCATCTAGTCGCATCAAGCCAACAACATATTTTCGTTTCGAAGTCATGCAAATGTGAAGTAGTTGAATACGTTTAACCGATGACTAAACTCAAAGATCTTGGGAAATAATTTAACAAATCCCACTCACAAATATCTTGTGTCTCTTTAAAAATTGCAAAGTTTCTATGCATTTAAATCTACACTTTGACCGTTAGTCATCAATTCCACTCCAGAGTTTTATGACGTCCTTCCTCTGGAGTATGGAAATTCCTAAAGGACAAATAGCATTTTGTACGAGACAACCTCCGGATTGTCTTATTCTTGTACGTGCACATAAAGTAATCGTATAAATAAACTGAAGAATAAAAGACTTCCGAAAGGACATACCCGTCCATTCGTTCTGTATATGAATGAAACGATATGAAACTGTCTTGGCTTGGTTGCGTGTGATGATGAACTAGAACCAGCAAATGTTATGGCGTCTGGGAAGCAAAATTCTCCAACTCCTAGAAGTCATCTCTTGCTCAAATATTCATCTTTTCATCCGCGAAATACTTACACCACTACTCATATATGTAATAGGATAAATCCCAGCAGTTTGCAAAGGATCAGAAAAAGGGAAATGAAAGAGATAGTCATTCCGACGTGAATGTGATGTGATGTTCAGGATCTTTATGACAATGTCGTAAGTCACAGAGATTTAAGCAGGACTTTGCCAAGTTTTCGTTTGTGTTATGAGTGTTCAGGGAGCAAATTTCGGGACAATGTTACCAGACGAAGAATTCTTGTTAACACATCTTGCTCAGTGATTTGCAAGCATACTGAAATACTCACATAAAAAACATGGAAAAGTTCAGATATATGTCAGTATTTGATTTGGCAATCACTTCCAGATTCAAGCCTCATTTAAACCAGATTACAGTTTAGAAGTGTTTGAACAATTTACAATAATCCTTTCAAAGTAAAAATGTTAACCAAAAACACTGGTTGCCACATAAAAAAATTACCACGGTGACCAAAAGCTATGGACGCGTTTAAAAGTATATGGACACTACTTGAGTTGTAGATAAAGAAATATGCTTAAACCAAATACTTACAGCGGGCAAAACTAGTTTAGATGAAATCATCTTCGGGGTTTGTTTCCTTTTCGCCTTCCGTTAAGTAAAGATAATCAAATAAAACTGTTGCACTATTGAAACTAGTATTCCTGATGAATATCCTTGAAAGAGATTCACGATTTTATTAGCACTCTACAATTGGTTTCTAACTTAATCGCACTGTATGCTAGTTTATAAATCACTATGGGTTGTAAACAGTATCTGAATCGATTGTTACGAGTCAGACTTTCAGTAGGATTTCAATTTTTTAACCACGAGGTGTAACTTCGCCACCAACTAGCGAAAACAGGATAGTATTGCACTGTACACGCGATTTAAATTCGCAAAATGAATTTACCTGAAGTCACTCGATTCTCGTGCAAGCTGAGGTCAAATAAAGGATTTAAGTAATCTACGTCTTTTTATAACGGTTCAATCGGCAAGTGAATCTTCTGGGATGGGATTACAGATTCTACATACATTGTCTGCAATGCAGTCCATGGTAGGAGAGGGTACTACATAGACAATTAGTAGTTGGTAGAAAGGTAGGTAGTACTTCCATAGTAGTCTCAAAGTCAATCGTCTATTCATCGAGCCATTCTAAACCGCCGCGGACCCAAATGCACCACGACATGGCGCATACAATAAAATCGCAAACAAGCTGGATTTGTGCGCGGGGGGCGATGTAAATTAGGAGTGTACTTCACGGTACTGCGATCTGTAGCTCTGGTCGTGTAAAAAAAGTATCAATATTGGCGTATTAGGTGTAGTATACCCACTTGCCTACGAAAAAGAATACTCTCATAACACTATTTGCAAAAAAGGTGGAGAGTTCCCCGACGGATCGGTGGGGACGCGAATATCTTTCTCCGTCCAAAAGTTGTATGCCGGTGATTTTGTTGAATGATATTGCATTGATCAAACACTATACGCTAAAATGAGAGCATGCATGTTTCTTGCGAAATTGGAAAACCATTCGAGCAAATTAAATGGTAGCAAACCATAGTTAACAAGCCGCGAAGTGCGACCCTTGAGGTCCACACGGTCAACTTCCCAGTAGTATCTAGATAAACATTAAAAATATTAAACAAAATAATAATTTTAAAAATATTACTACTTTAAATAATAATAATGAGAGGTATTCATAGCAGCAACAGGAATGAGTTGATATTAATCATATCATCTACGGAAGGTTTTTTTTGGACTTCCATCATTTAAGCAGTTTTTTTATTAACACTAAAACACTGTAAAAACTATTAAAAATCTGCTCAAATTATGCAAATATTATGAAACTTCGATTGAATTTACAACAATTTCCTTAGAATAAAAGATATAAATTAATGTCATTCGTATGAACCCTCAATACATAATAACTTTGAATGATTTTTTATTTATTTTTTAGTTTTTTTTTATAATCATGGATCATGGTTTTGCTGGTTTCTCTCCAAAAACTGATAAGAATGTATAAATTTTATAAACATTTATTACTGTGCTGTGCAAATCAAGTTAAAAAATTATTTTTTAAGAAAAAACCTTAAAACCCTAAAAGCCTAATTTTTTGCATTTTCTTTTATTAAATTAAAAAGCGGCTAAAACAATTTTTATGTAATGTTTAAAAAATTGCAGCAATGTTAATACACGTCTATTGACACCTTAATGATGCAATATCTGGTTCGTGAGATATAGTGAATGATAAAAATGACTTTGAAAATCATGATGACTTTTAATTATTTTTTATTTGTTGTTTTGTTATTTAATTTTTTACGTAATCATGAGAAAAAGTTTTGAAATTGTTTCTACAAACATTGTTCAGAGTATATAAATTTTAGAAACACTGATTACTATATCTCGCAAATCAAGTTATAAATTTATTGTCTATGAAAAAAATCTAATTTTTTGCACTTTATTCCCTAAAATTAAAAAACGGCTTCCACAGTTTTTATAAAAATTTGACAGATTCACTCAAATGTTGATACGCGTCGATTGACACCTTAACAATGCAAATCGTATGTTTGGTTCGCGAGATATAACGCATGACAGATATGGCCTTGAAGAACATGATGACTGTTAATGATTTTTTATTTTTTATTTGATTTTTTTGTAATCATAAGTAAAAACTTTGATGTCATTTTCAATAGAACTGTTTGGAGTATATAAATTATATAAACATTGATTACGTGCACTTGTAAATAAGGTTAAAAATTTATTGTTTTTGAAAAAAAACCGTTATTTTTTGCGCTTTTTTAAAAAAAATTAAAAAACGGCTCCAAGAATTTTTTTAAAAACTTGATAGAATTACATAAATGTTAATACGCGTCGATTGACACCTTATTCAAGAAAATCGAACGTTAGGTTCGCGAGATATAACGCATGACATAAATGACCTTCAAACGGGCAAAACAGCAAGCTCCCCCGACCGAAGTTTCCCAAAAACTAATCAGCTCTTAAAATTGCAAAGACGCTTCGATTGACACCTCAACGAAGTCGATAGGACTTTGTTTACGTGAGTTATGCTCGTAGAAAAAAACTGTCCACGAACGCACATACGTACGTACGGACGTACGTACATACACACACACAGACACATACATAATTCTTTCTAAAAACACTTAAAATATACTCGTAAGACCTCAAAACGTAAAGAAATGTTGAAAATTTCAATTTCGATTTTCGAGTCGATTACAAGAACTTCCCATATACTGGGAAGTTAATAATTATAAATTGCTCATTGATAAAAAGCTCTGGTAGTTTTTTTGACCAAGTTTCCCATCAAGTGTTAAGTCCGTGACTGATCGATAGTCTGGTCCTTGTTGACGTTTGGGTACAGGAGTTTCAGATGTTTCAGAGCGTGTAGCTATTGCAGGGTGATTTAGTGTGTGGTGGGTGGCTGTTAACTTCCCAGTATATGGGAAGTTCTTGTAATCGCCTCGAAAATCGAAATTGAAATTTTCAACATTTCTTTACCGTTTGAGGTCTATAGAGTATATGTAAAGTGTTTTTAGAAAGGGAGATGTATGTGTGTGTGTTTGTCCTGGATAATTTTTTCTACGAGCATAACTCACGTAAACCAAGTCCTATCGACTTTCTTAAGGTGTCAATCGAAGCGTCTTTGCAATCTTAAGAGCTGATTAGTTTTTGGGACACTTAGGTCGGGGAGGGTTTGCTGTTTTCACCCCTTGAAGGTCAACCCTGTCATACGCTATATCTCGCGAACCAAACGTACGATTTCTTAACAAGGTGTCAATCGACGCGTATTAAAATTTTCTTGATTCTATCAAATTTTTAAAAAAAAATCGTTGGAGCCTTTTTTTAATTTTTAAAAAAAAAGTGCAAAAAATTGGAGTTTTTTTCAAAAACATCAAATTTTTAACTTTATTTTCAAGTCAGAGTAATCAATATTTATAAAATTTATATACTCCAAACACTTGTTGTAAAAAACCACCAAATTTTTTTTCCATGATTACAAAAAAAATTAAATAAAAAATAAAAAATCATTAAATGTCATCATGTCCTTCATGTTCATTTATGTCAATCATTATATCTCGAGAACCAAATGTAATCTTTGCATCATTAAGAAATAAATCAACGCGTATTAACATTTTCATGATGTTTTTAAATTTAAAAAAAATCTTTCTAGCCATTTTTTTAATTTAATAAAAAAAATATTGAAAATTAGTGTTTTTTTCATAAAAAATTAATTAATAAATAATAAAATTAAAATCGTTATAATAAATGTTTATAAAATTTATAAACTTTTATCAATTTCTGTAGAGACTAGCAAAATATTTTCTCATGATTTCAAAACAAATTGAATTAAAAATAAAAAAAATCATTCAAAGTCACCATGTAAAAAGTGTTCATACGAATTTGTATACCTTAAATCTCTTATTCGAAAGACATTGTTGTAAAGTCAATCAAAGTTTATTATTATTTGCATAATTTGCCGAGATTTTTAATAGTCTTCACAGAACCGTGTTTTAACTTTAATAAAAAAACTGCTTAAATTTTGAAAACCAATACAAATCAAATCAAATTTGCAATTGTGATAATCAACGTTTTGAATGGTAAAATGTTTTGTAGTCAACACTTTTTGAGATCATATGCTTTGAAAAGTTTTTATCAAATAAAAAATTGTAGTTTTTAGGAATTTTGTTCTTTAGCATTCGTAAAATTTCAGTTACTTCCGTCATCATTTGTAATACATGTATTTTACTTTTTACATGCAATTGAACTTATTTTTGACTGCATAATCAATGTTTCTCAAAATCAACAGAAAATAAGAATTAATTATTAGTTTCATTGATGTAAAATCGTGAAAAAATACAAATTCAGTGATTATGCCGAAGTGCTAGCAGTTTTGACCGCAACTATTCACTCATCACGCGACAAAAACTGCATTCATTTTTGCTAGCGCTGTTTTGTCCTTCAAGCATCGATATGAAAATAACAAATAACGTAGAAAAGGCTTTGTAACCTGTCCCCCCTCCGATTGAGCCACGTGAATATTAAATCAAACCAATCCACGAAAATCTTTACGTAATCAATTGACGCTCGCGTAGATATTACGATTTATATTAAGTCATTCCAATAACTTTTATAAGAGGTACCTTTTTATTATTAAAAGTAGTATTATTTCCATAATTATTATTGTGTTTAATATTTTTAATATTTATGTAAATATTACTGGGAAGTTGACCGTGTGGACCTCAAGGGTCGCACCTCGCGGCTTGTTTTATGTTGCTTTCAGAATTTATCGATCGGCTACCATTCTTCGTAGGGCTCATGCGTGGTTAATTTGGGGTGGACAGCTACATTCATCATATCATCTTTGTTCCGTGACTATAGTACCTCACCTAAAAGCCTTAAGGACTGTCGCAAGTTTTTTTTTATCACTGATCATTACGTATCAATGTCGTACTTTCTGAATAAATCACTTTAATTCTCGAAGATCTCAACAATTTGGATCTCGAACTTTAGAAACAATTAATATTTTGAATTTTGGAGTCTCCGAAGCTTACGGTTGTTGGCATATCGCATTTCTCATATCTCTAAAATAACATACTAACTCTTATATTTTATCAAATTCAGAGGACAATAATATGTACAAATTTAATTCAATCCTGAACGTCAGTGCAGTGGTTTCATAGTTACAAAGGTAGTCACTAATGGTGCCTGGCTATTTTTCTTCGGGACAGTTTAACTACTATTCAAGGCTTCTTTATTCCATGAACTCTCGCTGCCTAAATGAGTGGCAATTCTTTAACATAGTTGACAATTTTTTAAATGCCTAAATAGAACTACGTAAACTGTTTAATTTTCGAATTTCCGGACTCCCCTTAAATTCAAATTGGAATGGTAAAACACCTTTGTACAGTTACTCTTTTCTGTATACTTGGCTCAAATTGAATGAATTTCTTGTGGCATCTTCCCTAGACACAACTCGTCTGTGGTTTGAGAAACTCTGGTACAAGATTAATTCAGACGGTTTCAATATTGCTGTAGCTTATCTCAGAGTTATTACTAGCAACCATTTATTTAATGCAAAGAAAGCCAAAAAATGCCAACTGATTGAATATGTCAGTGTCCATAACATTGTAAAAAAGTATCTAGAATATTCACTCAGGGCTAGGAAAAATTAGATTTTTAATGACACATAAAGAAGTGATATAGTTGTTGGTCAAACGAGCCATCAGAATATATGTGTGTAGACAGACTTTCTACCCATAATGGCTTCTAACTAAATTTTCACACTAGTTGCATGCGTTGTCTCACAAAAATTAGAAGCGTGTATCCTGCTTTGCTTACCGTCCACTTTTCTGGGAACTAGCAAAAACAAATGATTTGTTACAATATAAATTCAAAAGCTCATGGTATTCACTAATTTTTAAACTTATATCACAATATAATAAATAGAAGGTCAAAATATTGATCACAAATGAGAAAAGCGGCTGATTAGCCAAGAATGTAATAATTCCCCTATCCCATAGAACGATTGTCGAAAAAATAGTTTCAGTGATTCAAAATTTTGGATCCAATAAATCATCAAATAAAGGATTGTCCACACAGAGCATCTTGTTTCATGAAACTTGTTGTATCGAACAAGTCATATGATTTTCTTGAGCCTGTAAATCGGCTTTCACACAATTCTTGAGTACAGTGTCTGTTTGAATGAACAACTTTGATTATGAAATTTCAATTCGTTGTTTTGGGGTTTTGCTTTTCGTTATACAGTCCCGGTCAAGTAATATAATTTTTTATCGGGGTGTCCACAAACTAAATTTAAAAGCAAGTCTACATGCACGTGAATTGTGTGTGTTTTTCGAAACTGGTCGAGCGGTTCGTTTACAATTCAATAATTACTTCCATCAGACCTGTTATTGCTAATGCCCAACATGGTTTTGTTGCTGGTCGTTCCTCACTTACTAACCTCTTAGAATTCTCCGACTTTGCGGCCAAGTCTCTGGCCAATAGAGAGCAAATTGATTGCATATACACGGATTTGTCTAAGGCTTTTGACATCGTTGACCACAATATTTTAGTGCGTAAGCTGAAGAGCTATGGCTTTCAAGGGTCTTTACTCAGATGCTTCTCTTCCTATCTGGTTAACCGTGAATGCATTGTCTCCTTCTGGAATCATACATCTGCTCCTTTCTATCCATCATCAGGTGTTCTGCAAGGCTCTATCCTGGGTCCTCTGCTTTTTTTACTTTTTGTCAACGATTTGCCTCAATTCATTCAGTCTCCCTGCCTCCTGTACGCTGACGACTTTAAAGTCTTTAGGACAATCAATTCCATTATCGATTGTCAGGCCCTTGACCAGGATCTATGTCCGTTTCAATCCTGGTGTGACCTCAATAACCTAACGATTAATGTTGAAAAATGTCATAAACTTACCTTTTCGCTCAAATTCAACACTATTGTTTTTCCTTATTCCTTACATAGCAGTACTCTCGTTGCAGTCGATCATTTCTGTGATCTAGGTGTCATATTCGATCGCAAACTAAAATTTGATCATCATATTGCCAATATCGTGCTTAAAGCGTCAAAGCTTTGTGGACTCTTGCTTAGAAATTCCACTGCATTTCGGAGACCCGAAACTAGTATAAAACTTTTCAATTCTCTCGTACGGAACTTGGTCGAATACTGCTCCCCGATCTGGTCTCCACACAGCAAATGTGATACAAACTTGATCGAATCTATTCAGCGTAAGTTCACCCGCACTTTATTCTACAAATTCAATATTCCCTATGCTCCTTACGATGTTCGTCGCAAACATTTCAACCTTCCCACCTTACAACAACGTAGAATATATTTAGACGAATCTCTCCTTTGCAAGCTTTTTCTGAATATCCTCGACACTCCTCTCTGCAATGAACTTCGCTTCCGTCACTCTTCTCACCCTTGTAGAAACCTTACGATCTTCGCCCCTCCCTTCACCACGTCTAACCTATGGGGCATTTCACGTGAAACCGACAACGAAAAAAAGTGAGGTTCTGAAATTCGTTCATATTGGGCACATTTGTACTTCTAGGGTATATGAATGTGTACACATAATATTTTTGTTATTTGATGTTTAGGTGTTAAGATATGGGATTCTAAAGAATTCAAATTTTCACAGAAGGGGTTTTTTGAAATTTTATTTTCATATTGAAGTAAATTATAATTAAATAATAAATGTAGTGTTTTGTATAGAAAATTTACTGTTCTTTTTGATTTTCAAATGATATTCCGAATTTGAATTTTTTGTCTAGTTTTAAACCGGAAGTGAACATTTAAAATATTTTTTTCAATAACTTCGACCATTTTAATTTTTACTTTTTTTACTGTAAAATAAAGCTTAACATGTATACAATTTACCATAAAAATTTCTGAATGGATTCTAGATTAGTTTAGGAGATATATTAATTAGAGTGCGTGCATGTCGCTCTGAGCGTGATACCTGTCGCTTGTTAAAGTTGTTTGGTGATGTAAAAATACATTAAAACGTTGATAATATGTCAGTAAAATTGATTATTTATTGTTGCCTTACCTGTTTGTGTCATTCTGAAGTTATTTAATACCTAAATTTTAAATAAAATGTAATATTTTGAAAGAAATTATGTGGAGAAACCATTTTCAAAATAAAACATTATTTTTCGTGATTTTTACTCATATTGTGGTGACAAAATACGAATAAAAACACCACCACTTAATTGTAAAAAGAATCATTTCATCAAAACGAATCAAAATTACATAATAGAAAGACATAAAAGCATGAAGGCAAGCAACGCTCGCTTTTTTTTCATTGTTGTTCTAACCTCTTAGTGAGCTACGTTCGTTAATAAGTTTTATCATTTTAATTGACTTTTTTTGTCTCCCTACGGTGATCGGCACTTAAATCCATTAAATTTACTGGCTCCGAAAATTTAAAGATATAAGAAAAATTCCTAAAAGTTTAGATGTAAAATGGAATGGAAATATTTCACATTTTATTTAAAATTTAGGTATTAAATAACTTCAGAATGACACAAACAGGTAAGGCAACAATAAATAATCAATTTTACTGACATATTATCAACGTTTTAATGTATTTTTACATCACCAAACAACTTTAACAAGCGACAGGTATCACGCTCAGAGCGACATGCACGCACTCTAATTAATATATCTCCTAAACTAATCTAGATTCCATTCAGAAATTTTTATGGTAAATTGTATACATGTTAGGCTTTATTTTACAGTAAAAAAAGTAAAAATTAAAATGGTGGAAAGTATTGAAAAAAATATTTTAAATGTTCACTTCCGGTTTAAAACTAGACAAAAAATTCAAATTCGGAATATCATTTGAAAATCAAAAAGAACAGTAAATTTTCTATACAAAACACTACATTTATTATTTAATTATAATTTACTTCAATATGAAAATAAAATTTCAAAGAACCTGTGCTGTGAAAATTTCAATTCTATAGAATCCCATATCTTAACAATAACATCAAATAACAAAAATATTATGTGTACACATTCATATACCCTAGAAGTACAAATGTGCCCAATATGAACGAATTTCAGAACCTCACTTTTTTTTCGTTGTCGGTTTCACGTGAAATGCCCCCTATATTATAATTCTCCCCTGACTCGCTTACAGCGAAATCATGACCTTATGCAGTTTGGTTCCTTCGGTTACTCCTTAAATACTTATAATATCAAACTATGAAATCTTATATTTTCATCTTAATTTTAGTTCTCAAATTTTCTAATTCATTCACGAATGTTTTTTATTCTTATTTTCTATTCTTTATTTCATTAATTAATTCATTTACTCTTAGAGTTATCTTAGTCTTGGTTTAGTTCATCGCTACTATGTAATTGGAACTCTTCTGTTTAGTAGCTTTGTCAACAATAAACAATAAACAATAAACAATATTAAACTAAATGGTATAGTCTCGAATTTTGGTGATGATTGCTTATGGTCTTTATATTTCCTTTTGTAATCAAGCTTTTAATGTGAATGAATCTCGTATAATTAGACCACGGTAAAGACAAGGCATCCAAAATTCGCGACACGTGGCCACTTAACTGAGCTGACATGCCAGCAATCACCGATCCTTTAGTATTTGAGAGGCCAAACAAACTCGTCTGCACGTCACGTAAAAGACTACGAATTATTCGACACTTATTTCTTATTGGCTTCAAATCCTGATGCTGTTCGACGCATTTTGTATAGTTGCATATGATAAAGTTCAGATTTTGAAGTTTCTATTAAGATTGTGCTTTGAAATTCAGTAATCAACGTACAAACTAGGTCCACACAAAAAAACCCGATGTGTTACCCAAAAAAAAAACTGGCTATGTTTCAGTTAAGGTACTAGTACACTAAAAATAGCTAAATTTAACACTTATTTCAATAATTTTTTTCCGCTTATTTTGTCATTTTATTTTAAAAATTTTATTTTATACATATACATATATAGCTGAAGAACGTAAAATTTTTTTTAAAATTTATTTTTATGATTATAATTTTACAAAGGGCACCAAAGTTCTCATCTTCAAAATTGTATTGTTTCATGGCACAGCGTTATTCTTGAAAACGGGTTCTCTGAAGCACACACTAAAAATGGGATGTTGAAAAGTAAGGTTGCTTACACCGTAATCCACCACAATGTTATAAAAAAAATTATTTTAAAAAAATTTGGTGGCAATATGAAAAAAATATTTTTTTAATGTTTTTTTTTCGACTTTATTATCAAGCCAAAAAAAAATTAACATATTTTTGCAATTTTCTGGTGAATTACGCTGTCGAATAGATAAAAAAACCTACATACAAAAAATGAGAACAATCGGATTCGTAGTTGCAGAGAATAATTCTGTGCCGATTTGAAAAATGTAGTTTCGAGAAAAACGCGAAAAATATTTTGTTTCGGTTTATTTCTTATATAATTTTAAAAAAAATCAAGTTTGATCACTTACAAGAGATCAATCTGCTATCCTTGGTCCATATAAAAGAAGTCCCGATTCAATAAAAGCCTCTTCTTCATTTTGCTTTGCCAAACGGGCTTCCTTTGACGCTGCTGTACTGACCTCTTCAGCCATCGCGATCCGCTCGCCGTCTTTCTTTTGGACATAAGTGAAGGCTGCTCGTTCAATAGTGCACCCCATAAGCTCTAATATCTTCAAAAGTGTCATACGACCCTCATTGAAAATTGCTAATGCAATATTTGTTGTTAATTTCGTCACATCCTTCGTGATGAACATATGTTTGGGAATTATAGCCCAAAGCGTTTTATTAAAACATTTGTTATTATTTTGCGTGTTTTTCCCACACATCGTTCTAAAAGATTTTCGTCTGTAAATTTTGTAAATACGGCTGTCACAAGCTCTTGGACCTCTTCACTTAGAGCTGGTTTATGGTTGTATGAAATGCCTTCTTTTTTGCTTTCAAAAATGCACACCAGTCTGGATTGCCAATGCCGAAAAAACGAGGGAAAACGACAAAATACAGTAGAAAAAACCATCTTCAAGTTTTATATTGAAACTACTGGTACTCAATTTTTTTGCTGAAGTACTTGTGTATTACGTACTTTACTCGGAAGCATACTGATTTCCATGGAATTCGTGAGATCTTCGCTGAGTTTTTCTCTTTTTCGGATAAGATTTTTTTGCCCCTTTTCCAAACGAATTTTTGCCCATTTACACATTGTACACGTCAACTTGTATACTAAACATGAAAAACAAAGCCGGGTAAATAGTCAAATATATTAGTATAGATGTATAATGACGGTATTTTGGAGAGGGGAGATGAACACGCGCCGACAGCTGCGAGAGCGTGCCGTAGCGTAGTAAAAGTCGAAAATATGCGCGCGTACGAAGTGCTACAACTTTCTTATTTTTTCGAATTTCTTTACAAAATTTTAGGAGGTAATTATTGAGTGTATGAAGAATCAAAATCTATACAAACAAACCGCGAGGTGCGACCCTTGAGGTCCACACGGTCAACTTCCCAGTAATGTTTACATAAATATTAAAAATACTAAACAAAATAATAATTATGAAAATACTACTACTTTAAATAATAATAATGTACCTCTCGTAACTGGAATGACTTAATATTAATCGTATCATCTACGGGAGCGTCAATTGATTACGTAAGGTTTTTGGTCGATGGGGACAGATTGATTTGATTGAATATTCACGCGAATCAATGGGGGGGGGGGGGTTCTACGTTATTTGTTATTTTCATATTGATGAAAGCTTTTTTTATAGCATATGATCTAGCAAAGTATTGACTACGAAACATTTTACCATTCAAAGCGTTCAATGCCACAATTGCAAATTTGATTAATTTTTTTTGGTTTTCAAAATTTAAGCAGTTTTGATATAAAAATTAAAACACGGTGCTATGAAGACTATTAAAAATCTGCTTAAATTATGCAAATATTAATAAACTGTGATTGGCTTAACATTAATGTCTTCAGAATAAGAGTAGTCGGGTGAAATCATTCATATGAACAACTTTTACATGGCGACTTTGAATGATTTTTTATTTTTAATTTAATTTTTTTAAACATCATGGAAAAGCTTTTTGCTGGTTTGTCTCCAAAAATTGATAAGGATTTATAAATTTTATAAACATTTATTTCCGTGTTGTGCAAATCTGGTTAACAAATTTATTTTTTATGAAAAAATCCTAAATTTTTGCATTTTTTTCAATTAAAAAAACGCCTCCAACGAGTTTTTTAAATATAAAAACATTACAAAAATGTTAATACACGTCGATTGACACCTAAGTGATGCAAATATTATATTTGGTTCGTGAGATATAGTGAATGGCAGAAATGACCTTGAAATCATGATGACTTTTAATGATTTTTTTATTTTTAATTTAATTTTTTACGTAATTATGAGAAAAAGTTTTGATGATGTTTCTACACAAATTGTTTATAGTAAAAATTTTTTATAAACATTGCCTACTAAATTTTGCAAATCAGGTTAAAAATTTATTGTTAATGAAAAAAACCCTAATTTTTTGCACTTTTTTTTCTTAAATTAAAAAACGGCTGCAACGATTTTTTTAAAAATCTGATAAATTCACACGAATGCTAATACGCGTCGATTGACACCTCTATTAAGCAAATCGTTTGTTTGGTTGGCGAGATATAACGCATGACAGAAATGACATTCAAAGGGTCAAAACAACAAACCCCTCCGACCGAAGTATCCCAAAAACTAATCAGCTCTTAAGATTGCAAAGTCGCTTCGATTGACACCTTAACGAAGTCGATACGACTTTGTTTACGTGAGTTATGCTCGTAGAAAAACTGTCCACGAACGTACGTACGTACGTACGTACGTACACACACACACATACATCTCCCTTTCTAAAAACACTTTATATATACTCTATAGACCTCAAAACGTAAAGAAAAGTTGAAAATTTCAATTTCGATTTTCGAGGCGATTACAAGAATTTCCCATATAGTGGGAAGTTAAAAATAATTGATTTTTTTCGAAAAATTATTAGTGTACTAGTACCTTAAATAAAACAACAATGACCCAGGATCGTATTCATTAACTGCTCTTATGTATTTTGAAAAGGATGCAGGAAATATGAGTCTATGAAAATTAGGAAAGGGAATATGTAGCTTTCGGAAAAGGTGGTAGGGCAGGTTTACTTCTCAAACTGTGATGGCAAAAAAAATTGAGTTCTCAAAACTTTCGGCAACAATTTAAATTATAAACCATGCTGCTCACATTTCGACCACTGCTGTAAAATGTTGGTGTGTTCATGCCGATCTATTGTCTGGCTGTATCATATCTGTTACTTAGCTGTTGCATTGTGTGAATACAAATTTTTTTTAGATGAATTCGCGCCACAACTGAGCAACGTTAGACCATCTTTGGTCTCTTGCCTCAGAGCCTGAGCTGCAAGATTCAGCAGTCTATTTTTCCATCTGACAACAAGTCCATCCCATCGTCTTGGATTTCCGCTGAAGCTAAGTTAATTTCGAATGGCCTTTGCGGTTTTATCTATTCGTTATTGCTGTAAATGTTATCTTAACGACTCGGCGGTGTGTACGAATGGATGCTGTAAAAGTGCAATAATGCAAAGACAACGGACGATGAGGAGACGATCTAAATTTTGATTTTAGTGCAATTGAATGTAAGTCATGATGAGGAATACGTAGTTTGTTCGGTAATGCCAGCGCTTCCGAGTTTGTGCTTGAAGATGTAGCTAGGCACAGGCACAGGTACACCTAAAGTCTGAAAAGCCTGTGAACATTGCCGCCCGTGGAGTAATATGTCTGGAAAATGATGCAATGCAAAAGAATCTGCTAGGAGTGTAGTCAACACAATTCAGTGCGATAAATACTTGGGCTCCGCCAATTCATTGCAAAGAATCTCCGAGATAGGAATCTGTAAGATGCATCGCATAGTGAAAGTATTTTGAAACGACCTTCATTGGCGATGACTTGCAGTTTCAACTGTTACGTATGAAGATGTGACGATTCGGTGGGATTCTGCATCTAGACGACAGAGAATTTAAGCTAGAATACTATGTATTGCACGATTGCTCGGCGGATCTTTGAAGTGATTCTATGAATCTTTCTTTTGTTTGAAAATTTAGAGGAGAGAGGTCCATAAAATACACAACTTTTTCTTCAAAATACTTTAACAAAGTAACCATCTTATTATTTGAACTGACATATGAAAAAGATATATTGAGTAAGACGGGAAATAAATGTATGACGCCTTTTTGTTAATCATTTAACATATGTACATATGTATCTGAAAGACACTTCTCTCCTAGGAACTACCATCATGCTTAATGTGTATGCAAGATATTTCAATTTAAACGCCGCAACATGCAAATTGTTTTAATTATAAAATTTAAATTAGAACTTTTTGCGATGACGGTATTTTCATTGCTCATTATCTGATGACTTATAGATATCGTGGCATTTCGATGAAACAACAATCCATTTGTATTTCATTTGATATTTAACTGCTTTTGTGTATTTTATTTTGTTGTTACATAGTTTTTTTGTTTTTCATGCTAATTATTTGCATGTATTGATGTGGGACGCTTTTATTTCAAAGCAAGTATAACAAGACACATTCCTTAGTCATATCTTATGCGTAAGCATAGAAACGAAATGTTTACGCTCGATGTAAGAATAAGACGTGATTACAGAAGATTTACGATGTGACAAGGGCAAAAGGAATAGTCGATGACACTCGAAAGAATGAATTTATTGTGAATTCGAAATCATTTCTGAACATTGTCATTTATCTTGTGAAAGACATGTATCATGGTGTAGTGCAATTATCTTAAGAGGTAGTTAGTCTATTCATAACAGTTATTGATCATTATTATGCCAATTGAAATGCGGATGCTTTGCGTGGCTTATGGATGGAAGAAAATTCATCACGTGCTTGGGAAAAGTAATAGTCGCGGCGATGAATTCAATGAAAATTAGGCGTACAGGGAAGTTGAAGTATAATTGGAAAATATTTATGTTAATTTTCTTAAGTATTACGAGAGTCGTTGGCAATGAAACGGAATATTTAGTTTTTAGTAGTTCCTCAAGAAGAAAATATTTTTATATGTATTCGATCAGGAATAACATCAATAAATTCATTATTATCTGATTGATGATGATCTGACTGACAAGCTTATGAATCAATTTAAAGAGTAGGGTTATAATATACGTTTTTTGCTTTAAGTTGAGTTTAGCTTACTTGCTAACATTCAAAACTCGAAACAGGCTTTTGGCAAAATGTGAAGATAATGATCAGAATTTTAATTAAATTTTTTAGGATTCAATCGAAATTTTCAAATAATATATTGCTCTAATCTGACTGTTCTCAGATGCAATCCCTATAAATTTCTTTAAAGTAGATCAATAAGATCATATAGTCCACCGTCTCGTTTTAATGTGCTGCTATTACAACAAATTGCCTGATTTTCTAGTGAATCGCTGTGACTGGACACGCTGAGAAATCTTTCTTGCTACTATTTTTTTCTTCTAAATTTTCATCAGCCTTTCATTTATTTTGAAGAATCATTCTCCTTGCAAAAACGAGCTTATTACTTGGACGATCCACATCAACTCAATTTTTTTTATAAAATGATTGACCTTAGCTCTGCAGCTATAGTAAATTTGAAGATAAAAAAACGTATAATGTTGTTTTAGTTCAAAACAATTTACGATTTTATACGATAGTCGTGAACTAGAGATTTAACATGCTAAAATCAAGGACATCCGTTTTTGCTGACAGGCTAATATTGATAGTCTATTTTATTGAAGAATGATAGCGATTATTATAATTTCTTACAGCATGCTATATTAAACGTTTCTAAAAATTAGATTTAAAAAATTTCGCAGCGAATGTACTACAGTCAGCGAAATTGATTTAGCCGCATCCTATTTGCGCAATTAAATCTGGAAGTTACGCCGTAAAAGGAGTAAATAAATAAAAATAGAGATTATTTTAATTTACATTTATTATTTTAAGATAATTTCAGAAGGTTTATATATCCAAGTAATATCATCGCTTAAACTAAATAACAAAAACAAAACTAAACAACTCTATTCTAGAGCGAAATTGATTTAAACGCAGTCTTAAAAATCAACTTATCTACTATATATTTACACTCAAATTTAAAGAAAACAAATATTAATAATTAGTATGACTTCCATTTCTATTTATAACGGCAAAAATTCGATGTGGCATAGATTTTACAAGATTTGTTAATGTTTCAATTTCAATCGCTTCCCAACATTGTTTAATTTGTTTTTTAAGGCTTGAAATATTACTAAATTGTCGTCCGTTCTTGTATACTTCTCTAGCTAAGATTCCCCATAGATTTTCTATGGCGTTTAGGTCAGGACTACAAGCGGGCCAATCCAAAAGTGTGATATTTCGCTCAATAAACCACTGCTTTGCATGCCTGGAAACATGGATCGCAGCATTATCTTGCTGAAAAATCAGATCCTCGTCTAAGTGTTGCTCCATAAATGGAACTTAAACGTCATCTAACAGTTCCACATAATTTTCTGAATTCATTTTATGGGATATAAAACAAATTGGTGTCCTGGCATGGTTACTAAAGGCTGCCCAAACCATAAGGCTTCCGCCTCCAAAGTTGCGGCTCATCTTGGGCGGGTTACTTTGGCGTAAGTCATGCCAATAATAACTGAATCCGTCGGGTCCATCCAGAATAATTTTTTTTTCATCTGAAAAGATGACGTTTTTCCATTTATCCCCCATATCCATGTGATTTTTCGCAAACTGCAGTCGATTTTGCTTATGGTGTGGTTTGACTAGCGGCTTTTTACAAGGTTTTTTTGTACTTTATGTGGTCAGTGGATGATAAAATTTGCTGCACTCGTCTTTTAGTCACAGGCAACTCCAATGCGCTTACAATCTGACTAGCGCTTTAATGTTTTTTTGTTGCCAGAGGTATTATTTGACCACGTTGTCGAGCAGATAATTTTCTATTTCCTTTCGTATTACAATTCTTTCCGTAATTCTCACGTAGTTTTAAGTAATTCCTTACTATTTTCTCGGAACGGGAGATCTTTTGAGCAATTTTCCGATTTGAAAGGCCTAATTCTTTCAATGCCTCAATTTTAGACCTTTCTTCCACAGTGAGATACTTTTGTTTCGGCATGTTCGTGAATAATCTTGTATTACTGAAATTACTACATGAAATTTATTATACTCTTAGAGAACAATAAATACTTACTAATGTGTGTGCGTAAACGCTTAAAATTTCAAAAGAAATCTTAAAATACTGTAAAATTGTCTGTCGCGGCTAAATCAACTTCGCACTTTGAATCAACTAAAGTCAATATATTGCAGTCATATCTCGTATGGAACTAGTACAAATTATCATTAATCCCTAAAATGAAACATTTGCGCTTAGTTACGTGATAAAATGTCCAAACTTGTCCATGCTTGCAAGGAAATTTCGAGAAATAACGGTTTTCGGTAAAAAAATTTTGTGCGGCTAAATCAATTTCGCTGACTGTAGGCAATCTATCCATATCTGAACTGTCAGTCAGGCTAACAAGTTTTGTTTAATGATGTGTAACGTTCTCTGTTTTCAGGTACTGTTCAACTTCCAGACCATTGAAGTCATTTCCAGCAACTATCTTTTGAAGTTTTCCTATTTTTGTAAAATGGTCTTCCAATATTTAAATGAAAGACATATGGTAAGTTTCAGTTAGCAGTAGGGTGAAGGAAATTTTGCTAATTCAACGGCAATGGTCATAAAAGCATGTTTCGTTATACAGCAAACGTCCATGCTAGATATTTGATTTATATCTGAGGCAGTTTCTGAAAGAGTAAATACTGATTGAAGTTTTTTTTATTAAAATGAAAAGACTCTAAAAACTTGTTAAAATCTATTTAATTTATGCAAATAATAATAAACTTTGGTTGACTTTACTGCAATATCTTTATAATAATAGATATAAATATCATTCGTAAGAACCCTATTTACATGGTGACTTTGAATGGTTTTTTATTTTTAATTTAATTGTTTTTGTAATCAGAAAAAAAATGTTGCTGGATTTTTACAAAAACTGTTTGGAATATATAAATTTTGTAAACGTTTATTACTGCGTTTCGAAAATGATGTTTTTTTTAGAAAACCCTATTTTTTGCACTTTTTTAAAAAAGTTAAAAAACGGCTTCAACAATTTTTTCAAAATTTGATAGAATAACACGAATGTTGATATGCGTCGATTGACGTCTTAATCAAGCAAATTCTATGTTTGGTTGGCGAGATATAGCGCAATACAGAAATGACCTTGAAAGGGTCAAAACAACAAACCCCCCGACCGAAGTGTTCCAAAAACTAATCAGCTCTTAAAATTGCAAAAACGCTTCGATTGACACCTTAATAAAGTCGATATAACTTTGTTTACGTGAGTTATGCTCGTAGAAAAAGCTGTCTCCGAACGTACGTTCGTAAAACCATTTAAATATACTCTAAAGACCTCAAAACGCAAAGAAAAATCGAAAATTTCAATTTCGATTTTCGAGACGATTAGAAGAACTTACCATATACTGGGAAGTTGAAAAGTTAATACAAGTCGATTGACATGTTAAGAATACAAAATATCATATTTGGTTCGTGAGATATGGTGAATGAAAAAAATGACTTTGAAAGTCATGATTACTTTTAATGATTTTTTATTTTTAATTTAATTTTTTACGTACTTTTGAGGAAAAGTTTTTCTGATTTTTTCACAAAAACTGTTTGGAGTATAAATTTTTTATAAACATTGATTACTTTGTTTTGCAAATCAGGGTAAAAATTTGTTGTTTATGAAAAATAACCTAACTTTTTTTTAACTAATTGAAAAACGGCTAGAACATTTTTTTAAAAATTTATTCGAGCAAAAATAAGAAGGAAGGAAAGAACAAGAAGAAAAAGAAGCTCCAAAAACGAGGTAGAAAACAGAGTTTTCACTCTCAGAGGTTGAGAGTACCATATCTTCAACCGGCACTATCCCTAAAACGACTAGGTTGACTCTAAAACATCTTCGAAAAATGTATGTTTATTATGTGCTTGCAATTCAGAGACACCCAAATTCTATATAAGACATGAAAAAAGAAATTCTCGTTTGTTTTACCACAAGGTCTTCACAGATGCGCCTCCTCGGACTAAATACTGTAATGCGGAGTGGTGTATGTTATTCAAAAGCAAGGAAAAAACAAGTAACACACCCAACACATAAATCAGCACTTGGTCCAACTATACAAAACTATATTTTGCTTGTGTATGAGTCACCTACCAGCGATGACTTGCTACAGAGATATCTTAATTGCAACAATCAAAATTATAAAGAATATTACAATAATTTAATTTGAAAAATAACTCCAAAAACTTTGAATTTAGTGGTAAAAAGTGGTCGACATAGTCTCCTGGATAGAAGCATGTGCATTTAACGAAAGCTCTAAAACGTACCTTACAATTATGAACCTCATGAGAATAAAAATTGGCACAATGTCGACGATATGGTCTGACAATGTTGGTAACATTCGCATTTCGCAAGCTAAAAAAGGAGCAGCGAGGAGTCAAAAGAAGATCGTATTTAGAAAAAAGCTTTGACTGGCCATTTATAGCTCAAAATAGAGGATGAGGGTACCTTATATGCACCAGGATTTGCTGACTAGAGATAAAGGAAAGAATTATAGAAAAATAAACTTTAAACGCGTTTTTCCCGAAATTACGTTTTTCAAACTGCAAAGACGTTTTTCTCAAAATCTAATCGATAAATTTTGATAAACCAAATTGTTTTTTGATTTTATGCAAAAAAACTGATTAATAAAGCTCTAAAATGTAAAAAACTACCCTCCGTTTTTACTGCTGGGGTACATTAACCACCGAAACGATATTTTTTTGAAATTTTGTAGAAAAGAGTGTTTGAAAACCAAATAAAACAAGCCGTGAGGTGCGACCCTTGAGGTTCACACGGCCAACTTCCCAGTAATATCTACATAAACATCAAAAAATTAAACACAATAATAATTTTGAAAATAATACTACTTCAAAGAATAATAATGAGAGGTATTGAAAGCAGTAGCAGGAATGAGTTAATATTAATCATATCATCTACGGAAGGTTTTTTTTGATTTCCAACATTTAAGCATAAATAACATTAACACTAAAATATTGTAGAAACTATTAAAAATTTGCTCAAATTATGCAAATATTATAAATTTTGGATTGAATTTACAACACATTCTTTAGAATAAAAGATATAAGGTAATATCAATCGGAAGAACCCCTTTCATATGGTAACTTTGAACGGTTTTTTATTTTTAATTGATTTTTTTTCAGAATCATGAAAAAAGTTTTGCTGGTTTCTCTTCAAAAACTGATAAGAATGTATAAATTTTATAAACATTTATTACTGTGCTGTGCAAATCAGGTTAAAAAAATATTTTTTATGAAAAAACTCTAGAACCCTAAAAGCCTATTTTCTTTTATTAAACTAAAAACGGCTGAAACAATTTTTATATAATGTTTAAAAAATCGCGAAATTGTTAATACACGTCTTTTGACACCTTAATGATGCAAATATTATATCTGGTTCGTGAGATCTAGTGTATGATAAATATGACCTTGAAAATCATGATGACTTTTAATTATTTTTTATTTTTAATTTAATTTTTTATGTAATCATGAAAGAAAGTTTTGATGATGTTTTCATAAACAATATTTGCAGTATATAAATTTTACAAACATTGATTACTATATTTCGCAATTCAGGTTAAAAATTTATTGTTTATGAAAAAACCCTAATTTTTTGCACTTTTTTCTCTTAAATTAAAAAACGCCTCCAAGAAATGTTTTAAAAACTTGAAAGAATCACACAAATGTCAATACGCGTCGATTGACACCTTGATCAAGGAAATCGTATGTTTGGTTCGCGAGACATAACGCATGACAGAAATGACCTTCAAACGGGCAAAACAGCAAACCCTCCAACCGAAGTTTTCCAAAAACTAATCAGCTCTTAAGATTGCAAAGATGCTTCGATTGACACCTTAACAAAGTCGATTGGACTTTGTTTACGAGAGTTATGCTCGTAGAAAAAAAGTGTCCACGAACGCACATACGTACGTACGTACACACACACACACACATACATCTCCCTTTCTAAAAACACTTTACATATACTCTATAGACCTCAAAACGTAAAGAAAAGTTAAAATTGCAATTTCGATTTTCGAGGCGATTACAAGAACTTCCCATATACTGGGAAGTTAGAAAAACTTTCAAAAGATTTATTGCCTAGTGTTGAGTCTCACAAATTTAATTGCGTTTGAATTTAAAAAAAATTGTTGTAGAAGGCCAACAAAGTGTCTTACCAGTGTTTTTTTGTTAACTTTATAATAGGGAGATTTTTATTATTATAACAAACAATTAATTTTCATTCCATGTTAACAAATTTGTGTGAAGCTTTTTCTCCAGCCAAGTGCCCAATCAATGCAAAAATTATTTTTGGCAATTAAAATGTAGGTTATCCAATAATCAGATGATTATGCATATATACCAATCGATCTTTAGTGACTGTAAAAATAAATTAAGTGTTCCCCATTGTCATTATGTGGAGGTTGCATTCCGATTTTAGAATTTGCAAGTGCAATTCTATCACTCATTATTTCTCGCATATCCTGCAGGCGCAGTGTTTGCACAACAAATCAAAACTGGGCAAATAATGATAAAATACATTGAAATGCATACGAAGGACTATCAAATACCTATTTGCATGCCACTGGTCGAATAAATTAGAAAACCTTCCAGAATGGGGCGAACAAATCGATATCGTTAAATATCCTGTGGGCGATTATCTCGCCATTCAGATAAAAGCATCCGTGAAGCGATAAGCGCTGACAATTATGAAAATTGCAAAATTACAGAATGGAAAATCTCTTCGCGGAAGTGATTTTGCAGTTCGGGCTTGTGAAGGACATAACGGTTTGTCATGTTTTTGAAAGAACAGGCAATGACTGTATCCTTGCTGAAATTCCACCCTGTATCAACCTATGAAGAATATATGAATATTGCGAACGAATGAACATATAAGCGAGGGAAGGAATATCCAATCAGGTAGGTGTCGTACATTTTATGATTGCGACAAGACCGAGCGTTCGTTTCGTGTACATACGTGGATGCAGACAAGGACATGTTATTTTCAAGCTGGATGACATTTGCATTAAAGTCGTGCGAAAAACGAACGAAATGAGAATGAAAAGTATTGGATGAAATGTTTGGGCAATAAGCGGGGATAAGCATAGTGATATGAAAATCTGCTTATAACTTTTCTATGATTATTCTTTTGATAAACAGAAACTGAACAAGCCGTGAGGTGCGACCCTTGAGGTCCACACGTACAACTTCCCAGTAATATCTACATAGATAAAAAATATTCAACACAATAATAATTATGGAAATAATACTACTTTTAATAATAAAAATGTATTTCTCATAAAAGTTATTGGAATGACTTAATATTAATCGTAACATCTACGCGAGCGTCAATTGATTCCGTAAAGATTTTCGTGGATTGGTTTGATTGATTATTCACGCGAATCAATCGGTGCGGGGACAGGTTACAAAGCCTTTTCTACGTTATTTGTTATTTTCATATCGATGCTTGAAGGACAAAACAGCGCTAGCAGAAATGAATACAGTTTTTGTTATTACGACAACTGAAGAGATTTTGTCGCGTGATGGCCATTTTGAATAGTTGCGGTCAAAACTGCTAGCACTTCGGCATAATCACTGAATTTGTATTTTTTCACGATTTTACATCAATGAAACTAATAATTATTTATTTTCTGTTGATTTTGAGAAACATTGATTGTGCAGTCAAAAATAGGTTCAATTGCATGTAAAAAGTAACTGAAATTTTACGAATACTAAAGAACAAAACTCCTTAAAACTACAATTTTTTATTTGATGAAAGCTTTTCAAAGCATATGATCTCAAAAAGTGTTGACCACAAAACATTTTACCATTCAAAACATTGATTACCACAATTGCAAATTTGATTTGATTTGTGCTGGTTTTCAAAATTTACGCAGTTTTTTTATTAAAGTTAAAACACGGTTCTGTGAAGACTATTAAAAATCTCCGCAAATTATGCAAATAATAATAAACTTTGATTGACTTTACAACAATGTCTTTAGAATAAGAGATTTAAGGTATACAAATTCGTATGAACCCTTTTTCCATGGTGATTTTGAATGATTTTTTTTTATTTTAAATTCAATTTGTTTTGAAATCATGAGAAAATATTTTGCTAGTTTCTACAGAAATTGATAAAGGTTTATAAATTTTGTAAACATTTATTATTACGATGTTAATTTTATTATTTATTAATTAATTTTTTTATGAAAAAAACACTAATTTTCAATATTTTTTTATTAAATTAAAAAAATGGCTTCAAAGATTTTTTTTTCAATTTAAAAACATCATTAAAATGTTAATACGCGTTGATTGATTTCTTAATGATGCAAAGATTATATTTGGTTCTCGAGATATAATGATTGACATAAATGACCATGAAGGACATGATGACTTTTAATGATTTTTTATTTTTAATTTAATTATTTTTGTAATTATGAAAAAAAAATTGTTGATTTTTTACAAAAAGTGTTTGGAGTATATAAATTTTTCAAATATTGATTACTGCGACTTGAAAATAAAGTTAAAAATTTGATGTTTTTGAAAAAAACTCCAATTTTTTGCACTTAAAAAAAATAAAAAAGCGGCTTCTACGATTTTTTTAAAAATTTGGTAGAATCATGAAAATGTCAATACGCGTCGATTGACACCTTGATAAAGCAAATCGTACGTTTGGTTCGCTAGATAAAGCGCATGACAGGGTTGACCATCAAGGGGTGAAAACAGCAAACCCATAGGAACGAAGTGTCCCAAAAACTAATCAGCTCTTAAGATTGCAAAGACGCTTCGATTGACACTCTATCAAAGTCGATACGACTTTGTTTACGTGAGTTATGCTCGTAGAAAAACAGTCCACGAACGCACGTACGTACGTACGTACATACACACACACACACATACATACTTATTTCCAAAAACACTTATAATATACTCGTAAGACCTCAAAACGTAAAGATATCTTGGAAATTTCAATTTCGATTTTCGAGGCGATTACAAGAACTTCCCATATACTGGGAAGTTAAAAAGTATGTCTTACAATCCATATGCAAAGTCATAGGACAGTACTTCAGTGAACTAGCAATCATTTTATCATCCTCTGAAACGCATTTCTACTTGCCGACCAACTCAAACCTATTTTAAGTTGATTTCGTAAATCGATTCTAGGGTTTTAAAATCTGCGACAAAAACTTCCCGGGCGTAGTACAGAGACCAATTTGTTTGCAACCTGCAAACTGAAAGTGGAGGAATAGTAGGAATATGGGGTGGTTCAGGCTTATCTGATTTGTATGCCGTGGCTAGTTTAGCTGCAGTCTGCTGCATCGTTCGATGAATAGTTTAATTTGGTACGTCTCATTGGAAATGTTTTTTGTATCCACAAACAATCAAATGAGAATTCCAGTGAAAACTCATCAATGATATGGTGACTGTTTTACTTAGTGCAGGGAAATAAACTTTAAATTGGAAACAATTTAAATTTTACGACAAACATGCCATTTTCAATGAAAGTTGTATTTTTATTCTTTAGGGCAACAATTTGTCTTTCTAATTTTTTTGTTTATCGAAACTTTGAAACAACATGGATTCAGGAATATAAAAGCGCAGAAGTTCATCGAATGCGGCAGTATCCTCGGTGTGCTTTAAACTCACACTGTTATCCTGTCTCTTGAATTCTAATGAAGTTTTCAATTTGGACAAAAATGTATCAGTTTAATGGTTTCATGGTTACCTGAGCCCAAAGTTGGTATCCAAATAAGATACTTCAAACCAAATTATAATTAAATCTTCAAAATCATATCTTATTTGCCGTATCTTTGTTCGTTTGTTTTAAATAGTTTATTCTCGTTCGGCATCAATTTTGTCCCACTAATTTTATTTAGATATATTATTTCTTGTTAAGGTTTTTATTCAGTTAATCATTCAACAGGTTGTGCTTAGTTTCAGCGGAAGCTACCAAATTAAGAGAGTTGGTGACGATTTTGATTGCCAAAAGACTAGCACAGTTTCTAGGGTTTAATTCCGTTTTCGTTATAACATTGTGTATGCGGATGAAAAATTGGCCGAAATTTTTTTATGAAAAAACTAGAGTGCTCCGCTTCTTCTCGCTGAATTCCTCAACTCTTGAGACTATAGAACTATGAAATAGAATTATGAAACACAAAATAAAGGTTTGAATTAAAAACAAATAGCGTTTAAAGTTACGAATTAGTGATCCATGACTAATAAACGAATAAATTAGCAAATTGAAAGCATTTCTTCAAGAAAGTCGCGAAATATACGAAATAAAATCAAAATCGGTTGTTAAATAAAGAACTGATAATTATTAAAGTATTCAAAAAGTTACAAAATGTTTACAAGTTTTCTTCGCAGCCCAGAATCAAGCAACTTTTATAGTTTTTAGAAATGCAAATGAAACACTTCAGTTTCCTCTTTCCTCCCAACCCAGCGCTAGTTTCAAAAGGTAATTGGCTGAAAAAATGGTTTTTTTTCGAACTATGGAATGTGTCTACAGCTCGTCCATTTTTTAATAAAATAACTTCAACAATTTTTAAAATGTTGTAAAATTTCAAAATGCATTTTGAACTTATACCACTTACGCTGTAAGAGCAGTAGCAAATACAAACAAGCCGCGAGGTGCGACCCTTGAGGTCCACACGGTCAACTTCAAAGTAATATCTACATAAACATCAACAACATTACAACAATGAGAGATATCCATAGCAGTAACAGGAATGAGTTAATATGAATCATATCGTCCACGGGAGGGTCCATTGATTACGTAAGGTTTTTGGTCGATGAGGACAGATTGAATATTCGTCAACGTCAACTGACACCTTAATGATGCAAATATTATATCTGGTTCGTGAGATATAGTGAATGATAAAAATGACCTTGAAAATCATGATGACTTTTAATGATTTTTTTATTAACTTCCCAGTATATGGGAAGTTCGTGTAATCGCCTCGAAAATCGAAATTGAAATTTTCAACATTTCTTTACGTTTTGAGGTCTATAAAGTATATATAAAGTGTTTTTAGAAAGGGAGATGTGTGCGTGTGTGTATGTGTGTGTGTGTGTACGTCCGTACGTACGTTCGTAGACACATTTTTCTACGAGCATAACTCACGTAAACAAAGCCCTATCGACTTTGTTAAGGTGTCAATCGAAGCGTCTTTGCAATCTTAACAGCTGATTAGTTTTTGGGACACTTCGGTCGGGGGGGGGGGGGGTTTGTTGTTTTGACCCTTTGAAGGTCATTTCTGTCATGCGTTATATCGCCCGAACCAAACATGCGATTTTCATCATTAAGGTGTCAATCGACGCGTATTAGCATTTATGTAATTCTATCAAGTTATTAAAAAATTCATGGAGGGTTTTTTTAATTTTTTTGAAAAAAGTGCAAAAAATTAGGTTTTTTTTTCATAAACAGTAAACTTTTAACTTTTAACTTAACGATTACAAGAACTTCCCATATAGTGGGAAGTTAAAAATGTCATCGAGCGTTTGTTCTAGAAAATCGTATATTCTTTAAAAAAATTTGCTCAATCTTCTCGGTTTTATTACCTTGCATAGTTTTGGCGCTATAATCGTCCCTTGAAAACCACAAAAAGTGAGTTTTTAGATGTTCTCGAATTAACTCACGTCGCGATAAACTTGCTGTAAAAAAAGTTAAAAAAATGGAAAGTTTTATATTAAAGTTGGATTGTTTTTTCCAAGTTGTGGAAGTTTTCAACATATGTGGGTATATTGAAATTTAATAAATTTTAAACGTCAATTTTTTGAAACAGTCATTTTGATTATTATCTGAAATATACGACGTTAGGTACTTATAGTGGTACAAACGTGCTATACGATGCTATAATAATTTTTTAACGTTACATATTGTTCATCATATTTTCACAATTCTCATTAGAATATGTAAAAATGTTTTAATCACGACAAAAAAATATTGTCTATATCATAAATTTTAAGAAACATACTTTTAACGTAACAATTTGTTCCAAGTTTGTTCGCTTGAGAGTACTTTTTATACGTAAATGTTTTCTTAAATTTATTTGAGCAAGAACATTGGAAAGAATATGGCTAAGAAAAATAGTTTGCAGACACAAACAATAAATATTCGATTTTTTTTTTCAACGTTGGGAGGTGGAAATCTTCAAAAGATACCGATCAGCTCCTGCCTCTCGGCATGCCGGATTTCTACCGACTAAAACCACCTCCGTTTCCTTCAATCACTCTCTCCATCAAAATTTAGTAGTTCTCCGTATTTAAAATTTTAGGACATAGTACTTCCCAGACGATAAGAATCGGTATAAGTGATAGTACCATATCTGTAAATTTTAGTGTCTTTTTATTTAGATTAATAGTTCAGACTATATGTTTATGAATTATTTCCTGTTGATTACATGTTTGGTTTTGAGTTTAGTGGAGCTGATTGTACTTGTGACTTACTGCGAAAGTTTGTCCTGATGGAAATATTTTTTTAGTGTCGTTTTAAAGGAAGTTGGGTTCGCTATGTTTTTAATTTTGTCCGGTAGTGTATTGTAAAAGTTAGCTGCTTTGTTGAAGGGATCTTCTTTTAGCCGATCAGTTCTGGCAAATGCTATAGCTATATTATTCATGTTTCTCATTCTATAAGTGAAAATATTTGAAAATATTCCTCAGAGATTTTCCACTACATCGTTTCATGAGCGTGTATAATTCTGTAGTAAAAATACTTTAATTGTGGTCTGGGGAAACATTTTTGTCGGAAAATTGCCAGCTTCTGATCTATGTTTGATATTTGCTTTTCAGTACATTAATCTTGAAAATATGTAAGTTTCTGTACCTAGTTAACCGTAGTATAATAATCATATTTTTTGAATGCAAATGCTAATTATTATACGTTTCGACTAACTTTTTTAAAAACATTAAAAGACCAATTGTTTGATAATATTGGTATATTAGACTTTCAAGAAGTAGCTTTGTTAACATCTTTTTAGAATAAAAGAAAATAAAACTAGTATTTTTTCTATTCGATAGTAAAACATGTTTCACATTTTCAGTACTTTTTTTGAGATCACAGTCTTTCAAGTAGTAATAAAAAGTTTAACAATAACAAAAAAAATTTCAATTTAAATCTGCTTTAGGGATATCTAAGCTTTGTAAATAAATAATGTTTGAAATTATGTTAATAAATGATTTTTAACTTCCCAGTTCCCAGTTATTGTAATGGGGTCGGTTTCGCGAATCCCAAATTTTGACATATCTCCACGTTTTAAGGTCTCTAGAATCCAAAGCCATCATTTTTAGAGAGATATCTCTGTGTGTGTATGTACGTATGTGCATATGTGCGTTTGGAAATATTTTTCGTCTCGATTATCTCAAAAACCAAAGACTGCATTGACGGGGGACTTTTATTCGACGCGTAGTTACATAACTTAAAACTGAATGACTTTTCATCAACATCGGTAAAGCCGTTTTTTTTGGGGACGAAAAACTGAAAAAAGACAAACAATTACTTAACTTTGAAACTCTTGAAACGCACAATTAATTCGTGCAGATCCCAAATACCTTCATCGTAATATTATTATTATTTTGCGTTTTAGCAAAATTTTGATCAAAGTTGTAAAAAATGTTATTTAAAAAAATCAAAATTAATTTGTAGAATTCCAAACTTACAATATTGTTAGGTTTGGAAAAATGGGAGTAGTCACGCTAATGCACCTAATAATTGAATATTGCTATAAATAATTTCATATTTGTAATAACAAAAAAATCAAATATAATTAGTTGTGATTCGATATTGTGAATATAAAGTCAATTATAATTATTCAGGATCGATCAAACATTTTTAATAACAAATGATTATATGTAATTAATAATAATTAAATACCCTCGGCCGAGATGGAAGACAAGGAGGAGGACGAGGATGTTGAGGCTTTAGTAGAGGACGACCAGATGGAGGAGGCGTCTTCCTCTACCAAAGCTTATATGGCTAGATAACAAAAATATAAACAATGAAAGTAATTTTAATAATTTAGAATAATAAAATGTGGTCTAAGTGCGACCCTTGAGGCCCACACGACTAACTTCCCAGTGGAGTGAATAAAAAGCTATAATTTGCTTTTATTATTAATTACTATTATAAATAATTAATATTATTAAACACTATTATTCTAAATTAATATAATTACTATTATTATTTTTATCAATTTTTTATCTAACCATAAAAGCTTTGGTAGAGGAAGACGTCTCCACTACCTGGTCATCCTCTACCAAAGCCTTGGCAACCTTGTCCTCTTCGTCCTCATCACCCTTCTTGTCCTCCATCTCGGCCTCGGAATCCACAACTATTATTGAGGGTATTTAATTATTGTTTAAAATAATCATTCGTTAATAAGAATGTTTGACCGTTACTGAATAATTATAATTGAATTTATATATACAATATCAGATTATAACTAATATTATTTGATTGTTATTAACAATATTAAATTATTTATAACAATATTCAATTATTAACTGCATTAGCGTCTCTACTCCCATTCACGCAAACCTGATAATATAAGTTTGCAATTTTATAAATTAATCTATTTTTTAAATAACATTTTTTACAAATTTGATCACAATTTTGCTAAAACGCACAATAATAACAACATTACTATGAAGGTATTTGGTATCTGCACGAATTAATAGTGCGTATCAACAGTTTAAAAATAAGCAATTTTTAGTCGTTTTTTCAGTTTTTTCATCCTAAATAAAAAACGGCTTAACCGATTTTGCTGAAAAGTCATTCAGTTCTAAGTTACGTAATTACGCGTCGTTTAAAATCAGTCCCACGTTGGTTCTTGAGATAATCGAGACGAAAAATAATTCCGAACGCACATACGTACATACGTACATACGCACATACGCACATCCGCACATACGCACATACGTACATACACACTCACAGACATCTCTCTAAAATCGATGGATTTGGATTCTAGAGACCTTAAAACGTGGAGATATGTCAAAATTTGGGATTCGCAAAATCGACCCCATTACAATAATTTCCCATAGGGAACTGGGAAGTTAATAATTATTAATAATAGTAATTAATAATAAAAACAAATTATGGCCTTTTTATTCACCCCACTGGGAAGTTAGTCGTGTGGGCCTCAAGGATCACACCACATTTTATTTAAATTATTTCGAAACTATGGAATATGGCACCATCAAAAAAGTTAAGTCTATCATAGGTTTTTCTTCAGAAGACATTATTACAGTATACAGCTGTCACTTTCATGCTAAGGATCTTGTATTGAACATTTTGATTGTTCACAATGACCCACCATGTAAAGTTGGAAAATAGACGTTTCGATTTTAAGGTAACTTGATTGTATTTTCTTTGGAAATTATATAAGACACTGAAATTAAAATTCAATGGTAAACTACATCCAGGTATTTTTACCCTACATTTGGACGGGGCAATCATTCAAGGCCACAAGTGTTCAGGGGCGAGGAAAAAATGAAGCAGGTCTTGCTATTCTATCTTCTAAACAGAAAAGGAGCAAAAAAAACAAATTCTATTTGGTTTATAAAAAAATTGACAACTGCAAAATCTTGCGGAAAAATATTTGAAATTATTAACTTCCCAGTATATGGGAAGTTCTTGTAATCGCCTCGAAAATCGAAATTGAAATTTTCAACTTTTCTTTACGTTTTGAGGTCTATAGAGTATATATAAAGTGTTTTTAGAAAGAAGTATGTATGTGTGTGTGTGTGTATGTACGTACGTACGTACGTATGTGCGTTCGCGGGCAGTTTTTCTACGAGCATAACTCACGTAAACAAAGTCGTATTGACTTCGTTAAGGTGTCAATCGAAGCGTCTTTGCAATCTTAAGAGCTGATTAGTTTTTGGGACACTTCGGTCGTGGGGGTTTGCTGTTTTCACCCCTTGAAGGTCCACCATGTTATGCGCTATATCTAACAAACCAAACATGCGATTTTTATTATTAAGGTGTCAATCGACGCGTATCAACATTTAAATGATTCTGTGAAATTTTGAAAAAAATTGTTCGAGTGTTTTTTTAATTTTTTGAAAAAAAAGTGCAAAAAATTGTTTTTTTTTTCAAAAACATCAAATTTTTAACTTGTATTTCAACACACAGTAATAAATGTTTATATAATTTATATACTCCAAACAGTTCTTGTAAAAAAATCACCAAAATTTTCTACTCGTGATTACAAAAAAAATCAAATAAAAAATAAAAAATCATTAATAGTCATCGTGATCTTCAAGGTCATTTGTGTATTGCATTATATCTCGCGAACCAAACATATGATTTGCATAATTTAGCTGTCAATGAACGCGCATTAATATTTGTGTAAATCTATCAAATTTTGGAAAAAATCGTTAGGGCTGTTTTTTAATTTAAGAAAAAAAAGTACAAAAAATAAGGTTTTTTTCATAAAAAATAATTTTTTAATCTGATTAGCGAAATACAGTAATCAATGTTTGCAAAATTTATATACTTCAAACAATGTTTGTAGAAGCACAATCAAAACTTTTTCTCATGATTACGTAAAAAATTAAATAAAAAATAAAAAATCATTAGAAGTCATCATGATTTTCAAGGTCATTTTTATCATTCGCTATATCTCACGAACCAGATATAATATTTGCATCATTATGGTGTCAATTGACGTGTATTAATATCTTTGTGTAGTTTTTAACATGATTAAAATTCGTTTCAGCCGTTTTTTGAATTTAATAAAAGAAAATGCGAAAAATTATGGTTTTTTTTCATAAAAAATATTTTTTTAACTTGATTTGCACAGCACAGTGATACCAGTTTATAAAATTTATTCATCCTTATCAATTTGTGAAGAGAAACCAGCAAAAAAAATTTCCATGATTATGAAACAACTAAATAAAAAATAAAAAATCATTCAAAGTTACCATGCAAAGAGGGTTCATACGAGTGCTATTACTTTATATCTTTTATTCTAAAAAATTGTTGTAAATTCAATCAAAGTTTTAAGATATTTGCATAATTTGAGCAGATTTTTAATAGTTTTTACAGTCTTTTAATTAAAAAAAATTGCTTAAATTTTGAAAACCAACAAAATTTATCAACACCAAAAAGGCCCCCACCGATTGATCCGCGTGAATATTCAATCTGTCCTTATCGACCAAAAATCTTACGTAATCAAGGGACCCTTCCGTAGACGATATGATTCATATTAACTCATTCCTGTTTCTGCTATGAATACCTCTCATTGTTATTACTTAAAGTAGTATTATTTTCAAAATTATTATTGTGTTTAATGTTGTTGATGTTTATGTAGATATTACTGGGAAGTTGACCGTGTGGACCTCAAGGGTCGCACATCGCGGCTTGTTTTGAAGTGGTTGTCTGTTTGAGCTTTAAAATAACGGCATCGATTCATTCATTCATTCAGACCTTGATTGGTTGTTGTGCCAGCCTTCTTTATCAAAATATGGCTCACTTATGCCACAATCGGCCCATTGTGATACCACAGAAGATTGAGACGGCACTAGAACCTGGCTGCTTGGTGACGAGAACCATTTCGATTCTCGTATGAATCCGGCTATGCGGCTAATGTTCAAATCAGCTACTTCCGTGAGGCTGCCCAAGAAGGGTGAGCCTAAGGTTTTCATGCGTTTTCTGGACAGTGCTGGGAATTTCCACAGAAAATGTTGGATTGTCTCTTCCTCTTCTTCTGATCTGCAGCTTCAGCAGAAATCGTTGAAGGGAACGCCCAATCTTTCCGCATGTCTGCCAATTAGACAATGCCCCAAACTCAAGGTTTCACGACTCGTGTTCAGGAGCTGCTCGGTACGTCTGGAACTCAGTGCGTGACAAGTTTGCCTGGTTGTCCTGCAGGTTTCCTCCAGCAACCAGAATCTATTTGCAGCCTTGATATAATGCTGCTTAAATCCAAGCTTTATAGAATCTAGAGGTTGGCCGACTTGGGGTATGAGTGTATACTTCTGGAGCACAGTGTCAGCTCTCGCAAAGGCATCCGCTTTGCTATTTCCCGGTATATCATTATGTCCCGGTACCCAGTGTAGAGTCACTTCACAGTGAAGTCAGACCTTCTTTAGACAAAGAAATTGATCTGATTTAAATCATTCCATGAAAACTTTAGAAGCTAAAGGTGAAATTTTTATCTTTTCAATATTTATTTTATAAACTACCGAACAATATCAAGAAAATAATATTGCAGGTTGAGAGATGCGATATGCATGGTGAATTTTGTGTGTGTGATGTTGTAAATTGTATGTTACAAAGAATTTTTTTCTCATCTCTACTTGGCCTTTCTTTTTATTTTGACTGTGTGTTTGCTTGTTGAGACTACCATCTTTTTTCAAAGATGATCGATTTCTTATCTTGGATATGCATTTTTTTAAATTTCCCATTACTGTTTAACTTAACATCAAATATTTTGTTTGCTTCCTCTATGTTTCAAGCTTTCCATTAAGTTTTATCATATTCTCCACTTATGATAAAGTTATCGATTTGGTTTTCTATATTCGGTTCTATAGCATTTCTTTCTTTATGTTTTTTCGTCAATCTCAATTTTTTAAAATCCTGTGATCAAATTACCAACGATGTGAAATCATCGCCATAAGATATGATACTTTTTTATGTGACAGCTACTTTAACCTTTTGGCTCTCGATCAAAGTCACCTATGTACACAAGAAACAGGATCAGGTTTACAGGGCGTCCTAATTGTACAGCTTTCTTGGTGTAATATTTGGTACCCTCTGAATTTTTCTAACATTTCTTGTTATTCATCGACTATAGTTTATCATATACTGAATATGACATATTTACATAGCTTCGAAGAAGATATTTAGCTTTCCAGTAACAAGTGAAAGGTTTTTGTAATGGGACTGATTTTGCGAATACCAAATTGTTTATTTCCGCGTTTTAAGGTCTCTAGAATCCAAATACATCGTTTTTAAATAGTTGTTTGTCTGTGTGTGTATGTACGTATGTATGGATGTTCGTTTGTAATTATTTTTCGTCCCGATTATCTCGAGAACCAAAGACGATATTGACTTGCGACTAGTTTCGTTCAAAGCCTAATTACGTAACTTAAATCTAATTGAATTTTCAGCAAAATCGGTTTATTGATCATAATGGAACGTGTTTGCAATAATGTAGTTCAAAAAAATTGGATGTGAGGATATTGTTCGATACGAAAAAATTCAACAATCTTTTTGCAATTTAAAGTGAGATTTGAAAAAACATTCAGAAGCAATAGTAAAATATACATTTAACATTTAAAAAAATCAACAATGATGGAGAGCCTGATTATTAGTAGAAGTTGATAATAGTAAAAATTACTTTTATGAGGTTTTTTTTTAGTTTTATAGGCTCATATAAATAGTATTTATGAAAAAAATGGTATTTTGTATTCTAATACGTTTTATGTTATGTTGGTTTTCTACAAAACTTTTAATCCTATTCAATTGTAGCTGTTGTGGATAAGATGATTGGTGTTATGAGAGCTTCATTGATTTCTTCTATTAATTACAATTATTATTATTAATATTATTATTATTTCAATTATGGAGAAGAATGGCAGTGCCCATCACTGCAAAGGAAAGAAAATGAAAAAAGTTACAGAGGAAAAGCAAAAGCAAGAAGATAAGAAAGAGAAGAAAGAAAAAAGGAGGAAAGAAAAGCAAGCCACGTGGGAAAGAGAAGTGAAATCGGGGACGTGATGGTGTAATGAAATGAGAATATTTTATTGAAATGAAATGCATTGTAGGCCCCACGTTGGGCGCCATTGTAATGAAATGAATCCAAGCGAACATTGTCGCTTCGAAATTTCAAGCCAACAGGACTTTCGTCTTGTTGGCCTCAATGGACGTTAAGTCCCCGGGACGAAGCAACGAGCCCATGTGTCGTTCAGACGAATTTGGGTTCGGCCTCTACCTAGCTAGAGGAGTGATGGCTGCTGGCAGGCCAGCTCAGCTCGGCGCGTATCGTCGTGGGTGCGTTCTCTAGCATCGGTCCCGAATCTCATTTCCGGAGATTCAGCCATCAAATTGCCCGCTTACATATCGACAAAAAAAATTTCATTCAGCAAAGCAAACTATTCATCTTGTGAGGCTATACCTCCTACGTTACTTTACACAAAGAATTCTCGCGCGCATACCGAGATAATACCGCGTTCAAGGGCTGCCCGAGAGAAAAAAAATCTTTACGTTACATTGGTCTATTGGTGGAATTCCGAAGCTACTCAAAACAAAAACCGGCAGGAAAGAAAAGAAAACGAAAGACTACCGCGTACCAAAACAATCTCTCGGGTGGCCGTGCCACTCTCGAATTGGAAGACGAGCTTCAGCGGAACTCGCCAGGCGCAGATGTCGCTGCCTGGGCCCGCCCTACCATGGCCTAGCGCTTGCGTGTCCGCATGTGTTGTGCGCACTAGGCCCACCACTACTTACCTTGGCCGGTCTAGTCCGTTATCTGTTGGAAATGGAAGTCATTGAAGAGGGAGAGCCCTCAAGGAAACTCTGTATCTTTTTCAATTCATGATAAATTTTTATTTACTTTACTTCAAATATGTACACAGTACCAAAAAAATTATAATTAAAGAGGTGAACCGCTAGAAAATTTGATTCGTAATTATTGTAAACTACTTCACGGCATATAAGAGTTAAAACTTTACTTTAATGATGGTTTAGATTCCTTTTAAATATTTCTATGTTGTAAATGTTTTTTTTTTTTTTTTTTTTTTTCAACGTGTCTATAGCTACATAGGCCAATCTGTTGTATTTTCTTAATCTATTTTTATATTACCACTTTTAGACTCATAATTTAGTGATTCACTTAGGAACTAGAATTATTCCTACATAATGTTGAGCCTTAAATTCTAAAAAAAAATGATTACCGTCATTTTTATTTTTGTTTCTCTACAGTATGTAAGTGCTATATAATAATTTATGCTTTGACTTACTTAGCATTTCCATGGAAATAATCTTTCAAACAAAAAAAAAAAACGATTACACTCTCTTCACTTGGCATCTGTGTCCATGCAACATAAACATTTTTCAAATATGAAATGGTACTAGAGAAATACTTTAAGTCCTTCCGCACAGACATCTGAACACACACATCGAGGCCGCAACGAATATGATCACCACCAGCATGACTGTGAGCACTAGCATGAACCGTGAACTGTGAGCACGTGCGGGCGTAAACACACTGAGGCGGCGGGTTAGTTAGATCTAATCAAAAAAATGTCGTTGCTAACCAAGACCATCCTTTATTCGTTTTCTTGGGTAAATCTCTTGCTAAGGATATTCAATTACCGATTGCGATTAAAACCACCCGCGCTAGTGTTGTGACGATGAAATCAAAAAAATATAGGGAGAAATGGGCCAATTGATTTAAGTATTGGTGCAGTAACCAGCATAATGTTCAAGTGGTCAAAAATTAGTTATACTCAGTCCGGTATAACAAAGAATCAGTTGTGGCCATCTTGGATCGCCCTCACAAAGACTTCGCTTCGGCCATCTTTGAAACTACTACCGGAGACATGTGCGATTTGCGAGTTCTCACCATTTCAAGTTTATTTCGGGCATATTTCAATTTTCACCATAATTACGACCGATCGTTCGATAATCGGTATTATTAAATCCACGGTTAAAGCTGGCAAAAACTTTCCTTCACTTCACGATCACTTCGAAGTGGTTCGGATTACAAAAAAATTTTACAGATGCTGTCTTCCTTCGACGAGCGTTGCTAACGATGCACATTCTTTTCTTTCGAAACACCTTTTTAGCCGTTCAAAGCACTGATGAGTCCTTTAGGTACGTCGTTCGTGTTTCGCGTTTTCATCACTGCACCGGTCTATCTTCGCAACCAACAAACCGTTAATTGCCAGCGTAATCTAAACGTATTCGTAACACCAGAATTTTATAATGTTGGATATTAATTCATCATCAGCGCCCGAATAATCTGTTGCGTTAGTATATCTAACTGAAGCCGAAAAGTGGAAAACCACGAAAAGTACCACGTGCCTTACACTTTTCTGCAAGCCCGAAAAGTGTAAGCGGCCTAATCCGAGCAAATTCACCGCGTGCAAAAACTTGTGCGAAATCACTTTTCGAATTTACAAATTAATACTCTTCGTTCCGTTGATGCTTTCGACGGGGCCAGGAGAAAAATTCCTTTTTCTGACCGCTACCGCCGCGGCCTGTTGCTGGCTACTTCGTCCACTCAGCTCGACTTCCCGGAAACGACCTCTTCAACCTCTCTCCCTGGCAGCAATCCTGTCCGTCCGTACGCTAGCGGTTCTTCGCCAAAACCTGTCGGGTAGCTGCCCAAACCGGACTCCCGCTTGAGCGCGGCAAGCTGGTTTTTTCGGTGTGCAGGGTTGCCGCTTCTGGATCCACACCAAAGATTCCAAAAATTATTCTGTTTTGGCTGCGTGCGCTATTACAACACAGGCATGCGTGCTTCGACCTCCGAAGCAGACGTGCCTGAAGACTCTGGTTTAGGGTCGAATGTCTTTGGCGTGATATATTCCCCAGACCTTGTTGTCCGGGCCCGTTACTTGGAAGCATGCGTTGCCGTGTTGCTTGGTGATGGTAGCCTTACAGAATTTCTTGTCCAGTTTGGCGTTGTAATGGTCCACCGCCTTACTTTGTCCAAAATTTCGAACATATACGGTGTCCCCAACCTGGAACTTCGGTTTTCTAGACCGCAAGTTGTAGACCCTCACCTGTGCCTGCGCAGCTTTAGCTAATCTCTCTGCCACCTGATTGCGGATCAGCTCCATACGTTCGTGATGTCGCAATTCGGTTTCGGGCTCTTTCAATAGATGTATGGTTCTTAGTAGAGCGTAGGTGCTCCCATGCCCGATCATGTTTTGCCCGAACACGACGAAGTATGGGGCGGAACCAAGGGAGACATGATAAGCTGTCCGCAGTGCACAGTTGATGGCCGACAGCTTCCGATCCCAATCACGCTGATTCGGGTGCACATATGCTCGTATCGCGGCCAACACCGAACGATTTACACGTTCCGAGGCGTTTGCCTGGGGGGAATAGATAGCCGTATAATGGTGGCGTACGCCGTACTCTTCCAGGAGCTGGTTGAAGAGATTGCTCCGGAATTGAGGGCCATTGTCAGAAGTGATGATTTCGGGGACTCCGATCAAGTGAAATAAATCCTCTTCCAGATAGTGGGTGATAAGTTTGGCCGACGCGGCTTTGAGGGGTTTAAGGAAGGTGAACTTGGATAGGTGGTCCAGGACAACCAGAATAAAGGTGTGACCAGTAGACGATCGAGGGTACGGGCCGAGGAGATCAATATACAAGCGTTGGAAGACACGTTCTGGAACACCGGTAGGACGCATGGGTGCTCGAAGGGTTTGGTTGGGCGCCTTGGTCTCTTTGCAGGTTTCGCACGAACTGACATATGCAGCGACCTGTCTGGTCATGGCTGGCCAATAGAAAAGCTCTTTAAGCCGCTTGACGGTCTTTCCGATGCCTCCATGTGCACTTAGCGGATGATTATGGGCTCGCTGTATCAAGGAGGTCGTCAGTTCGTCCGGAACCCATAGCTTCCATGCATCTCTGTCTATTGTAATGTCACCAGTGGCATGCTGGCAACGCTTGTATATAAGTCCCTCAAGAACTCGTAAATCCGGCAGTTGTGCTCGCTCTTGCGATATTTGTCTGGCAAGCTCTACATACTTTTCGCTCTTGAAATGTGGGGAGGAAAGATCGATCTCGATGGTGTTGGTTGAGATCTCCTCTAATTCAAGACCTTCTGGCGAGAAAACTCTTGACAGCGAATCCGGCACTACGTTTTGGCTTCCCTTCCTATGCGTAATTTTAAATTTGAAGCCTTGGAGTTTCAAAGCCCATCTTGCCAACCTGCCATGTAAATCCGAGAGTGTCATTAGCCATTGTAGCGAGGCATGATCCGTGATGACCTCGAATTCATGACCTTCTACATAGGCTCGGAATTTCCTAATAGCTAACACGGCGGCAAGACACTCCTGTTCAGAAACGGTGTAGTTTCGCTGCGCAGGGTTGAGCTTATGAGACATGTAAGCAACAGGGACTTCCACACCATCGTCGGTCTTCTGCATCAGTACCGCGCCGACACCATGTTGACTTGCGTCACAGTGTATGGCGAAGGGGTGTTTGAAATCGGGACTGTGCAGAACCGGTGCGGTGCATAGAGCATCTTTCAGATCTTGGAAAGCCCTGAGGCTGACATCGTCCCACAGAAACTGTCGCTTACGCGATAGGAGGTCCGTGAGGGCTGTGGATAGAGCTGCAAAATTTGGCACGAAGCGTCGGTACCAGCCACACATTCCGAGGAAACGTCGCAACTGTTTTACTGAGGTGGGGCGCGGAAATTCCTGAATGGCTTGCACCTTGCTTGGATCCGTTTGGATTGTACCATTGCCGAGGATATGGCCCAAGTATCTCACCTCCTTCATGAGGAACTTGCTCTTCTCTATATTGATGGTCAGTCCGGCCTTACGTAGGCACAAAGCAATCTCTTGGAGCAGCTGAAAGTGCTCGTCTAGAGTCTCGGTGATCAACAGGAGATCATCTAGGTAGACGAAGACCTGGTGGCGTAAGTGTGCTGGGACGACCTTATCCATCAACCGTTGCATCGTTTGGGGTGCGTTACACAACCCAAACGGCATGGTGACGAATTGGTACAACGGGCGACCCGGTACGGTAAAGGCTGTCTTTTCCTTAGACCCTTCTTCCAATGGGATCTGCCAAAAGGCGTCTTTTAAATCGAGGCTAGTTATAAACTGAGCTCTTGGAAGTCGACTTAGTATCCCATCGATGAGTGGCAATGGATAAGCATCCTTTACCGTGACCTGGTTCACTTTTCGTGCATCCAGACACATTCTTACCTTCCCAGGCTTCACTACTAAAGTTACTGGAGACGACCAACTCCCGGATGACTCTTCGATGACGCCCATTGTCAGCATCCTATCAATCTCTGCAAAGAGAAGTTTTTCCACCGCGGGGGAAACCGAAAAGTGGCGTTGTTTGATGGGCCGACTGGGTCCCACGTCAATAACGTGCGAAATCAATGTAGTTCGACCCAGTCCTTCTCGAGAAAAAGATGGAAAGCTGGCAATGACCGTATCGAGCATGCGTTGCTGTGCAGAAGTTAACTTGTGGCGAGGACTGGCTGGTTCTAGGGTACACACTGCACCATTATCGCGAAGAACGTGCTCCTCACGAAAGATGTCTTTGGCGAGACAGAATAGGCGGACGAAGTCCACACCGAGATATACATTCTGACTCAGAGTTGGTATGATCAGGAAGGACATAGTGTGCGTTGTACCACGGAAGGTAACGGAACCTGTGATTTTGCCAACAGCTGCATGTTTGGTGCCGTCCGCAGTCTTTAGGCTCACGTTTAATTTTTCAACGTGGTGTAGGGGGTTGGCTAAGACCTTTCTTGCAAAATTTGCTGCCAGACAGCTTACACTAGCCCCAGTATCGATTAACCCACGCACCTGTTCGTTTTCGAACAGAGTGACATTGGCGTACGGTCTTAAATCGTCAGTGGGTTGGTCCACAATGGTTGTTGAGACGTATATGTTTTTGTTGCGCAGGACCCTCTTCCAGAATTTCCTCAGTCGTAATGTTGACCTCTTCGGATATTTTGGGAGAAACTCCTCCACACCAAAAATACGCTCTCTTGCTCGCCGATATTCCTTCATGCGCACATGGTAAGGTTTGTGAAATGCGTGACTGCTGGCCTGTACACAAATTGAATCCTCAGAGGGAGAGAGACACGGGGTGTGAAGACTAACACGCTTTAAAATGCGGATAGGATTTTTAGTAGTGCCATTGGTTAGGGAGAGATCACTTGCGGTCGTGGTATCCTCGGGTATTTGGTCTTTTGTTTCTGAATCGCCTAAGGTTTGGGATGGTGTCGCGGTCCAGGAGGCCTCTGCTGTTGGTGAGGTCTCGATCCCGACCAGTTTTTTGGATCGCTGCATGCTGGACAGCTGGGCTTGTAGGTGTCGGGCTTGCCACAACCATAGCAGAAAACTGAGCGCTCCGCTAGGCACACATCAAAACGATGTCCTGGCTTCCGACAGTTCCAGCACACAGCGGTCTTTTCCAATGCAGCTACTATGCTGCAGCCGCTGGTATCTACAGACGAGGAGAGATCTTCCGGCATCCAAGAGGACTCCTCTGGTCGTACTACCGCTCTCGTCTGTTCCGCTTCCCGAGGGCACAACTCTTCTACGAGGCGTTGGCTAGATGAAGGTCGCGCGTGTGGCTTAAAAACGCCGCGCTGTGCGTCAAGATTCTCTTGTCGCCTGGCATAAGTGCGCAGCATCTGCACAGAAGCGATTGGGAGGTGCAGCAAGCTGTTACGGAGGTCCAAGCGTAAATTGAGCTTTAGTAACTCCACTAGCTCATTGTCACCGATGGGTGTTGGGAGGCGATCGGTGAGCCGAAGAACACCGTCGCAGAATGAGTCGAACGATTCGTGTATGCCTTGCTTTCGGCTGCGAATCAGCTCTCGTATCTCCAGCTCGGAGAGTCCATCGCCAAATCTGTCTCGCAACGCTTGGCAGAACGCGTGCCAGTCAAGATATTCTGACCCTCGCAGATACCTCCAGTACCAGTCCGCGGCTTCTTCCACCAAAAGGACGTGCAAAAACTGGCATACAAATTCCATGTTTCCGCGGAGTGTATTACGGGTGAGAGTACGAACCTGGAATAAAAATTTGTCGACAGGAAGGGAGCCTAACCGTCCACTGAATTTGATGTTCCACCCTTGTATGATAGTAAGGGCCCGCTCTGCAGAGAGTGGAACAGGTTGAGCTCGCCAGCCCACGGAATTGTCATGTATTTGACGGGAGCGTCCAAGAGGAGATTCAGGTGACGTTTCGTTTATACGAACTGGGCCAGTTGGGGTGGGTGCATGAGCCAGGCTTGCAATTTCTTGCCTTACCCCATCTCTCACCAGTTGTGGCAGCCACTGCTGCAGCTGCTGTATCGTTATAGTCGAGATTGGGTCGACTTCAGATTGGGTGGATCTCACGTCGGGGAGTTCTGCCTGCTCCTCATTCGTTGCCTTTTTGGAGGACTTATCACCACCAACAGCACCGTGCATTTCCTCCGAGTTAAGGTCCTGCTGCTGAGTAGCTTGCGATCTCGTATTATACCGACCTAGCTTAGGTCTTGCCCCTCGTGTCAAGACAGGGGTTGGAGCTTCAACGTCGGTTGGAAGGTATGCACCTCCTATGCGGTCTCTTGTTTGATAAGGTCGTAGATCTCGGGGATTGCATGTCTCCCGACACAATGGACAGCTTGGGTTTTTTCGGAGCCATTGTTCCATGCATAGCGCGTGAAACACGTGTGAGCAGGAAGTCTGCACCATTGGCTCGTCACCCACGTACTCACAGGTACATATAGTACAGACGGCGTCATTAAAGCGACTTGTAGCGACTGGGCTGTGCCTAGATGTCATATTTATTGGTCGTTACCTCTTATTACTTGTCAGAAATAAATTAGATAATAGTTAAATTGCTCAGAAGAAATGAGTGCCAAGAATATATAAAAAGAACTAACAGTTGAGTTTCCTTGAGGCTTCCCCTCCAATCAATGAACGATGCAAGGACCTCGGCCAAGATAAATAGCTTCCACCAAAGTTCAACTTCCAGCGAGAGTGCACATTTACTTCATTACAAAAGAGAGAGAAAAATTGTTCCCGAAAAAAAATATCAACGATTTACCGAGGCGAGTGAGCAGACAACTCCGAGCTGTCAGAAGAGCGGACGAACGCACGCGCGATTTAGCACTCAGTGCTTCGTAATTCCTGCGACCCCCGTCATCCCGGATCCGCGACTCACTTCACCTGTACCGCATTAAAAATTATAGAGAACTCCCAATACACAAAGGCAAGGTACAGATCGAATCTTTCACGAGACCAATCAAGGTAGGTTTTACCCACCAAGTTGGTAATTCTCAAGCGAAAGAGACGAGCCTCCTTGCGCGTACGAGTACGCAGGACATCACGTTGGGATTCCCTTTCGCGAAAAAAAAAAAAATTTGGAAGGAGAGTTGGACGACCTGCACTTCACAAAAAAATTACTCAGGTGGGCTATTGCTCACTAAGTCCAACATCTCCATTTTTGTGAGTTACCCCATTGGAAAACCCTGGATCGGTAAGATCAATTTCCAATCAACATTTGACTGGCGATAAGCTGTTTGGGGGCCCCACGTTGGGCGCCATTGTAATGAAATGAGAATATTTTATTGAAATGAAATGCATTGTAGGCCCCACGTTGGGCGCCATTGTAATGAAATGAGAATATTTTATTGAAATGAAATGCATTGTAGGCCCCACGTTGGGCGCCATTGTAATGAAATGAATCCAAGCGAACATTGTCGCTTCGAAATTTCAAGCCAACAGGACTTTCGTCTTGTTGGCCTCAATGGACGTTAAGTCCCCGGGACGAAGCAACGAGCCCATGTGTCGTTCAGACGAATTTGGGTTCGGCCTCTACCTAGCTAGAGGAGTGATGGCTGCTGGCAGGCCAGCTCAGCTCGGCGCGTATCGTCGTGGGTGCGTTCTCTAGCATCGGACCCGAATCTCATTTCCGGAGATTCAGCCATCAAATTGCCCGCTTACATATCGACAAAAAAAATTTCATTCAGCAAAGCAAACTATTCATCTTGTGAGGCTATACCTCCTACGTTACTTTACACAAAGAATTCTCGCGCGCATACCGAGATAATACCGCGTTCAAGGGCTGCCCGAGAGAAAAAAAATCTTTACGTTACATTGGTCTATTGGTGGAATTCCGAAGCTACTCAAAACAAAAACCGGCAGGAAAGAAAAGAAAACGAAAGACTACCGCGTACCAAAACAATCTCTCGGGTGGCCGTGCCACTCTCGAATTGGAAGACGAGCTTCAGCGGAACTCGCCAGGCGCAGATGTCGCTGCCTGGGCCCGCCCTACCATGGCCTAGCGCTTGCGTGTCCGCATGTGTTGTGCGCACTAGGCCCACCACTACTTACCTTGGCCGGTCTAGTCCGTTATCTGTTGGAAATGGAAGTCATTGAAGAGGGAGAGCCCTCAAGGAAACTCTGTATCTTTTTCAATTCATGATAAATTTTTATTTACTTTACTTCAAATATGTACACAGTACCAAAAAAATTATAATTAAAGAGGTGAACCGCTAGAAAATTTGATTCGTAATTATTGTAAACTACTTCACGGCATATAAGAGTTAAAACTTTACTTTAATGATGGTTTAGATTCCTTTTAAATATTTCTATGTTGTAAATGTTTTTTTTTTTTTTTTTTTTTTTTCAACGTGTCTATAGCTACATAGGCCAATCTGTTGTATTTTCTTAATCTATTTTTATATTACCACTTTTAGACTCATAATTTAGTGATTCACTTAGGAACTAGAATTATTCCTACATAATGTTGAGCCTTAAATTCTAAAAAAAAATGATTACCGTCATTTTTATTTTTGTTTCTCTACAGTATGTAAGTGCTATATAATAATTTATGCTTTGACTTACTTAGCATTTCCATGGAAATAATCTTTCAAACAAAAAAAAAAAACGATTACACTCTCTTCACTTGGCATCTGTGTCCATGCAACATAAACATTTTTCAAATATGAAATGGTACTAGAGAAATACTTTAAGTCCTTCCGCACAGACATCTGAACACACACATCGAGGCCGCAACGAATATGATCACCACCAGCATGACTGTGAGCACTAGCATGAACCGTGAACTGTGAGCACGTGCGGGCGTAAACACACTGAGGCGGCGGGTTAGTTAGATCTAATCAAAAAAATGTCGTTGCTAACCAAGACCATCCTTTATTCGTTTTCTTGGGTAAATCTCTTGCTAAGGATATTCAATTACCGATTGCGATTAAAACCACCCGCGCTAGTGTTGTGACGATGAAATCAAAAAAATATAGGGAGAAATGGGCCAATTGATTTAAGTATTGGTGCAGTAACCAGCATAATGTTCAAGTGGTCAAAAATTAGTTATACTCAGTCCGGTATAACAAAGAATCAGTTGTGGCCATCTTGGATCGCCCTCACAAAGACTTCGCTTCGGCCATCTTTGAAACTACTACCGGAGACATGTGCGATTTGCGAGTTCTCACCATTTCAAGTTTATTTCGGGCATATTTCAATTTTCACCATAATTACGACCGATCGTTCGATAATCGGTATTATTAAATCCACGGTTAAAGCTGGCAAAAACTTTCCTTCACTTCACGATCACTTCGAAGTGGTTCGGATTACAAAAAAATTTTACAGATGCTGTCTTCCTTCGACGAGCGTTGCTAACGATGCACATTCTTTTCTTTCGAAACACCTTTTTAGCCGTTCAAAGCACTGATGAGTCCTTTAGGTACGTCGTTCGTGTTTCGCGTTTTCATCACTGCACCGGTCTATCTTCGCAACCAACAAACCGTTAATTGCCAGCGTAATCTAAACGTATTCGTAACACCAGAATTTTATAATGTTGGATATTAATTCATCATCAGCGCCCGAATAATCTGTTGCGTTAGTATATCTAACTGAAGCCGAAAAGTGGAAAACCACGAAAAGTACCACGTGCCTTACACTTTTCTGCAAGCCCGAAAAGTGTAAGCGGCCTAATCCGAGCAAATTCACCGCGTGCAAAAACTTGTGCGAAATCACTTTTCGAATTTACAAATTAATACTCTTCGTTCCGTTGATGCTTTCGACGGGGCCAGGAGAAAAATTCCTTTTTCTGACCGCTACCGCCGCGGCCTGTTGCTGGCTACTTCGTCCACTCAGCTCGACTTCCCGGAAACGACCTCTTCAACCTCTCTCCCTGGCAGCAATCCTGTCCGTCCGTACGCTAGCGGTTCTTCGCCAAAACCTGTCGGGTAGCTGCCCAAACCGGACTCCCGCTTGAGCGCGGCAAGCTGGTTTTTTCGGTGTGCAGGGTTGCCGCTTCTGGATCCACACCAAAGATTCCAAAAATTATTCTGTTTTGGCTGCGTGCGCTATTACAATGGGTACGTCAGTAAACAAGGACAAGGTGAATTTGGTGAAAGTAATGGTGGATTTCAGGGCCGAGGAGGGGAACAAGGAGGTCGTCTTCCTCTACCAAAGAATTTTAACTAAAAAATAATAAAACTAATAAAGTATCTAATAAAAATAATAAAAAATAAAAATAACAATTAATAATAAAAACATATCATTGTTTATTTACTCGGCTCACCGGGAAGTTTATCGTATGGACCTTGCGGGGGAAACCAGATTAGACGGGTCAAAAAATCGACTTATTTTGTTTCATAAATTGTAAGCAAAATTATTCAAGAGTATAGTGAGGCTCCTCCCGTTGGCTCGGCGCCGAAGCGCTCGGTAGTTACAATTGAGCGGTCACACAGGTAGTCCCTTATTCAGCAGCTTGAATTTCTGAATTCTGAGTTCAGATTCGTAATCAGCGACCCCAAAAACGTCTCTAACCACAATGAGTTTTACATTTCTTATAGCAGGAAAGGCTTGGGCGTTAATGGACTAATTACTGTCTTGAATTTCTCGTTTTCGCTACATTTATTTTCAAACACGTCATTCTTGAAATGACCTTTTTTAACTGGTGGGGCATTCTAACTCAAATTTGTTTTGACCAATCGTTCTGAAAATTTTTATGAATATTCTTTATTTATTTACAATACATATATCATATATCTAGGATGATATTGTTATTAAAAATATTCTTTTTAATGCAGAAAAAATGAAAAAAACAAGATGTAAAAACATTATATTGTTTGAAACACCTCAAAAACATGCACTTTTCAACTTTTTTGATCATAATTAGGTTTATATTCTTAGGAAATATGTTTTGAACGAAAAAAAGAATCGGTAATAATAACAGATGAAAATGGTGACTTCAAGAATGCCCACCAGCAAAAAACTCGGAAGACGATCATCCATGGACAGCAGTTTCTAACTCCACTATTTCTGGCGGAAATGACTGACTAAAATTACAAAGTGTACTCCAAAACATGAATAAAATATCCTACAAGTTTAAACAAATTTGGATTGTTCCTTCCCTGTTAAAAAAAATTCACGAAAAACACCAAAATTTCGGCCTCCTAAACTGATCTTTCCCCTTAAGAGTCGCATCTAGTCCACTTTATGCGTTATTGTATTTTGTACGGGTTGATTGAGTTATTTTAATGACCACCATATTCTTACCAAGTTATAAAAGTCTTTAAATCAAGCAACGATAATTTGGTCATATTCGATATGCAACACTTGAACTTTTTTGCCACCATTAGATTCTATCAATTTTAGAAATTATTTAGACCCATCAATAGGTAACCCATTTTTTAACAGAACCACGTAAACCAATTTAAGCAAAGTCTTTTTTTGATTCTACTCGTTTTTTCAAGACCAACTTAATTGAAAAGATTTGATAGAAATGTTTCACATACGAAATACCTTAGCTACCCTTTTTCACTTTACATGTAAAAGGTTCTTATTGACCTGAAAAGTACATTCGCTTGAATGGAAAACCAATTCAATTTAGCATGAAAATCAATGAACATGAAAGCAACGCATAATCAAACATTCCACACTTTGCAACAATGTAATGTAGATCAATCTCAAAGGGATCTTTTTTGTAGAAGAATTGAAATGTTTTGTGCCCAAGAATTCTTGACGAAAATGTAATAGTTGGCCGTGAGGCAATATGCTACTAAAATTCTTGCCAGTTCGGTTATGTTGATCCTTAAATGCAATCAAATATCAAAGCTGTGTAAAATAAGCATCATTTTATTTGATGTTTGAGTATTTAGGAGAAAAATCGTCGTTAAAACATTATGTTACAGATAAAAGTAGTAGTATGGCTTTTCAATTATGAAGGTAATTTTAATGTTCATCTATAAATTATAAATAATAATCTATAAAAAAAGATTGGCAAAAATAGAATCAATAAACAAATAAAATTCAAGCTACAATAGTGTTATTAGTTACATTTAAACATGCAAATACACGTAAGCATTGGCTTTACATCATTTGATATTTGTAGAGAGAAATAAGTAGGACATACATATGTGATTATATTATAATTTAACTTTCAAATTCACAAATAGATTCCAAAAATAAACAATAGTCATTTAGTTGCCAAAATTAATAACAATTTGTTGATTTAATATTTGTCTTTAAGCTAATTTCTGAGCTTTTGATTATAGTGTAAGTGAGCTGCTTCAATGCATGCCATGTGAAAAAAATCATAAAAGGCTTCTGAATTCAGCGATTAAAAAACCATTTGTTAGGTTTATTAGCAAACGAATTTTTTTATGCGAAAGTTAATAATATGTAATACCAACAGTGATTAAATTTAAAAATCTGTTTTGTTCAGTTTTTAGTGCATAATTGAGTAGCTTAAAGAGCTGACCTTTACTTCTTTCCAAATTTATAAAAGGTATTTGAAGGAGACATTTCATCAAGGATGCTCTAAAATGTATAATTCAATGTGCATATTTCAAATTAAAGCAGAATTGATGATCAGCCAATTACTTCTTCCTGGAAGCTTCTGCAAATTACAATTGTGCTTTATACTAACATTTCCGGCAAGAAAAGTTAATGATGCCTCAAATACACTATAACTTTATGAATAACTAGCAAATATTTGCCTTCAAGGAAGCAAAACTACCTCTTTCTTCCAAACACCATTTCCAGGGTCAAATATCAGCTAATAATTCAAAACTATGCGAAAAAATCTGCTGAACATCCATGGCAGGAGCTCAAGGGTTCTCATTATCAATTGTCTCAATAATTTATTTTAAATTGATTTTGAATGTGTGGTAACGTACAAAGCCGTATGTGCGTGCCGAGTGTGGTAAGATGATGCCAAAAGTATCAGCGATCGCTATCGTATTAATCGGCAAATCAAAAATATTTCTCATTAAACCCAATCATTTTGCAAACTTTCTGCTAGGTATCAGCAGTTGTCATGAACCTACTGATGAAGGTTGCATGCAATACTTAAATTTGGAAGATAGCAATCGATATATATTTAAAATATTTTCATGATCAAACTCAAATAGCTGGCGGTGAAAAGTATTTCGAATCGCTAGTGCTCTTGTTTTGCTGATTTGTTATGGTTTTTGATAGTGATTATGATTCAATTTTATAGTAAAATGTTTGAATTAGACTGAAACTGCCACAACAAAGCGGAGCAAATTTTTTAATTGAGTAATTCACTTTGATTGAATCACACTTGACATACATTTTGATGAGCTCATCATTTTTAAAGCATTCACATAAAAAACAGGATAAGGCACAGTCATTGACGGGTAGAAAGATATCCAACTCGATCAACAGTATCTAACAAAAGGTAGTGTAGATTCCAAACGTTTAACCTTCCTGAAGCAAGATGCTGATCTATGCTCCAAGAAAACTACTATCCCGGCAGGTACCTTCATTAATTTTAAGCGATTCAGTTTGAAAATAAAGTACATCATCCACGTCTAACATTTATTCTTCAAAATCAACAGATCATTAAAATTTCAAGATCATGACTAATCCAATATTTGATTTGAGGTACAACAAAGTATCATCAATGTGGAAAATAATTAGAAACTGACTTACTTAAAAGGTATATGCATGTAATGGCTTAATGGTGAGGTCAACTGGTGTTGCAAAGAAGAGCGCCATGCTTTAACTGTGATCGATGATGGTAAGAGTCCACGAACCGGTTTGAGGTCTTGGCTTCTGGTTAATTGGATTCGACCTTTTCATCACTATTATGGACACTTTTGGCATTTGCAAGCAATTAAAATGTCCGATTTGATCCGTTCCAGTAGCAATCAATAAAATAAATCCACCAATTGAATGTCAATTAAGTCACGAGAAGTGGAGTTGCATTCCACTTGATCGGGGAATGAATAATTTATTTATAATTTATTTATTGAACAAAACTTATCATAAATGTCATAAAAGGAGCGATTAATTAATTTGATGAATTTTCATTGACTTGCAAAAAGATTTTATTCTTGAAAGAAATCTGAAATGATAAATAAAATACTTTTGGCAATTGCTGAAAAAGTTGATTAAAAATCAACCAAAATTTAAATTAATTGAACTAATTTTCTCATAGAAAAGTTTTTTTCTTCAATTTTTTGGGTTGATATATGATTACGTATCCTAAAAAACCTTCACACAAAATAAGCTTCAAGCCCACGTGGGTCAAATTAGTATCAACACGTCGATTTATTCCAAAGAATTTTTCATGTTTCGGTCGCACTAAAATAAAGAAAAGTATTAATGCTTGAGCAATTTTGTTTGACAATATCCTTTTTAAGTGGATAAATTTTCCAAAACAGTCCAACTTATAGTTGAGAAAAGCCTATAACAAATATTTTGATGGGACTACCCAAAATTCTTTATTCAGAGTGTAATGTGTAAAGAGGTGTTCATGTTGAGTTGTTTATGGCAGTGGTCATTGAGTTTGGATTCTATCGAAAAATTCCAATGATAGAAAAAAAACAAGCATCGAAGTGCGACCCTTGAGGTCCGCACGATCAACTTTCCAGTAATATCTACATAAACATCAACAACATTAAACACAATAATAATTTTGAAAATAATAGTACTTTAAGTAATAACAATGAGAGGTATTCATAGCAGAAACAGGAATAAGTTAATATGAATCATATTGTCTACGAGGGGGGGGGGTCCATTGATAACGTAAGGTTTTTGGTCGATGAGGACAGATTAAATATTCACGCGGATAAATTGGTCAGGGCCTTTTTGGTCTTGAAAAATGTTGTATACGCAGTCAAAAATAGGTTCAATTGCATGTAAAAAGTAAAATGTATTACAAATGATGATGTTTATTGAAATCTTACGATTACTAAAGAATGAATCTATTAAAAACTACAATTTTTTATTCGATGAAAGCTTTTCAAAGCATATGATCTTGCAAAGTATTGACTACAAAACATTTTACCATTCAAAGCGTTGATACCGCAAATGCAAATTTGCTTAAAATTTTGTTGGTTTTCAAAATTTAAGCATATTTTTTAAATAAAAAGACTAAATCTGCTCAAATTATGCAAATATTTTAAAACTTTGATTGAATTCACAACAATTTTGTTAGAATAAAAGATATAAAGTAATATCATTCGTATGAACCGTCTTTACATGGTAACTTTGAATGATTTTTTATTTTTAATTTAGTTTCTCTTCATTATCATGGAAATTTTTTTGCCGGGATCTCTTCAAAAACTGATAGGAATGTATAAATTTTATAAACTGTTATCACTGTGCTGTGCAAATCAGGTTAAAAAATATTTTCTATGAAAAAACCCATAACTTTTCGCATTTTTTTCTATTGAATTAAAAAAAACGGCTGAAACGAATTTTTATAATGTTAAAAACTTCACAAAGATGTTAATACACGTCAACTGACACCTTAATGATACAAATATTATATCCGTTTCGTGAGATATAGTGAATGATAAAAATGACCTTGAAAATCATGACTTTTAATGATTTTTTCCTTTTAATTTAATTTTTTACATAGTCATGAGAAAGAGTTTTCATGTTGCTTCTACAAAAATTGTTTGGAGTATATAAATTATATAAACATTGATTATTTCGACTTGAAACTAAGGTTAAAAATTTATTGTTTTTGATAAAAACCTAATTTTTTGCACTTTTCTTTAAAAAATTAAAAAACGGCTTCAAGAAATTTTTTAAAAACTTCATTGAATCACATAAATGTAAATACGCGTCGATTGACTCCTTGTTAAAAAAATTGTACGTTTAGATCGCGAGATATAACGCATGACAGAAATGATCTTCAAACGGGCAAAACAGCAAATTACCCCGACCGAAGTTTCCCAAAAACTAACCAGCTCTTAAGATGGCAAAGACGCTTCGATTGACATTTTAACAAAGTCGATCGGACTTTGTTTACGTGAGTTATGCTCGTAGAAAAAACTGTCCACGAACGTACAGACGTACGTACGTACGTACACACACACACATCTCCCTTTATAAAAACACTTTATATATACTCTATAGACCTCAAAACGTAAAGAAATGTTGAAACTTTCAATTTCGATTTTCGAGGCGATTACAAGAACTTTCCATATACTGGGAAGTTAATTATGAAAATACTACTACTTTAAATAATAATAACTTACCCCTCGTAACAGTTATTGGAATGACTTAATATTCATCGTATCATCCATTGATAATGTAGAAATTTTGGTGGATGAGGTATTGATTGAATCGGAGGGGTGGGGCAGGTTACAAAGCCATTTCTACGTTATTAGTTATTTTCATACCAGTGTTTGAAGGACAAAAGAGCGTGAGCAAAAATGAATGCAGTTTTTGTTATTACGCTCACTGAAGAGATTTTGTCGCGTGATGGCCATTTTGAATAGTTGCGTTCAAAATTGCAATGATTCCTGCATATTCACTGATTTTGTTTTTTTCACGATTTTATATCAATGAGACTAATAATTATTTCTTATCTTCTGTTGGTCTTGAGAAACATTGAATATGCAGTCAAAAATAGGTTCAATTGGATGTAAAAAGTAAAATGTATTACAAATGATAAAGAAAGTAATTGAAATCGTACGAACACTAAAAAACAAGACTATTAAACTACAATTTTTTTATTTGATGAAAGCTTTTTAAGGCATTTGATCTTGGAACGTGTTGACTACAAAACATTTTACCATTCAACGATGATTACCACAAAAGCAAATTTGATTTGATTTGTATTGGTTTTCAAAATTTAAGCAGTTTTTTCATTAAAGTTCAACGCGGTGCTGTGAAGATCATTGAAAATCTGCTCAAATTATGCAAGTATTAACAAACTTCATTTGACTTTATAACAATGTCTTCAGAATAAAAGATAGAAGGTATAATAAACCGTATGAACCCTTTTTACACGATGACTTTGAATGTTTTTTTTTTGTAATCATGAAAAAAAGGTGCTGGTTTTTTTTTACAAAAATCGATTAAAGTTTATAAATTTTATAAACATTTATTATTGCGATATGCGAATCCGGTTAAAAATTTATTTTTACGAAAAAAAAACATTCATTTGCCATATGGTTTTATTAAACTAAAAAAACGGCTTAAATTTTTTTTAAATTTAAAAAAATCTCAAAAATGATAACATGTGTCGAAAAAAACCTAAATTTGAAAACTCCCAATATTTAGCACTTTTTTAAGAAATAATAAAACGGCTCCAACAATTTTTTAAATTTTTTATAAAATTACACATTTGTTAATATGCGTTGATTGACGCCCTAACGATGAAAATTCTATGTTTGGTTTGCGAGATATTCCGCATGACAGAAGTGACCTTCAGCGGGTGGAAACAACAAACCCCCCGACCGAAGTGTCCCAAAAACTAATCAGCTCTTAAAACTGTAAAGACGCTTTGATTGACACCTCAAAAAAGTCAATGCGACTTTATTTACATGAATTATAGCGTTGACACATTGACCCATCATCAGTACGAAAAGCATCATCAGCACAAAACACCCCATTATAATGACAGTGAGATAAGCACGAAAAAAGACCATACTTATCTCGATAAGTACGAAAAACTGCCATCTATGTTTGGGTAGAATAATTAGAAACCATCTACCGTGAATAGAATTTGACATTATTTATATCAGCTGTTTATTATTTTCGAACCAAATCTGACGTGCCATCGCGGACAGTTGTCGTTTGTCATCCAAACGACACCAACGACCGAATGATAATGACGAAACCAACGACGAAAACATGTGTGTCACCCCGTCATTTGAAGTTTCGTGTTGATGACACTTTTCGTACTGATGATGGGTCAATGTGTCAACGCTATTATGCTCGTAGAAAAAACTGTCCAAAACGTTCGTATGATCGTACATACACACACACATATACATCTGTTTTTCTAAAAACTATTTTAATACACTCTTAGGCTTTCAAAACGTGAAGAAAAGTCGAATATTTCAATTTCGATTATCGAGGCGATTACAAGAACTTAAAAACTAGCTAAAAGTCATTTTACAATGCGAAATGAGCAAGAGTAAGCAGCGAATATATAATTTTGTACAAATCATTCCAGTACTACTAAGTTCAACGTTTTATCAACCTCAATTTGAAATTTAAATCTTTTTGCAGCTTTCAGTCGTAATCAACGATTCATTAGCTTACCTAAAGAAAATAATACGAGACAAATAATCTGTACAGCTTCTACATTTCTGTGCAGCTTCTACATTTTCGAAGGTCTACTTCGCATCCTTCCCAAAAAAGACGACGCCATTGTATGAAATTGGATTAGATTCCTGCTTGTGCTCGACAAAATTTTTTGGCTGCTGCTGCACGAATAACAGCAAAATGCTATCTTCTTGGAAGGAAGAGCGAAACGAGTTAGTAGACAATCGATTCATCTGTTTGCCAAACAAAAAACTTTCGTTACGTGATATCCGTCGGCAGATGGAAAGTCCACATTGATCGACAATTACAGCTTTATTCAAGGGGATGTCACGAATATGAACTCCTCGGATTGACTTATATATAAGAATCGCATCCAAATACGTGCTTTTGTGTTACTTTGCAGAAAAGGTAACGTGGTTGTGGTTGGTGATGTATGAAGGGTTGCCTTGCTGTGTGATTTAGGTAGTTTCATGTTTATTTCAATTTTATAATGTCATGTCAACATGTTTTAAGTATGAAAAAATTATCGATTTTAAACGTTCCATTCGACAGCTTTCACAGTTTTTTTAGTCAATCTATAGCTAATAATTTTGAAGCAAGTGCAACATTCCTGAAGTATGGCGTATAATTCAAATGTTCGTTTGAAGTGCATTTCAGTTTTTGCTTTTTTAAAAATAGTTAAGCTTATTTTCTTTTATTTATGAGCTAAACCTGCAAATTTCTTAAGAAATACTATACTAAAGTGGATGCAAAAACAGTATTCATTTCATTCATCCATTTATAAACCACGTAAAAATATACAAAAAATCTTTAATTTTTAATTGGTTACAAAAAGATGGCTTTATTTTTGGGAGGTAAAGAATGAAAACATACTTTTTGGACGAAAAATGTCATTTTCATCATATAATGCTCAATCTTAGGTGCCATTGTTAGAAAAATAACGTTAGTTAGAATGGACTTCACAAAGAAATTTTATGTCAACCAAGCTCTTGTTTGAAACCGTGCAAATGAATTTGGTTACACTAAAGATGTGGCTGCTGCTGGCAGATGAGCTTAGCTCGGTAATATCATTTCTCTAGTCTTGGCCCCGAATCTGGTCACACCGTAATGCCCGAGTTCCGTAGTATTAACTTAAGGAAATACAAGGAAATCATTAGCAAATCAATCATCAATCGAACATGTATCTTGCATTATCTAGGAACTAGAACCTCCAGCGCATATTAAGTAGATCAACACCTGCTCGAGAGCACAAAACTCAATTACTTTAATCGGACTCTGTGCCGGAACAAACGATCGAAGTACAAAAAATTAAATAGCGAACAGAGAATGTCATAGGTGGCGGCCACACCTCTTTCGCGGATCAACGGACAGCAGAGGAGCTTGCCAAGCATTATGTAGCTGTCTGGGTCTTCACTAACATAGCGTATGGCTTGCGATGTCACAAATTCAGCGCGGCTAGGTCCACCGTATGTACATCAGCCACTGCAGCTCTCATCTGTTGAAAATTATTATAAAGAAGGAGTTCTTTTGGTTAACTGTCCCATCATGGAACTCCGCTCTCCTTAGGAGAACTGTCCCAAGCCAGCGTAAAGGAGGAGGGATTCTGACCGATCCTCAGAACAACATCGTTACAAATGGATGCTGAGGTGAAGGCGTGATGAATAATTGGGTGGCATATTTAAAATGATGATAATCCCTAAAATACGGCGATCAATCCGGAACTTTGCAATGGGGCTCATTTGAAGAGGTTGTGTCTGCGCTTCCTCACCAGGAGTATACTGATACCAAGGAATCCCTGACCTCAGGGACTTGCCCATGCCGGTGTCGATAACGAACCTGCGTAGGTTGAAACTTGGGGGCTGTGGTTGATACCCACAAGAGGATACTTTCGTTTCTAATACAGTTTGGGACTGGATTAATTCGGTACGCTTTCTGTATTGTGGTGCATTGGCGTCCTGTTACGTTTACGACAGGGGTGCCGTTACCCAAAAAGCGGCAAGGATGCTGATAGGTCCAAATCCTCACCAATGATTATGAAGGAGCCCAGGTAAGCTTTGGATGAGATCTGGAACCCATACTCGGAAAAGCAGTATTCATACATTAGTTATGGGATATTGACAAGCATGTTTATGGGGTGGTGGGTTTTGGTGCGAGCTAATTTTGTAACCCTGGCTTAAGGGGTTACATAGGTCTTTTATTTTCAAAAAATCGATAAATTTTTCATATAAGTTTAGTACTTCAAGAGTATTCACATTAAATTTGAAGTAAATTGGAGCGATTTCACTGGAGTTATAGAGATTTGAATTCCGCATGGTCGGTGCGTGCGCACTACCTTACCTAGCGTATTATACGCATGCAGCGCGGTTCAACCGCGTAAAATCAGCTCCTTTCTTTTTCATCAAACATCACAACATCAAAAGGATGCTCTAAACATCGCGAATGAGGCAAACGAATTACTGTATGGACCTGGAATCGACGACTCGATGTAAGTCACTAAAAAATAACTTTGATTCATTAAATCGCGGTAAAAAACTTTAAACGCGTTTTTCTCGAAACTTTGTTTTTCGGTGCGGTAGGCACGATTTCTCGAGAACGAATCGACCGATTTTCCTGAAACTAGTTCCTCTTTATAATATTGACTAGTGCTTGAACGGAGGGATTTTCATTCGGTTCACTCGTTTTTATTTTATACGAAAAAAATATTTTAAAAACGATGAAAATCGGAAATATGCCAAAAAATATGAGACGAAAATTCATTCAAGTCCATTTCAACACTTTAAGTTTAAATTTAATTTAAACACGAGCCAAGGGCATTAACTATAAGAAAATTTTTGAAATTTTGATTCGAGATGAACCTGGACCGAAATATTCTGCCTACCGCAAAAAAAGGTTGGACGAGGAAAACTGCAAGAAAATTGACAATTTTCAATGTTTTCAGCTGAAATTTTTTTGTACATTTACTTGAAATGCTAAAATTTTATGTGTGTATATTTTAAATAAAATACATTTTTGTTTTTGAAAGTACAATTTTTTCTCCCTTCACGACCTATGTGATTATCAATTTCGGGGAAAGCATGTAAACAAGGAACTTATCTGTCCCCTTATTGATATTTTTATTATTTCAAATAAATTGTTTTACAAATATAGAACAGGAATTATTAAAAAAGGAAGGACTTCAACATATGAAGAACTTTAGAAAAAGCAGACTTCTCATTTGAAAAATTTATACAGTGTAAAATATACTCACTATTTAGATGGCTCGAAATAGGTCTAGATGGTATCTTATCAAGTAACATATTTTAAACAAAGTAATTTATAACTAAATATATAATGCAAATTTCATTATAAAACGTCCGCCAGACCAATTACGCAAAATATCATCCACTGCCACTTCAAAACATTAAGTTTGGGTGTACAAGACATAGCTCAATCACAGAACAGGCAAAATTTCATGTTGCTTTATCTAGAGCTCCTTATTTCAATTCGATGTAAAATAAATTTGAAATTTAATTCAATATCCAAATAATGGCATACCAGATAACTAACAAATATCAACATTTTGTGTAAAATCTTTTTTGACCGCTTGATTTGTTATGTTGGTTTTTTTTTGTTGAATCGATTTTTCCCCCTGAATTTTTTACATGTTACTAGAAAAGTAGTACTAATGTTTTGCGAAGAACAAACCATTTTACATTTTAGAAAAACCAATGAAGTACATTTAAAAATTTGTCTAAACTGTTTAAATATGTGTTTTAAAAAAAAATTTGAACGTTTTGTCTGAAGTAAAATGTTTTTTTTTGCGATCCAATGGTTTCAATGTACGTCAGTTTAATTAACCATGCTATAAAGTAATTAAGAAATATTCCAAAAAATGAGATTTTTAGAAAAATTCAAACTGAATACAAAATTGTAGTAAATTTTGCAATTAAAAATTAATTTTTTAAACTGATTTTCCCAACTAGTAGTAGCTCAATTTTACATTTTGTGTGTGTGTGTTCAGTTTTAGCAATATTAGATAACTCGCTTAAATGTTTTGTTCCGCACAATTAGGAAATATGTAGTGTTGAAAAAAACGTGTGTAGTATCTGCAGTGCGTTAAGGATCACGTCAATATGCAATACCTATAAAATAGCTAGAAGATTTGATTTGAAACTTTACCATCATACTTTTCAGATGTTTAATAAGCACATTATGTAAAACATGAAATCGATTTTTGATGCTGTTATATGTATTTCTCACAGGCTCAATGTTCACATTATTATCCATATGAATATGTCTAAATTTTAGCTGTCGATTTCTCTTCCTACACAAATATTCATCCAAACACGGATTGAAATAAGAAAAGAATATATTTTTGGTTAACAAAATACAAGCAGAGAAATGGTAATGAAACTATGCCCTGAAAATAAGATTCTTTCAAGCTTAGGAAAACCGAAAGCTGGATAAGTTTTTGGGTGGCACATCACAGGTTAAAGCTTATTGAAATGTAGAGCACCTTGAAAGCTTAGTAGTATATCTGAAAAAAAGTTGATCCTTCAGAACAAATTAAGGGAAATTAAATTAAATTAAATCCCTTAATTGTATCGACTTATGTTGGGTTTATATAGGCATCACAGACTTTGTCATTTAGTAACGATACAACACTGAGGAAGATAGCAAGTAGCTACTGAAACATATGTTGGTATAAAAATAAAATATCCACTTCAAAGGAAGTTATCGTTGTTGTTTTTTAACAGTTTTATTAAAAGGGATGTCGAAGCTTTTGCCATACCTGGAAATTCTTAAGGAAAATAATCATGCGGCGCAACAGAAAAGGATTACCAATTATTTCATGCCGTCAACATCATAAAACATTTAATCTGTGTACATATATACCCACATATGTAAATATTTTTCGATTCATTTAACTAAGTATCTTTACCTCTGCATTTTTCTGAATTTTTGTGGCTATGAAATGTAACGCTCTTATAACACAGGAAAAAATGCTTAACATTCAAGGTTAAGGGATTACTATATTTGAAATTTTCAAATCGAATAAAACGCATTCCTTTAAGTAATAAAAAAAAAATCGAGTGTGAGTTCACACGCGGTAGAAGTGAAACTTTGCCTTCTGATTAATCTGTAAGAGAACGAGGTGAATACACTATTGCGGTGATAAACATAGAGAGAGAGAGACTAATTGACAATTTTTTTATTGATTGAAGTAGAAAAGAACGAAAGAGAGAGAGAGAGAGAATGGTAAATAGAATCACTTAAAGTAACATTCTAGTGAAGATAGAAATTGTTAGATTCATTATATAAGAAAAAATATTATATATTTTTACAATATGATTGAAATTACATTATACATTATCATTACTATCATTATCGCTAATTTCTAAACGTGACACCAGTGGCTTATGATAACTAAGATACGAAACAAATGTGCTAGTTTGAATGTTATCTAAAAATCTTTGAAATACTGCGTCTATTGTTGTTCCTGATCTTGTTGTTGGCTCGGTTTGTTTATAAGACATTTTTGAGCTGAACGTGTTATTTAAAAATTCTACCAAAGGTGTTGAAGTAGGCTCAGCAAAATTTATGTTGAAATCTCCGCTCAAAATCATTGGTAGTTCGTGATTTTTTTTTAAGTATCCTCGACACCTCTGGTGTGTATTTAATTAAATTTTCATGAATGAACTCAATGATATCATTTATTGATTTATTCGGAGAAATATATATAGTAGCAATGAGAAGCGTTTGTCCGTCATCTAAGGTGCTATGACAAGCACACATTTGTCCTACATTAGAAAGATGCACAGATAATGATTGAGTTTGTTTTGTAATTATATCTATTAGCGGAGTGATAATATGAGTACTGTGATTTTATTGTGATATATTGCCACTTCACCTGCTCTAATATCACGTTTAAATTTAACTATAAGATCGAAATTCGGGATATCAATATGATCATCATATTTAGCCATGTTTCAGAGAGTATCAAGAAGTTGGACTTCATTGCAATTTGGTCAGAACTTATATCTATTACATGAGCGCGTAGACTCTGACAATTGAAAAAGAAGATTGATATTTCTGATCTCGTCGTTATGAATTTTGTCAATAATCGTCCGATTGTTCGTAATCTGTTCGATGAAAGCCTACGAAACTCCGCTTGTAAGTCAGACAGAGATGTCGCCCATGATTGAATCGACAATTATTAGTTTTAGGTACAATATAGAAACCTTGAATACTAGTAACTCGGGATAATGCGACGTATACAAGCTGTTGAGGATGAGTTGCATCATACTCCTTGAGATTTGTGTATTGTTATAGCACATGCTGAGACTATTGGGAAGTGATTGCGTTTCATGACAACTGTTTTGTTTGGAACAAGTGAAATTGAAGATGTTCTGAGCTAAACGTGTTATTTAAAAATTCTACCAAAGGTGTTGAAGTAGATGACGGAAGTTGAGACAGCATGCTTATTATTTCTAGTCCTTTCATTTATAATGCCGCAGCTGAAAGAGTCTAATCTAAACTTTTTAAAATTATCGTAAAACTTCAATGGGACAAGAACAGCAATATGACTTAGCAACACTGTCTATAGTTGTATTTTTTAATATCAGTTGTTGTTTTTGTTTTCCACATATATTTTTTGTTTATGAGAATATTTAAAAAAAATTGCACTAAGAAATTTTGATGCAGTTTTTTCATTAGAACCAGGTCAGGACTAGCGCAGCATGTTTAGTTCATTGAAATATAAAAAAAGACCCCGACAGACCATAAAGATTTGATTCGGTTTGCTACAGTTGGCGACATTTAGCACGCTGCACAATATGAAATTCCACAATAAAACACTCAAGGTAGGTTTTATAGACAATTTAACTTTCTTAAACTGTGATAAAAATATTTTCCGTTAAATCGACAATTTCTGATATTCAACAAATATACCAGCTCAAGAAATTTTAAGGCATTGAAGTTGAAAAGGAAATATCATTTTCAATGAAAAATAGCTTTAATTTTTTGTGTGTAGGATCGAATCTGCGAAATTAGCAAAAACTTAATTTAAGTATGGCGTCTACAAAGTCAACTTTTACACTCTGCATGGTGTTTTTTCAGAAAGTTGTTTTGGAGTCGATCCTACACAAATATTATCAACGGCTTTTTTTTGTAGAAAATGATGTTTTCTGTCGTTTTTGTCGCTTGATTTTCATTGTAAAAATGAGACACCAAATGATGGCCCTGCTATTTTTTGTTGGTCAGAAAAACTTTATGTGTTCCTCGTAACGCATTCCTGATCAGGAGGTCTTGAGAACTGTGTTATATGCTTGTCGTGAAGTTCATCTGGCATGCCCGACTAGGTACTGACCATGTTCAGTCAAATTTCTAGTCGGGCTCGTGAGTGTAATTACTTTAATAAGTTGTAAATTTGAAAGCTTTCATTATTCTTACAATTTATCTGATTCGACGTATTTGCTCGATGTAAATACTTTGACTAATAAGAAAGAAAAAGAAAAAAAGTTGTCCAACATAGAACCACAAAATTTTATTTTTCCTTTCAGTCACTGAAGTGGACAAAGTTTTTCATAATAGGTTTATGAGCTTTGAGAAAACGTGATGAAAGAATTCTTCTTTAAATGGTGAGACTTGAAAATTTTTCGAAACAATTTTTTTACAGTATTGTACTTTTTGGAAGAGTTACTTCATCGATGCTCACCAAATTTCAACCATATATTTTACACATATAGGACTATCGTATGAACTATCACAATGTTTGAAAATATAATTTTTTCAGTATTAAGTTAGTCAAAAAACATCCTAATTTTCAAAATTTTGGGGAAACATCCACACTTTTGGTATTTTTAATTATGGGTCAACGATACCCACTGTCATAACAATCGTGAAGCCGTTTGACTTTTTTGTTTCAGATAAGTCATTTCAACAAAATCATCAACATCTAAAATCATAAGATTTCTCTACGATAACTGCAGTGGTATGAGAGGCAAATTAAATGGACTTTATATTGACGCCAAATCTTGCCATTTCAATATACTCACTATAACAGAGACTTGGTTGAACGACTCGTACAAAAACGAAGAAATACTTGACAACAATTGGACAATCTATAGAGCTGATCGTGATTATCTTCATACTGGTGTCTCAAGGGGAGGTGGTGTTCTTACCGCAATTCACAACTCCCTGTCGAGTGAACTTGTTACAACCGTGTCCCATAAATCATTTGAACATATATTTATCAGAGTTTCATTAGAAAAACATTTCCTCTACATCGGTGTTATTTATATGCCCCCACACTCCGAAGATACTACTTATAATGATTTGAGCGACGTAATATCTTCTGTTATTGCTTCATTGAATGTGGATGATAAAATTATCATATTTGGTGACTTCAATCGCCCGAATATTGGCTTTATCACCGATGACAATGATAGTCACCTCCTCCCAGTCAACATTCTTGGCGACATTGACTTTAATCTCATCAGTGTGTTTTATGGCAATGATTTGCAGCAAGTTATTTCGACTCCTAACCAAAATGGCAAATGGTTAAATCTGATTTTCCTCAACTTTTATGACGAAGCGGTGGTTAGCGTAACCATTGACAACGAGAATCTTTTCTTCAACACTCTCCATCACTCAGCTTTGATGGTTGAACTATTCACTGCGAATGTATCCTTTACCCAATCGTACAATAATGAAATTGTATATGATTTCTTAAATGCTGACTATATTAGCATTAAAAATTTTCTCGATACCATACATTGGCCGAGTTTCTTTTCGTCGTTAGATTTAGATGAATCTATAACTTCTTTTTATACGCTAATCTTTCATGCTATTAATAAATTTGTACCAAAGATAAAGAGATGGAGCAAACTCTCAGAACCCTGGCTTGATCATGATTTAAGGCACTTAAGAAACCAAAGAAACAGACTATATAGGAAAATTAAAAAATGGAATTTTCGTCGACGAGGATCTAAAGAAAATGCACGATAAGCTATCGAATGAATTCTCCACTAAATCTCGAGAAGCGTACGATGTTTACGTCTACGTAATTGGTGAAAGCATTATTAATGATCCGAAAAAATTCTTTGATTTCGTTAATATAAAACGTAAAACGACAGGCTATCCCGCTTCTTTGTTCAAAGGGAATGTTGTATCCTTCTCTCCACTTGAAACTTGCAACCTATTTGCCGATCATTTTCAGGAGACTTTCTGTCCGACTATAGTCTCGTCGACAACACCGTCGATTGGAGCTAACACAACGCCCCTCATCGACAGTATAGCCTTGTCACAAGAGGCAATTATTAATGCTGTTTACGAGCTAAAATTGAACAAAGGACCCGGCCCAGACTTACTTCCTCCTGGTTTCTTGGTTCGTTGCATAGACCAACTTGTCACTCCTTTGCACCTCATTTTCAATAGATATCTGTCTCTAGGTGTCTTTCCGTCCTCCTGGAAATCCTCGCATCTTATACCTATTCATAAAAGTGGTGATAAGCGATCTGTTGATAACTACCGAGGGATCGCTATTTTGTCAGTAATCCCCAAACTCTTTGAGAAGCTAGTCTGCGATATTCTCACTCCCATCGTATACCCCCTCCTTAACGAACAGCAGCATGGATTTCGTAAAGGCAGGTCGACTTCCACTAATCTCATGATCCTAGTTTCTGACGTCCTCTGTGAAATGGAAAAGGGAAACCAAGTTGACGCGGTCTATACAGACTTTAGTAAGGCTTTTGACCGGGTTGATCATCAAACCCTAATACGTAAAGTACGTAATTTTGGAGTATCTGGTTTCATACTCAATTGGCTACAATCGTATCTCTGTGACCGAACTTAGATGGTCAAATTCCAAGGTCACTTATCTAAAAGAGTTTTTGCATCCTCCGGAGTACCACAAGGCAGTCATTTAGGCTCTCTGTTGTTGATTATATTCATTTCTGATCTATCTGCGACACTGTCTAACATACCTCACCTATTCTATGCTGACGACTTAAAAATTTACTAAGCATCAAAACATAATCGGATGCAGCCTTCCTCCAGTCCAAGTTTCATGCATTTGCACACTGGTGTAGTCAGAATAAGCTCTATCTCAATGTCAGCAAATGCCACGTGTTGAGCTTTTCTCGTAAGAATGCAGTTACTACCTATTCTTATTACCTTAACGACATCGTATTAAACAGGGCTGATCATGTCGTTGACCTCGGCGTAGTCTTAGACAACCAATTGCGGTTCAATCTGCAATATGACAAAGTCGTATCAAAGGCTAATAAACAGCTTGGCTTCATTAAGAGACGAGCCAAGGAATTCAAAAACGTTTGGGTTGCCAAGTCCTTATACACCACCTACGTGCGGCCTCTGATCGAATAGTCTTGCATAATTTGGAACCATGTTTTTGTGCACCACAGCGACAGACTTGCTTTTAGCTTTGCGGGACCTCTACAACCCCAGTGTCTTTCATAGTCTTCCTTCCTACAAACATAGACTAGACCTTCTAAACTTAATGCCTCTTTCATCTAGAAGAACACTAATTAGTGCCAGTTCCACCTTCGACGTTATCAGCGGCGCAGTAAATATAGTAGCCCTCGCTGATAGAATAAAATTTAATGACCAACAACGACGTACTCGACACACAACCCTGCTTAAAGAATATCGGCATCCCACGGCCTATGGTCATAATGAACCGATAAGTAGATGTTGCAGAATATTCAACACAATTAGTAACCACTATTCTCCGGGTATTCCTAAATCGTCCTTTGAGCGTAACCTGACAAAGGCCCTATTGTCATCATAACCACGCACTGGCCAACTAAGCCTGATTAAGTTTTAATTAGACTAATTTACTTTACTTTAACTTATTAATTATTTATGTATTTTGTATTGTTTACTTGATGCCTTGTTTGGTGTAAATAAATAAAAAGACGTGTATTTTTAAGACACTCTTTTTAAAGCCACTTTTTTTATAAAAAAATCTTTGGAAAAACAATAAGAATTTTCTTCTTCTTAAATTACAAAAGAATATTTATGCTACCCAAAAATATGTTGTATCAAAATCGCTAAAAAAATCACAAAATTTACACATTTTTCGAGCGTCTAAAGAAGGTTGCATCCTTTAGTTAGATAAGATAGAAATAATAACTAAATATGGAAGAAAAAAGAAATTCCGTTATTAAAGTTTATCCACAGAATAAATTATTATTTTAATAGGAATAAACAAATAAGAAGAAAGAAGAAAATAAATTGATCATCTCACACCTTTTTGATCCACCCCAAAAGTGTACCAATGAAAATGAATGAAGGATATGAAGCAGGCAAACTTATATCACAAACGTAATTTTTCTCTTACATTGGCCTATTCCCATTTTGTGAATGAGTATACTTCATTAAGTTTCGGGCGCCCGGCAACCCTCACTATATAATCGTAATCAACAAGGGATCTCCATCTTTAGACACGTAGCACGTTTCAGTCCTTTTTCGTGAACGTCACGTCAAATATTGGATTTTGTCGGCCTTTCAATATTCAACTGTTACGTTCGGTTGCCATATTTTCATTTGCCAGAGAGAAATGGCAAACTCACGGCGATGCTCAATTGACTTAGATTTTGTATTGAAAATGAAGTTTCAGAAAGAGGAAAACATAATATACGTCTATGAAGTTTATGATGAAGGTCCTTGTTGGAAGTGTCAGTCAAGGTGCACTGTATGCGGCTTCGAACGCAGAACTTGGAGGTCTTAAAAATTGTTGCTTTGGAGTGAGTTCGTCTGAGATTGTAGGGGATTTTAATTGTTTATGCCAGAGCATTCAGACTTTTCTTAATGAAATAAACAATTCCATTCAACATTTCGTAATAAAGCTTTTGAGAAGTATTCAAAAAGGGAGATTCACATGATTTTAGGTTTTGAGTAGAGCTTTGAGTGACCCACATATGTTCTTATGAAGTAATGACATTATTTCTACTTTTCGGAGGTTTTTTGCCATGGAAACATTGAAATAATTCATAATCGATTCAATCAATTAGTTGAACTCCTCCTGGAAAGAATTCACCTTTCACAAACCTCGGTCGCATTTCGTGAGATTTTTGCCCATGAATGACCTAAAACGAATTTCTTTTGCGGCTGATGAAATGCTAGCCAACCTTTTTCGATAACAATAACAGCAGTGAGCACTGTTTTCTTACCCAAGGCACGCAACACCCTTTCGATATGCAGTCTTCGCCTGAGAATCTTACTCTGAATACAGTGCGGTGCAGCAGTGCTTCAAGATATTGTTGAGTGGTGGATGAATGGGCGCAACCTCACGTTCCTCGGTGGATTCAGCCTCGATTCGGAGCAGAATTGGGATGAAGTCATTGCAGCCTTCTTCGAATCGCGACGTGGGTGTCGATCAGCACTCTTCACCGCAAATGCAAGGTAATCTTAAGTAACGCCAACGGCGCGATCATTCCAACGACCTAGAGGGATCTAGTTAGCATGGGAGTTAATCAATTATATAACGACTGTGAATGGTAACGTAAGTATCTGCAAAACAAATCGCCAAACAAACAAAAAGTTCTGCATTCAAAGCTAACCTTTCGCAATTCACTGGTGATGTAGTAACATTCGAAACGATAGCACATCTATCATTTCTGTTTTTGCACTGCTTTAGCTGCGGAGTCATCATTCACCAACTTGCTTGAAGAGTGAACTACAGTCAAACAGTAGTTGAGGCAAAAAGGTGGCATTCTTTCAAAATTGATAATTTATATCTTCCCGCGATATGAATAAAGATGACGTCAATAATAGAAAGATGCATTTAAGGTAGGACATAAAAATGGGTTATCGAAAAAGCTTTGCCAATTTAAACTCTTCTAGACATATCATTGCGTAAATATTATGGGTTTAAATCTGAATTGTATTTAATCTGCGTTCAATTCCCAATACAGTCAGTTGAAAACAAAATAGATATTTTTGATCTTCAAAAAACGTTTGATTCAAAATTGAATACATTTCATCAAAAATCAAAACTGTAACCAACTATTTTACTCACGAATGTTTCCTGTACTACACAAAACTTGCAACATTTTCCCCGGAGAATATTTTCAAGATGAACACAAGATGAATTGCAATTTCATCGCACTCATTCCTGACCTTTGCGAACGCTTTGCTTCAGATAGGAAATAATAAATGACAGCTATTTGCATAGTGTAATGGATTTCATCTAAATGCATAATATGAGCTCAGCTGTATCTGAAAGATACTTCGAAAATTTGCTTGCCAGCCTGTCGGCGTGCTAGTTTGGTGCGCTGGCAATGGAACTTCTTGCAAAAGTTCTTCGTTCAATTTATAAAGCAAAGACCAACAGAAAAGAAATTCGTAAATATTATTAATTTTTTTTGGACCATTATAAGTCTCTGTTGGTGAGGAAGGTGGATATACTTTGGTCGAATCTAATGTGGGTAATAGGATCAGATATTTTTTTACTTTATTTATTTATTTCAGCTTTTCAGTTTATGGGAAAAGTTAAATGGAAAATAGGACAGAGTTATAATTGAAGTCAGTGCAAGGGAGTTGTTTGCTTTTCTATGAAGAGAAGTTGTTAGTCATTATTAGGATAAATATTGTACGTAAATTGTAAATTATTACCTAAGCTTCAAACACATCTCAATAGTATCATACGCGCAGGAAAACTGGTGAAACTTAAAAAACTTACTTATATTACAGTATTATCCGTAACTCTTTGCATGTTCCTGGAGAATAACTCCCTTACGTATGAATATGAAGCAAATGCAGATTAGACTAATAACCGTGACAAAATTGGAACAATTTATTTTAGGTTTGTGTTGCCTATTCCGCTCACATCTATTTAGAAGTTGACTACGTATATAAAGTTAGTTAACCTGATAAAAAATCATCACCATTGGCGTAGCTGCCCAAATCAAGCCTTGGCTTCTTGAAGACATTGTCTCCAGGTGTCTCGGTTTAACGACCATGTTTTTCAGTCATCAAACATCAATAGCGATTAGCTTTCAGCGTCTGCTGAGTCTTCTCAGCGTTTCCATTTCACAATTTTGCAAGGATCGATGCCGATGGCTCATTAAAAAGTGGATGTAAGTTATAGTTGTAGCGAATCCACCAGTTCCTCCCGTTTTTGATGTCCCCAGGATAAGTTTAAGGATGTGACACTCAAAAGCGTCAATTGGGTCTTTCTGAGGCTTGTGTCAGGGTCCATGTTTATTTATTTATTAACTTCCCAGTATATGGGAAGTTCTTGTAATCGCCTCGAAAATCGAAATTGAAATTTTCAACATTTCTTTTCGTTTTAAGGTCTATAGAGTATATATAAAGTGTTTTTAGAAAGAAGTATGTATGTGTGTGTGTACGTACGTACGTATGTATGTGCGTTCGTGGAAATTTTTTCTACGAGCATAACTCACGTTAACATAGTCGTATCGACTTCGTTGAGGTGTCAATCGAAGCGTTTTTGCAATCTTAAGAGCTGATTAGTTTTTGGAAAACTTCAGTCGGGGGGGTTTGCTGTTTTGCCCGTTTGAAGGTCATTTCTGTCATGCGTTATATCTCGTGAACCAAACATATGATTTCCTTGATTAAGGTGTCAATCAACGCGTATGAGTATTTTTGTGAATCAATTTTAATTTTGAAAAAAAATTTGGTGCCGTTTTTTTAATTTAAGAAAAAAATTGGAAAAAAATAAATTTTTTTGTCATAAACAATAAATTTTTAACCTCATTTAAGGAACACAGTAATCAATTTTTATAAAATTTATATGCTCCAAACAGTGCTTGCAGAAACATCATCAAAACCTCATGATTACAAAAAACATTAAATCAAAAATAAAAAAATCATTAACAGTCATCTTGATCTTCAAGGTCATTTCTGTCATTAACTATATCTCACGAACTAGATATAATGTTTGCATCATTAAGTTGTCAATCGACGTGTTTTAAAATGTTCTTGATTTTTTAATATTTTAAAGAAATATGGCTTCAGCCGTATTTTTTCAATTTAATAGAAGAAAATGCGAAAAATTCGGATTTTTTTCATAAAAAAATATTTTTTTAACCTGATTTGCACAACACAGTAATAAGTGTTTATAAAATTTATACATTCTTATCAGTTTTTGAAGAGAAACTGGCCAATTTTTTTTTCATGATTATGAAAAAAAAACTATATTAAAAATAAAAAATCATCCAAAGTTACCATACGAATAATATTACTTTATATCTTTTATTCAAAATAAATTTTTGTAAAATCAATCAAAGTTGTAAAATATTTGCATAATTTGAGCAGATTTTCAATAGTTTTTATAGTCTTTTAATTAAAAAAACTGCTTCATTTTTGAAAATCATGAAAATTTCAATCAAATTTGCATTTGTGGTAATCAACGCTTTGAATGGTAAAATGTTTTATAGTCAATACTTTACAAGATCATATGCTTTAAAAAGTTTTCATCGAATGAAAAATTGTAATTTTTAGTAGATTCATTCTTTAGTAGTTGTATGATTACAATTACTTCCTCCATCATCATTTGTAAAACATTTTACTTTTTACATGCAATTGAACCTATTTTTGACTGCATATTCAAAATTTACCAATAGAATGTATAAAGTAATTACACAGTTCTACAAATTTGAATTTTCTTCTTCCTTTTTTGATGTGAGTGCTCATTTATTAGGTTTTGGGACCTCCTAATGATGAATCTGAAGTTGGTTTCTTGCTATCACATCAGTATTCTTCACAAAACACATTTATAAAAATCATGAGAAAATTGTGGTATTAAAGAAGAAGAAACACAATCAGAAGTAAACCAGCAGCTGAATAATGCGAATAATTTTTATTAAACGAATATTTAGAGTTATAATGAACATTAAAAACTATTACAGAGGTTTGTGGAACCTTTTCTTTTTTTCTGAAAAGCTTCTGTTGAGCGATTTTCTCTTGTGAGCCCGGTTTGGATCATCACGTTTCATCATCCAGCAGTAATCGGCCATCATGCTAATATTACGCTTTCCTTGATACCTTCGCTCCATTTCCTTAATATCTTTGTGAAATCTTTCCTTTTGTTCTTCACTAACTGCTCCGAAGTCTTCAGGAAAGTAGCCCAAATGTGAATGAAGAAAATGGACTTTGAGACTCATGAGGCAACAACCTTTGGAAATTTTGAAGCATGTTTTCGATAATATTTTCATAATCGGGGCTTTTGTGATTTCATAAGAAGTTTTTAATAACTTCTTTTAACGATACCCACGCTGCCAATTCTATAGGAGTCAGTTTTCCATCAAAATTTGCATCTTTCATCAGTTTTCGTATATCAGTTCCAACAAAAATACCTTCTTTCAGTTTAGCTTCAGAAAAAGATGGAAATACTGTTAGTAAATACTTGAACCCATCCTCTTGTTTATCTAAAGCCTTCACAAATTGTTTCATAAGACCAAGCTTTATATGCAAAGGTGGTAGTAAGATTTTTTTCCGGTGGGACTAAATTATGTCGAACTATATTTTTATTTCCTGGGTCTAAATTAATTCTTGCCGGCCATTCTTGCCGAGTATAATGTTCTGCTCTATTTTTGCTATCCCATTCGCATAAAAAACATGGATATTTTGTATAACCACTTTGCTGTCCTAATAACATAGAAAGTATTTTTAAATCTCCACAAGCAATCCACCCATGCTGCTCGTAATCAACTTTAGTCAAAATTGTAAACAAATTTTTGTAACACTCTTTCAAATGTTCAGAGTAGGCAACAGGCAAAGAAGAGTATTTGTTTCCATTATGAAGTAGAACTGCCTTTAAACTTCTTTTTGACGAATCGATGAAGAGTCTCCAGTTTTTCACATCGTATTCTACGTCGTACATGTTCACTAATCCGGGAATGTCTTTGCAATAGACAAGATCGTCATGCTCAGCAAAATATTGAGAAAATTCGTTCTCTCTATTACGATACCAGCAAAATGAAGTTCCAGGAGAAAGTAAATTTTTCTCCTGTAGTCTCGAACCAAGAAGTTCCGCGGCATCTTTGGGTAGTCCTAAATCTATGGTCAAATCGTTCAATTCTGTTTGGTTAAATGGTTGCGGTTAAGAAGAGGTCTCAAAACTTGGGTCTAGATTTTCCTTTTCTTCTGAGCTACAACTTTCAGATGATTTGCTAGTATGCAGAGTATTGGAAGAAGATGGAAGCAACGGCTGATCTTCATTCGGTTCTCCTAGTACTGGATAAGTCACTGATTGAATTCGCGGGAAAATGATCCCTTTTTTTTTTGTTTTTGCGTTGTACCCTTTCACATTGCAGCAACAGAAATAACAATCTTGGTAGTGGTTTTGAGGTTTCCTCCATTCCATGGGTTTAGCTATGTTGAAACAGTTCTCCTTGCCCAGTGACCACTTGCGAAGTTCTGATACGCAGCTCCAATAAACTTTATTCGGTGTCGAAGTTTTGTCTAAGTTACGAATAGCAATACCGAAGTAACGTTCGTATATGTTTTTCACAAAGTCCGTAATGGTGTTCTGTTGTTTTAACACCAAATACTCACCACAAATATAACAAAAACGTTGACGGGAGCTAGCACATTTAAGCGAAGTCATGGTAAAAAACTTTCCATTTATATATAATACATTATATAATTTTACAGTACATTTAACGACTGATTTATTACATCCATAGATGGGTCTATATATACCACATAATATCAATATTTAAATATTGACTTAAAAACTATCCTTTTAAGAATGAGGACCCTAGATAATTTTACTTTTATGACGATTGGCAGGTAAATTTCCTTTCCATCGCCCTCAAGCTAAATTTCTATAGAAATTTTTTGCGAAAATTAAAAAAAAAATCCACAAAATTCTGATGTGATGGAAACTTTTGACTATTAGTTACGTAATAAGCATACAAAAAGCTAGTAGAAGCACTACTTGACCTTCATTGATGTAAAATCGTGAAAAAATATAAATTCAGTGATTATGCTGAAGTCATGGCAATTTTGAACGGAACTATTCAAAATGGTCATCACGCGATAAAATGCCTTCAGTGGGCGTTATAACAAAAACTGCATTCATTTTTGCTAGTGCTCGTTTGTCCTTCAAGCATCGATGTGAAAATAACATATAACGTAGAAAAGGTCCCCACCGATTGATTGATCAAATCAATCTACCCCGATCCACCAAAAGCCTTACGTAATCAATGGATGCTCCCGTAGATGATATGATTAATAATAACTTATTCCTGTTACTGCTATGAATACCTCTCATCGTTATTACTTAAAGGAGTAGTATTTTCAAAATTATTATTGTGTTTGATGTTGTTGATGTTTATGTAGATATTACTGGGAAGTTGATCGTGTGGACCTCAAGGGTGGCACCTCGCGGCTTGTTATTGTATGAATTCGATAGGTACCTAAAGCTGCAGCATTGATCACATTGAAAAATAAAGTCATGGCCCCACGGTTAGTTTTTCGCTTACAAGTGTAGATGCGTATCATCTGGTCGAGCATATCAACGCCACCTTTAGTACAGTTGTAGTCCATTATTATCTGAGGCTTCCTCGTTGCAGGGTCTATTGCTTCATCAGCATGGGCTGTTGACAAAAGTCAAAGTTTTTTTTTTCGTATTTGATACGTAGCTCACCAAACTCATGCAATCCGAAAAGCAAAAAATTGAAGAATATGCTTCACGAAGTTTTACTTCCAATGAATCTACAAACTGTTTCGATAACTGGGGTTTGTTGGATCTTATTGCGCCCATGAGAGTTGTATTTCTTTTATGCATTTCCACTGCCAAAAGTACCTCAGTGAAAAAATTGTCCATTGTAACGTTGTAACCAACATCTAAGTAACGGTTACATAAACATAGTACTATATCATATCCTACATTTTTTGCCATCTGGTGCCCAGGATGCGTTCCTAGATATATTTCTCCTTGTAAAGGATAGTTTGTGGAAGCATCAACTACCCAGAAGATTTTTATTCCATATTTTCCTGGCTTGTTCGGAATGTATTGCCTAAAACCACATCTGCCACGCGTTGTAACAAGATGTTCGTCTACCGTTAGTTCTTTGGATGGTGTATAATATTGGGTAAGGTTTTTCTGGAATAAACTTCAAACATGCCGAAAAGCTGCCAATTTGTCATCCTGTAGACGAAATTGCCTGGTGCGTGAATCATCAAAACGGGTAAACCTGCTAAGCTGCTCAAATCGTTCTAAACATGGAAAAGGTCTTTCGCTTCAACGCTGGATGATTTTTATGCTCCGTCATAGAGCAGAATAGAAATGTATGCATAAACTTCTTCTTTGTCAGCGCTATACCATTTTCGCGTTTGTCTTGGCTTTTCCAAACGTCGGTTCTTTTCAATTTCTCGCTTAGCTTTTCTATTTGTTTCCAATACAATAACCTCTACTATTGAAGGTGAAATAAGACTTTTGAAACCATCTGCTTTCGTTGTAAAGATTTCGCTGCACGTGGCCACATGGTTTCTTCTATTTTGTCTGGAAATCATCGTCCTTCTCGATTCACTCTAACTTGGAGCTGACCACCAAATCTCCTTGAAATTCTTGTTTTGCGCTTTGTACCGCATTCCCCTGTTGAGTTCTATTGCTAATTCTTCCTCATAATAGGGCTGTGCTACACCTTGATTCTCTGTTGACGATGTTCCATCCTGTAGTTCATCCAAAACTTGTAGGAAGCGAAGATCATGTAATGGTTCGGGTTGAAAATTTGAATCGTCAACGTCGGATGCGTTTCCATCGTCCTCTGAATCGAGATAATCTTCACAAGCCTCACAAGAATTCGTAACACCAACTGGAATATTTTCTTCCTCTTCGTTTTCCCTCTGCATGAATACATGCAGATTTCTTTGCAGGAGATCCCTTTCTTCTGCAGAGAGTTCAAGATGCAAGACATCATTTAGCAACTTCAAAATTGAGTCCATTTTTCTCAATATTCTATATTTCACTACACACTTCACGATACAACCGTTCGCAGCGACTAGTTCAACACTATAAAGTTATCTTCGACGATCAACTTTGAATAGTCATGTGTTTTCAAACAAAATTTTCTATGTAAAATTTTGGGGCATACAGTGCCCCCAAACACGAAAACGCCTTCCTAATTTTAGAAAATTACCACCGTTGAAATACGTAGAAACAAGATCTTTTGTTTTGAATTTTGCAATGTATGAGAATATGCATTTCTATATAAATTGCAATCTCAATTTACGCGCGTACTAAAATCTCATTTGATTTCAGTTTGAAAATCGTTTGGGGCACTCAGTGCCCCAAACACGGGTTTAAGGTTAACTATACAATGAACTTAAGCATTTTGTACAAGTTAGCACAGCCCGGGAAATTATCCAGAACATTAGGGCAGATTCCGAAATGATCGAGGGTTACTCGGTTTACAATCGAAATTGAGATGGATGTTTAACTAGTGATTGGCAATGTCGATTTTTTTAATTCTTACCAACAAATTTGTTCAATTTAAAGTGAGCCTTACTGAATTCATCAACAATAATGCAGCAAGCTGTTCAATGGAAGACCTGCAGTGAACAAGGAAACCGTTTTGAGCTCTTTGAGCGGTATAACACGTAACATAGTGATAAACCTTCCGTCGGTCGAGTAAATCCCACAGATTCAGCAAAAACGACGTCCTATGGCCCCACTTGAAGTTAGTTCCATGTTTCAGTTATATTTTCTTCTACAAAAAAAATTTTTGAAGAAAGATCATTAGTTATAAAACAGTTGTTTCACCGCTTACAAAAAAACCGAAAAAGTGAAAAAATACCCTGTAATAAGCATTCGCAAAGATCAGTTTAACCCGCATATTACCCGCAAATATTCTCATTTTGTATTTGCGCCCAAAAAGAAGGTTACTTCAAATTTAATCACTTCATATACAAGCAATGCAGGAAGGCCACCTTTCATGTCCAAAATAACAACTCACCCACAATTTATTCATATATGTTAAAATTATAAAAGCAAACATAAACAAGCCGTGAGGTGCGACCCATGAGGTCCACACGGTCAACTTCCCAGTAATATCTACATAGATATTAAAAATATTAAACACAATAATAATTATGGAAATACTACTACTTCAAATAATAAAAATGTACCTCATAAAAGTTATTGGAATGACTTAATATTAATCGTAACATCTACGCGAGCGTCAATTGATTACGTAAGGATTAAGGGTGCATTGGTTTGATTGATTATTCACGCGGATCAATCGGAGGGGGGACAGGTTTCAAAGCAGTTTTTTCATTAAAGTTAAAACATGGTGCTGTGAAGACTATTGAAAATCTGCTCAAATTTTGAAAATATTAATAAACTTTGATTGACTTTACAACAATGTCTTTAGAATAAGAGATTTAAGGTATAATGATTCGAATGAACCCTTTTTACATGGTGACTGAATGATTTTTTTATTTTTTATTTTTTATTGTAATCATGAGAAAAGTTTTTGCTGGTTTCTCTACAAAAATTGATAAAAGTTTATAAATTCTATAAACATTTACTATTACGATGTGCAAATCAGGTTAAAAATGAATTTTTTTTGAAAAAAACACTACTTTTCCAAAAAAATTAATAAATCAAAAAAATCGCTTTAACGATTCTTTTAAAATATAAAAACATCATAAAGATGTTGATACGCGTTGATTGACACCTTAATGATGCAGAGATTATATTTGGTTCTCGAGATATAATGAATGACGTAAATGACCATGAACGTTTAATAATTTTTTATTTTTTATATAATTTTTTTTTGTAATCATGAAAATAACTTTTGCTGGTTTTTTCACAAAAACTATTTGGAGTAAATAAACAATATAAACATTGATTACTTAGATTTGAAAATCAGGTTAAAAAATTTGTGTTTTTGAAAAAAACCCTAATCTTTTGCACTTTTTTTTAAAAATTAAAAAACGGCTACAATGATTTTTTTAAAAATTTGACAGATTCATAAAATTGTTAATACGCGTCGACTGACACCTTAATGATGAAAATCTCATGTTTGGTTCGTGAGATATAGCGCATAACATGGTTGACCTTCAAGGGGTGAAAACAGCAAACCCCCCCGACCGAAGTGTCCCAAAAACTAATCAGCTCTTAAAATTACAAAGACGCTTCGATTGACACCTCAACGAAGTCGATACAACTCTGTTTACGTGAGTTATGCTCGTAGAAAAACTGCCCGCGAACGCACGTACGTACGTACGTACATACACACACACACACACATACATACTTCTTTCTAAAAACACTTTATATATACTCTATAGACCTCAAAACGTAAAGAAAAGTTGAAAATTTCAATTTCGATTTTCGAGGCGATTACAAGAACTTCCCATATACTGGGAAGTTAATAACAATAATAACAATTAGAATAGCATTAAAAATATTCCTTTTAGCAATACTAAAGATAATAACTCATAAGATTGAGTGAAATTAGGTAAAATTCTTGAATATGGGGGTCGCAGGTTACAAAGCCTTTTCTACGATTTGAGTTATGTTCATATCGAAGCTCATTGGGCAAAAGAGCGCTAGCAAAAATGATGCAGTTTTTGTTATTACTCTCATTGAAGAGATTTTGTTGCATGGTGGCCATTTTGAATAGTTCCGTTCAAAATTACCATCACTTCGGCATAATCACTGAATTTGTATTTTTTCAAGATTTTAAATCAATGAGACTAATAATTATTTCTTATTTTCAGTTGGTCTTGAAAAACATTGAATGTGCAGTCAGTAATCGGCTTAATTGCATGTAAAAACTAAAATGCATAACGAATGATTATGGAGGAAATAATTGAGCTCTTACGAACACTAACGACCAAAAATACTAAAAAATACAGTTTTTTATTTGATGAAAGCTTTTTTAAAGCAAATGATCTTGCAAAGTATTGACTACCAAACATTTTACCATTCAAAGCATTCATTATTACAAATAAAAATTTGTTAATTTTTTTTTAGTTTTCAAAATGTAAGCAGTTTTTATATTAAATTTTTTTTTAATTAAATTTTTTTCATTATCATGAAAAAAAGCTTTTTTAAACAAGAACTGTTTGAAGTGTAGAAATTTTATGGACATTAATTACGGCGTTTTACAAATCAGGTTAAAAACTTATTAATTATTATTTGCAATTCTTTTCATGAAGGCGTCCCACTTTTTTTTTAACTTCCCAATATATTGGAAGTTCTTGTAATCGCCTCGAAAATCGAAATTGAAATTTTTGACTTTTCTTTACGTTTGAGGTCTTTAGAGTGAATTAAAATAGTTTTTTAGTTTTACGTACGTACGTATGTTCGTGGACAGTTTTTTCTACGAGCATAGTTCACGTAAAAATAGTCGTATCGACCTCGTTAAGATGTCAATGGAAGCGTGTTTGAAATTATAGGAGCTGATTACTTTTTAGGGCACTTCGGTTGGGGGGGAGTTATTTTGACCCCTTGAAGGTCATTTCTGTCGTGCGCTATATCTCGTGAACCAAACATATGATTTCCATCGTTAAGAGGTCAATCGACACGTATTGACATTTGTGTAATTCTATCAAATTATTAAAAAAAAAAATTCGAGCAGTTTTTTAATTAAAAAAAATTAGGGTTTTTTCACAAACAATAATTTTTTAACCTGATTTGCAAAATACAGTAATCAGTGTTTATAAAATGTGTATACTACAAACAGTTTCTGTCAAAAAACTAGCAAAACTTTTTTTCGTGATTACAAAAAAAATTACATTAAAAATAAAAACTCCTTAAAACTCATCATGATCTTCAAGGTCATTTATGTCAATCACTATATCTCGCGAACCAAATATAGTATTTTCATCACTGAGGTGTCAATCGTTTTTAAGTTAATAATGAAATCGTTGGAGCCGTAATTCAATTTAATAAAAAATAGGGTGTTTTCATAAAAAATTATTTCTAACCTGATTTGCACATCGCAAAAATAAGTGTTTATCAATGTTATAAATGTCTATTAATTTTTGCAGAGAAACAAGCAATACTTTTTTTCATTATTACAAAAAAATTTCAAAAAACGCACTTCCCGGGCAGTGAGGGTGTGGCTGACAAAGCGGATCCACACACGCTCCCGGATTGTATGCCAACCACTGTGCCTGTAAATGACAGGCTCCTACGCTGAGCAATCAGCACATTTCAACCCTTTGAATCCCCGTGGCATGGACAACATCTCACCTGTTGAGATCCAGCAGGGAATCAACATAGCACTGCCATGGCTGAACGCCATTTTTAAAGCATGTGTACGGATGGCTTACATTCCACAGCAGTGGAGGGAAGCAAAAATAGTTTTTATGCCTAAAGTGGGTAAAACATCCCACTCCTCACCTAATGATTACAGACTTATCAGCCTTACCTCTTTTCTGCTAAAAACTCTGGAGCGGCTGATAGAGACCCATCTGAGAGCTATTCTGAAACCACTCTCTAATGCGCAGCACGAATACACAAAAGGGAGATCGGTTGAAACAGCTCTTCACTCGCTCTCCAGCTACATCGAAAAATCACTAAGCGTCAAAGAATACACGCAAGCAGTTTTTATAGACATCGAAGAGGCTTTCAACAATATCAGCCATAAGGCTATTGGTAAAGCACTCGGGGAAAGCAATGCCGATGACAACCTGTTAGGGTTCATCGGTCAATTGCTTAGCAGCAGGAACATCAACTCCACGCTAGGAAACAGTACCTTAAGAAGGAGGGATTGCAGAGGCACACCACAAGGTGGGATGCTATCACCCCTTCTATGGAACCTAGTGGTGGATGAACTCCTGTCAAAAATAGAAGCGACTGGCTGCAAAGTCGTAGCTTATGCCGACGATGTTGCAATAGCAATATCGGGAAAATTTGTTAACACCCTATCGGAAAGACTAAACTTTGCCCTAGGTATTCTTACCAAATGGAGCAAAGAGTGTGGTCTAAAGATCAACCCGCAAAAGACGGAATTTATGCTTTTCACAAGAAGGTACAAAATTCCACGATTTGTCCCACCTAAACTTGATGAGATAAGTCTCAACCCATTTCATCAGGTCAAATATTTAGGTCCAATTCTGGACTCTAAACTCGTATGGAAACTGAACACAGCAGAAAAAGCACGCAAAGCTGCATGCTCAATCTACTGCTGCAAACGAGCTATTGGAAAAAGATGGAGATTAAAACCCAAAATTGTATCATGGCTCTATACGGCGATAATGGAACCAATCCTTCTGTATGGCGCAGTTTTTTGGTGGCCTGCTATGGCGAAAGCATCAAACGTAAACCTGCTAAACAAGGTCAGAAAGAGTGCGGCTATTGCAATCACCGGGGCTCTACGGACTACCCCGACAAAGGCATTATTCATGCTATTAAACTGGCTTCCGACAAAGCTACTTACGAGACAGCAGGCCAAGTGCACTGCTGTTCAATTGAAAGCTCTGCGATTCTGGCATGAAGAGAACATTGGTCACTCCACAATACTACGAAGAGATGGGCCAACGTCAAGGAAAGTGGACCTTGCATCTCTGATTCCCTGTTTTCACCATGGTTTCAGGTCAGTCATCCCGAGCAGGGAGGACTAGACCACAGAAAGAGATGGGATATAGGAATCGGTCGACATCTACACTGATGGATCAAAAATGGAGGGAAGAGTTGGGTGTGGCGTGTTCCCAGAACAGCTAGGTCTGAAACTATCCTTCCGATTACCAGACCACTGCAGCGTCTTTCAGTCAGAGGTCATTGCGATTTATAAGGCAGTTTCCATAAGAAATGTAAACATCTTTTATGACAGTCAAGCTGATATCCAATCATTATCCAGCGTGCATACCTCATCTAAAATTGCTATGGAATGCCGCTCAGAACTGAACGTGATGTCGCTTCACTGTGAAGTGATTCTTTGTTGAGTCCCGGGGCATAGTGATATACCTGGAAATTGCAAAGCAGATGCCCTAGCCAGAGCTGGCACCGAGCTTCAGGAATATACACTTGACCCCGAAGTCAGCCAACCATTGGCTTCCATAAAGCTAGGATTTAAGCAGCACTACGTGGCGGCTGCGAAATGGGCCTGGCTGCTCGAAGTAAGCTGCAGCACAACCAGGCAAACTTGGCACGCACTTTGTCCCAAACGCACCAAGCGGCTCTTCAATATAAGCCGTGAAACCCTGAGTTCCGTTGTTTCCGTACTGACGGGACACTGTCTGAACGGCAGACACGTAGAAAGATTGGGTGTCTCTTTCAATGATTTCTGCCGAAGTTGCAGATCAGAGGAAGAAACTATTAAACACTTTCTGTGCGAATGTTCGGCGCTGTCCAGGAAGCGCATGCAAACCTTGGGCACGCCCTTCCTAGACAACGTCACGGAAGTAGCTGATTTGGACATTGGCTGCATAGCCGGCTTTATCCGAGAATCTGGATGGTTCTTGTCATCCCGCAGGTTCTAGTGCCGCCCTTATATTCTGTGGTATCACAATGGGTCTCTCGTAGCCTAAGTGAGCACCTTTGGATAAAAAGGGGCTGCCACTACAACCAATCAACCGTGTTTTAACTTTAATGGAAAAACTGCTTAAATTTTGAAAACCATTAAAATTCAAACCAAACTAAGATTTGGGGTAATCAACGTTTTGAATGGTAAAATGTTTTGTAGTCAATACTTTCCAAGATCAAATGCCTTAGAAACCTTTCATCAAATAAAAAATTGTAGTTTTTAGTAGTTTTGCTTTTTAGTGGTCGTAAGATTTCAAGTACTTCCTTCATCATTTGTAATAGATTTTACTTTTTACATGCAATTTATTAAAATGGCCATCACGCGGCAAAAACTCTTCAGTAGGCGTAAAAACAAAAATTGCATTAATTTTTGTTAGCTCTTGTGTCTTTCAAGCATCGATATGAAAATAACAAATAACGTAGAAAAGGTTTTGCAACCTGCCCCTCCCTCCCTATTAATCCGCGTAAATATTCACTCCCCCCCTTACCTACGTAATAAATGCACGCTCCCATAGATGATACAATTCATATTAAGTCATTCCAATTACTGTTACGAGGAGTACATTATTATTATTTAAAGTAGTAGTATTTTCATAATTATTATCGTGTGTAATATTTTTAATATTTATGTGAATATTACTGGGACCACACGGTCAACTGTGTGGTATTCAAGGGTCGCACCTCGCGGCTTGTTCTTTTCCAAATGCTGCCTAAATGATGGAGTCTGCGATATCAAAAATTTGAACTTGAGCTCACTATTGAACTGATAACACATTGTAAAAGAATTGCCTTGCACGGTTGGATAGTAAATTGATCGAACTCCTGAGAAAATTTTTTGCAATCGATGGAAATTGCCGGGATTTATTACATTTCAAGGTGGGACAATCATCGCGAATGTTTTTCCTTAAAAATACTTATTTCATCTGACTTGTTCCCTTTTGGGACACAAGAACTTTCACCAACGTACATCGACTGCAACATATAATACTGCAAACGACTCGTTCTATTCTTCTTCTTGATTCTATTCCTAAAATGAGCATATTGTTATCGTGGGTACCGTATCGTTTTTCCAATTATTGCTAAATAGTTTCGAATAAAATTATTGTATGATGTTTTGAACCTCGTCAATTATTTTTGAGTTTGCGAATTTTTAATCAAATAATGATTAGTAATCGAAATTCTTCACTATTTCGGGTCACACTTTGAATCTCCTAAAACGAAAATAGTTGCACGGATGAATACATTTTCATGCGCAACGGTGGCAATAAATGGTGAGAGTTTTTCCTCGTTTGGCAAAAAGTCAACACTATTTAAGTATTTCATGCTTTCATCGCCTCGTGGAAACTTTAAAATAATAAATCAGTTTTATTCTTCAATAAAGCTTTTGTTTTATGTTTTCCAATGCTTCAGCCCAATATTCATTGAGTTGGTGTGAAACACTTTACGGTTTTATGCGTTCCAGGTCTTCTTTCTTGCTTTGTATTCAACAGCTTTTGTGAAGCATATCATAATTTGCACCCACATGGTTCTGATCACTACGCCCACGAACAATAGCTTTTGTATCAGCGAAAAACTGCAAATGATGTCCTTTTGCGTTATATATCGAGTCTGTGGAAAACAACACTACTGATAGTATGAAAAACGCCAACCACCCTAAATCGCGCAGCCTGGAAGTCATGTTGTACCTATCGAATAGCAAGTGGAGCTTAACAACGGACGATATCGCAAAAGGAATCGCCTAAAGCAGCAGTTCATACATTTAATTTGCACATTTTAATATTTATGAAATTTTTCCTCTTTGGCCACGAAATAAATTCGCAGTTTGATCGCTTCCCGAGCCACCCTTCCATCGCATTGCGCACGTATCCTTTGGGTATGGATGATAGTTTTCCTTATCTTCAAGTCTATCTAATATCTATCCCATACGTAGAGCGAGTCGTTCATGTCCTGAGGAAAACTCATTTGAATTTTCGAGCACCGTTCGAGCACTGTTTCATTTAGAAAAATTCTTTGCGTTGGAATGTTGAATATATCAAGGAAAAACATGCTGACATTCGCAGTTTCGATGTGTGTTGCTATAGAACGAGGGGTGAATGCTCGGAATTATGGTCCTTCTTGAAGCGAAGCAAAATGCGGTCATTTTCATCAAACCAAGTCCGTATATTGAAATAAATGAATCAGAAACTGATGGCTTTCGTTGAGAAATTTCAACAGATATGCTTCCAAACTATATTCAAATAGGGCCAACGTTGGATGTTTCTGTGTGCAGCCCAGACCCGTCATGTTTTTTTGATCCCGAAATTGAACATCAATCTAATTGGTGAATATTGAGGGTGCAAAAAACCCAATCATTCGTATCATTTGCTAGAGTAGAGAATAATTGTGTAAGCCATTAATACAGAAAGAGTTAATTTTATCCAATCCATTAGCAAAAATACTTTTCAAAATATAGCGACCTTGCTTTGGCAAATTCACTTACAAATCAAAAACAAATGGTAATAAGGTCGTAGCGTTACAATTGTTCAAAATCATGCTTTGAAGATTCATCATTTATTGTTGTATCTTTTAATGAAAATTTCAAAGTTAACCTACTGACCCGTTTGTGCAAGTATTTTGTGGATCGTTTTTCACTAAGCCGAACCTTAACATGCGTGATTTGGCTTGTAAACAATTATCTGAATAATCACGTGAACTTCTTATTACAGCTGAAATATTGATTACCGAAGGTGCAAAGATGAATAGATTTAGTAGTGCTAACAAGTAGTGGCAGTCGTTTGGCATCCAGGCTAAGATCACTATCACGGGCAACCGCTTTCTTAGCTCACAGCTTGCAATTATCGTGTTCAAAGAGCGTTTATTGGAGTCTGATCCAAGCGATTGGCAACATGTTGAACGCATATCTTTAACACCTATCTTTCAGTAGCGACAGTAGACGGTATTTGGATTCGGTAGCTTCGGATCAAGAGTTATTAATGACCGTGAAGGGGGCTTGGTGCTTTGACAAGGTCAATTATTCGTTTTTTGTGTAGAAAGATACATCTTTGAAAATAGAATCCATTTGACGAATATGAATAGCTATGAGAGAAACAGACGTTAAATTGATTTATCAGGATTTTTAAATATTAATAATATACGAGATTATATGAAAACATTTTAAAGTCACCTAAATAAAGTAATTAATTGAAGAAAAAAAACAATAAACGTTGATTCTCTTCACGCGGATCAATCATTTGAATGTTTTTGGAAAGTTGTAAAAAAACTAAGGTGTTTTATATGCTGAGAGCTTAAAACATCTGATTTAGAAAAGCAATGATTAGCAGAAGTTCAAATTCGATGAAAGAAACTTCTTTAAAAACCACGTCATTAGAATAAGTGAAAGTAGGTAATATTCATTTTATCACCCTTTTTTTAATTTATTTATTATTTATTAAGAAAATTATCTACAAAATGTACATTGGAATTCTTATTATTAGCCGGCTTCTCTAAACAGAATACAAATCCCTGTGGAAGAGAGCCACGATTAAATTAATTTCTGAGCTTACTGCTTACAAACTTTTTTTTATTGACCTTAAATACAACTAAAAAATGCCTTTATATTTCATATATGTATTTACAACTTTTTTTCCATTATAAATATTAATGGTGTATTGTATTTGTATGAATATGTTTTTCAATCATAAAAAATGTTGTTTTTTGTTTAATAAGATGTCTGAAAAACATTTTACCATTCAAAGCGTTGATTACCACAAATTTAAATTTAATTGAAAAAATAAATATTTCTTTTCAAATTTAAGCAGTTTTTTTACTAAAATAAACAAGCCACGAGGTGCGACCCATGAGGTCCACACGGTCAACTTCCCAGTAATATCTACATAGATATCAGAAATATTAAACTCAATAATAATTATTAAAATAATATTACTTTAAATAATAAAAATGTACCTCTCATGAAAGTTATTGGAATGACTTAATATTAATCGTACCATCTACAGGAGCGTCAATTGATTCCGTAAGGATTTTGGTGGATTGGTTTGATTGATTATTCACGCGAATCAATCGGTGCGGGGACAGGTTACAAAGCCTTTTCTACGTTATTTGTTATTTTCATATCGATGCTTGAAGGACAAAACAGCGCTAGCAGAAATGAATACAGTTTTTGTTATTACGACAACTGAAGAGATTTTGTCGCGTGATGGCCATTTTGAATAGTTGCGGTCAAAACTGCTAGCAATTCGGCATAATCACTGAATTTGTATTTTTTCACGATTTTTCATCAATGAGACTAAGAATGATATCTTATTTTCTGTTGGTCTTGAGAAACATTGTATATGCAGTCAAAAATATGTTCAATTGCATGTAAAAAGTAAAATGTATGTATTGCAAATGATGAAGGAAGTAACTGAAATTTTGCGAATACTAAAGAACAAAACTCCTAAAAACTACAATTTTTTATTTAATGAAAGCTTTTCAAAGCATATGATTTTAAAAAGTGTTGACTAAAACACATTTTACCATTCGAAACGTTGATTATCACAATTGCAAATTTGATTTGATTTGTAGTGGTTTTCAAAATTTAAGCAGTTTTTTTATTAAAGTTAAAACACGGTTCTGTGAAGACTATTAAAAATCTCCGCAAATTATGCAAATAATAATAAACTTTAATTGACTTTACAATAATGTCTTTAGAATAAGAGATTTAAGGTATAAAAATTCTTATGAACCGTTTTTCCATGGTGACTTTGAATGATTTTTTTTATTTTTTATTCAATTTGTTTTGAAATCATGAGAAAATATTTTGCTGGTCTCTCTTCAGAAATTGATGTTATGATTGAATTTATAAATGTTATAAGCATTTATTATTACGATGTTAATTTTATTAATTTTTAATTAATTTTTTTATGAAAAAAACACTAATTTTCAATATTTTTTTATTAATTTTATAAAATTGGCTTCAAATTTTTTTTTAAAATTTAAAAACATCTTTAAAATGTTAATACGCGTCGATTGACTTTTTAATGATGCCATGATTATATTATGTTCTCGAGATATAATGAATGACATAAATGACCATCAAGGTCATGATGACTTTTAATAATTTTTTATTTTTAATTTAATTTTTTTTTGTGATCATTAAAAAGAATTTTGGTGTTGTTTTACAAAAACTGTTTGGAGTATATAAATTATATAAACATTGATTACTGCGACTTGAAAATAAAGTTAAAAATTTGATGTTTTTGAAAAAAACTTTTTTTCAAAAAATTAAAAAACCGGTCAAACCATGTTTTTAAAAAAATGATGGAATCACGAAAATGTTAATACGCGTCGATTGACAACTTGATGAAGCATATCGTACGTTTGGTTCGCGAGATATAGCGCATGACAGGTTTGACCTTCAAGGGGTGAAAACGGCAAACCCCCCCGACCGAAGTGTCCCAAAAACTAATCAGCTCTTTAAATTGCAAAGACGCTTCGATTGACACCTTAAGGAAGTCGATACGACTTTTTTACGTGAGTTATGCTCGTAGAAAAACTATCCGCGAACGCAAGCACGTACGTACGTACGTACATACACACACACACACATACATACTTCTTTCTAAAAACACTTAAAATATACTCGTAAGACCTCAAAACGTAAAAATATGTTGAAAATTTCAATTTAGATTTTCGAGGCGATTACAAGAGCTTCCCATATACTGGGAAGTTAAAAAGTTGAAAAAGTTGAACTAATAAATAAAAAAATAAGTGGAACTACAAAACAGTAACCGAATTTTTAGTGTAAAGAGAAATTTTAAAATTGGACAATTTGTGAACATGGAACATTGTCCGCTGCAGGGTTTACATAAGTGTTTATGCAAAAATAGTAAATATTCATCGCAGTCTCATTGATATTCTTTTTTTCACTTTAAAAACATTCAAGAGTAAAAGTCCAACTAAAAGTCATTAATGATATCCGACCTTTAGTGTGGTTTATTGATTCACAAAGGCTATAACCAATGATGAGAGAAAAAAATATGGGATTTCAACTGATAGATCCGTCTTTAAAAGAAGTAATATTGGCATAAAAAATATCAGTTACGCGAAATATGTCAGTTACGCCCTTTTCTTCAGGTATACGACATGTATGTATGTATGTATATCTTGTAAGCAGTTCGTACAATCAAATTGAAATTTTTAAAGAATTTTTGCGTGTGATAATCTTTAAAGAGTATTTAAAATAGTTATGGAAAGAGGTCTGTATGTGTGTACGTACGTGTGTACGGTCCATTGTGGTCATTTTTTCTACGACGATACTTGCGAAAGTTTCATCTCCTTAAGGGGGGAAGTACCTTTAGACACTTTTTAAAATCGATTTTTTTTAAATTGTTTTAATCGATAGATATATTGCCTAAGAATATTATGTCAAAGTTTCAAAAGCCAATTCTCGAAATTGTGGAAGATATGCATCCCGGAAGTGCCTGGCGCCAAGTTCTTTTTCTCTTGACCACAAACTTTAAACGGCCTTTTCTCGAAACCATGTTTTTTAACATTGCGTAAGTGATAATAAAAAAACTAGTCAATTGATTTTCATCATCTAACATTCATTTTAAAGAGCATAAAAAACTGTTCTATATAGACTAAAGATTAAAATGGAAATTATTTTGGGTTTATCTTTGATTGGAAGTACAACGAAATTTTTCGTCAAAATCGTAATTTGTTTTTTGAGCCTGTTTTGAATTTTCGAATTTCGCAAATATTTTAGTCTATCTACTAAAAAAACCTCTCGAGTAAGAAAATGTTTGGTTTGTTGATTTCAGATGAAAATTGCAGCCAGCATCGCTTCCGCAATTTACGACGTCAGCGACGACATGGCTTTCAAGATCCTTGAAAAAGTTGTTAATTTTCAACTTTCACTTTTGTAGAATATGTTTTTTTTCAACTTCAAACATCGCCTTAAAATAAATATTATACTGATTAAATAAGAACTGTCTTCATTTCCCCACAAATCAGTTGCAAAAAAGACCTTTTTTCGGCCTCTAAAGGTACTTTCCCCCTTAATGGAAAGTTATTAGCAATGACAAGAACAGTTTAGGTTTTCCTAAGATTTGGTTAGTCAGTTTTCTCACACATCCAAGGCCATTTCAGTCGTGCACCATGCCTTGCGAACCAAACAATGTGTTGTCATTCAAAGACTGATAGAATTTAAATTATTCCTCATAAATATTCTTAAAGCAATCGTTTTTTAATTTGTAAAAATAATGTAGAAATTGAGTTTTTTCTTGATTCGGAGGTTCAGTAGCCAATGTATATAAAACCCAATTGATTTGAGCATTTCTCATCTAAAAATGACAAAAGTATTTTTATAACCACAACAAAAAATAAATTAAAAACAATAAATCTTCAATAGTCACTGTGTATAAGGGTTGGTACGAAAATTGATTGAGAATTGATTCTCATCATTTTAGCTGTTTTTAGTTTGATTACAAACAACTGCTTGAAAATATAGAAAGTTTCATTTTTCAATCTAATGCGCAATGTTGGTAATGAACGGTTTGAAAGGACAAATGCTTTAGTATAGTTCTTACCAAACAAAATAAAATGGTTTTTCATGACTGCAAAACATTTCCACATAAAACCAATAAACAGTTAAGGTTTATACATTTAGATGTATTGATACAAATAATATCACCAAATTTAACTTACTCTAATAATGTCGCTATATTATCTATCAATGCGTTTTATCATTTGCATGATTTGATGTAATTTTTACTAAATTCTGTGTAGCAGTTTTATAGCTTATCAAACAAACTGAAAAAATTAAATTACTCTTCAGAAAAAAGCTTTTTTATTTACTTTCCATTTCTGCAAATAAATTTTGCACGCACAAAAACAGCTGCTTTAAAAATTTCTTATTGAATGAAAAGTACGATTTCTTTTAATTCTGAATTTTTTTCATACAAACACAATAAGCAATAAGCAGCTAGCAAACATGACTATCACGCTACAGCATCCAATTTAGTCGGTTGAGAAATAAAAATTCTCAATTTTGCTGAAATTTTCGCTTTCGTTTGAGATTCGTTCCCTCCAATGGTCTCACTTAGGGATTGAATTAGATCACTTCGCTACCAAAAGTGTTAAGTTATTACTGGACGCTTCTTAATTGCATGATACGATCAAAATTAATCCATCCCACTTACTATAATGAGTTCTTCTTTTAATTATCATTTGAAGCGTTATTGATTTCAACGTAATTTGTGTTATTTTGATTATAATTATTTTTAATATTTATGCATACATTTTACAGGAAAATTGTACGTGAGAACCGCAAGAGACAGCTTGCTAACCTCCCAGTAATTCTATTCGGCCCGAAAATTGATCGAAATGTTCAACATATCTTTACTCTGTAAGCTCAGGGAATAGTTTAAAAGCATTTTTAGTAAGGAGTATGTGTGCGTGCGTACATTCGTACGTATGGAAACTTACAAACAAATAAAACTCACAAAAAATATCCAACTGGCCAATATTTTGTCGTTGTTAGCTTGGAAAATCTATAGCACTCCGTGTTTTGAAATGATTACTGGCATATGACCACCGTGACAGGCCATCCTGCTGGTCTAATTTTGCAACACTTTTCCACAGCATGCCTTATTTCGCCAATAACGCGTCAAAGGGTAACTTTTAGGCCATCAAAAGTTGCTGATTTATCAGGTTTATCATCGACAAGTGACTTGATGCACACAAAAATGTTCCATTTCTTGAATGATTCGTTCACTAAAAGTTCGGCACAATAAAATGATGGTTTTACGTGCTGTATGGCATGGTACGTCATACCTATGGAAACATTCGTTTCATAGACGGTTGGCATTGATGTTGAGAATCAAAAAGACCACTGCAGTGTTTTTCAAACAGAGGTCATTGCAATATACAAAGCAGTAGAATGGTTGAGAAAGCAGAAAATTTCCATAAGAAAATTAATAATTTTCTCTGACAGTCTAGCTGCTATTAAATCATTATCCAACGTGTACACCTCATCCATAATTGTAATGAAATGTCATACACAGCTGAATTGATGTCGCTTCACTGTGAAGCTATCATACACTGAGTACCGGGACATAGTGATATATCGGGAAATTGCGAAGCAGATACCCTAGCGAGAGCTGACTGAGCTCCACGAGTATACACTTACACCAAAAGTCGGCCAAACTCTAACCTCCATAAAGTTAGGATTTAAGCAGTACTACGTGGAGGTTGAAAATAGGGCCTGGTTACTGGAAAAAACCTACAGGATTACCAGGCAAACTTGGCACGCACTGAGTTCCAGACGCATCAAACAGCTGCTCAACAAGAGTCGTGAAACCTTGAGTTCTATAGTGGCCCTATTGACAGGGCATTGTCTAATTGTCAGCCACGCAGAAAAATTGGGCGTTCCTTTCAACGATTTCTGCCGAAGCTGCAGATCGGAAGAGGAGGAAAAGACAAGATACGCATGAAATGATGATATTTACCATCAAATGATGATATTTACCATCACTTCAACTATTTCTGCCGAAATTGCAGATCGAAAGAAGAGGAAGAGACAATCCAATATTTTCTGTGCGGATACCCAGCATTGTCCAGGAATGGCATGAAAACCTTAGGCCCACCCTTCCTGGATAGCCTCACGGAAGTAGCTGATTTGAACATTGGCTGCATAGCCGGCTTCATACGAGAATCAAAATGGTTCTCGTGACCCAGCAGCTAGGTTATAGTGCCGTCTTAATCTTTTGTGGTATCGCAATAGGCCTATTGTGGCCTTAGTGAGACCACTTTTGACAAAGAGGGCTGCCACTGCAACCATCAAAACAACCAGGGTCTTAGGAGCTATTCAAATATATTTCAAGAAAGATAAATGTACTTGTATGTGTGTGCGTACGAACGTACGTACATATGTACGTTTTTGTTATTTCTAGTCAGAGTCTTATGAACTTTGTCGAGTTGTTATAAGTAGCATCACAATAATAAATCCAACTGATTGGATTTTGGTAAGATTAAGCTTGGCAGCTTTTTTGTTGCGACACATTCAAAAATTGTTTCCATCAGGCAAGATATCTCACGAACGCGACGTTGTATAAGCACATTAAAGTGTACAAACATTTGTGAGGGTCCATCAAATTTTCAATAAAATTAATAAAGATATCTTTTTATTTAATAAGAAAAACCTTAAAAGTTAGAAGTTTTTAAAATTTATTTTGAACTACTGGCAATCAAAGATCAAAAACATCCGACACTAAATAAAGCTCTTATTAAATAAAAAGAAATGATTTTTCCGTAAATTTAAAAACAATACTACAAACATAATAATTCGTTAATAGTTATACTGTATAAGTGATTGATACGAATAATTTTACATAATTTCACCTACTCTCATGATGTGTTTCGAATATCGAAGAAAACGTGGTATGATTTTTATAATTTGGCAAACTTTTCTGTCATTTTTCAATTTATTAAAAGTAAGCAAAAATTTACTTATCTTTAATTTCCCAGTATATGGAAAGTTCTTGTAATCGCCTCGAAAATCGAAATTGAAATTTTCAAAATATCTTTACGCTTTGAGCTCTTTAGAGTATATTTAAAGTGTATTTAGAACGAAGTATGTATATGTGTGTGTATGTACGTACATAGCATAGCTCACGTAAACAAAGTCGTATTGACAACAAATTGTTCGAGCCATTTAAATTTATTGAAAAAAGCGCAAAAAATTAGGTTTTTTCACAAACAATAAATTTAATAATTAAGTGATTTGCAAAACACATTAATTAATGTTTATAAAATTTATATGCTCCACACTGTTTTTGTGAAAACACCAGCAAAACTTTTATTCGTTATTACAAAAAAATTAAATTAAAAATAAAAAATCCTTAAAAGTCATGACCTTCAAGGCCATTTATGTCATTCACTATCTCTCAAATATTATATTTGCATCATCAAGGTGTCCATCTATGTGTATTAACATTTTTGTGATGTTTATAACTTTATAAAAACTTGGTTTTTAATTTTAAAAAAGAAAATGCATGAAAAACAAATTTTCAATCTGATCTGCACAACACAGTACTAAATGTTTATAAAATTTATAAATTCTTATCGGTTTTTGTAGAGAAAACAGCCAAACTTTTTTCCATGATTCTAAAAAAAAAACAAATTAAAAATAAAAAATCATTCAAAGTCGCCATGCAAAAAAGGTTCATACGAACGATATTACTTTATCTCTCTTATTCTAAAGACTTTATTGTAAAGACAATCAAATTTTATTAATAGTTGGATAATTTGAGCAGATTTTCAATAGTCTTCACAGCACCCTGTTTCTACTTTAATGAAAAAACTGCTTTAATTTGGAAAACCAATCGAAATCAGATCAAATTTACATTTGCGGTAATCAACGCTTTGAATGGTCAAAATGTTTTGTAGTTAAACTGTGCTAGATCATATGCTTTAAAAAGCTTTTATCAATTAAAAAAATGTTAGTTTATAGTAGTTTTATTCTTTGGTGCTCGTAAGATTTCAATTACTTCTTCCATCATTATGTGTAAGACATTTTACTTTTTACATGCAATTAAATTGATTATTGCATATTCAATGTTTTTCACGGTCAACTGAAAATAAGAAATATTTATTAGTCTCTGGTAAATCGTAAAAAAATAAAAATTCAATGATTCTGCCGAAGTCATGGCAATTTTGAACAAAACTGTTCAAAATGGCCACCACGCGAGAAAGTCTCGTCAGAGGGCGTAATAACAAAAACTGCATCATTTTTGCTAGCGCTCTTATGCCCTTCAAGTATCGATATGAAAATAACAAATAACGTGGAAAAGGCTTTGTACCTTGACCCTCCACCTCCCGATAAATCCGCGTGAATATTCAATATTACCTACGTAATCTATGGATGCTCCCGTAAATGATACGATTAATATTAAGTCATTCCAAATACTGTTATAAGAGGTACATCATTATTATTTAAAGTAGTGTCATTTGATGTGAAAGCGTTGTTCCCTAGTGTTCCAGTAAAAGAAGCATTATACCTACTAGAAAACTGGCTCATAAATATCGACAACTCTACGGAATGGAAGGATAAAGTGAAAGTCTATATAAAGCTGGCATCTCTCTGCATGAACGAAAATTATTTCATGTTCCGTAATAAATATGACAAAACTACATCTGGTACAGCTATGGGTAACCCGCTTTCACCATTAATAAGTGAACTATTTGTGGCATATATCGAAAGCATTATAGAGGAAGAAGGATTGATGCCTAGATTTTGGGTGCGATATGTGGACGACATATTAGTAGTAATCTCAAAAGAAGAATTGGAAAACACGTTTCAGAATATTAATAAAATACATCCATCAATAAAATTCACCTTGGAAATTGAACAAAACAACGAAATTCCATTTCTCGACTTAAAAATTATTAGTAATAATGGTGCTATTGAGTTTGACATATATCGGAAACCATCAAGCACGCAAAGAACAATTACATCGGATTCTTGCCATAGTTACAGTCATAAAATGTCCACATACCATGGAATGATCCACCGGCTCTTGACAACACCACTAACGAGAGATAGATTCCAGCGAGAAAAATCATACATAATCGAAACAGTCAAAATAAACGGATATGGCGTATCAAACATAAACAGTATAATCAATCGAAAATTGAAAAAACTCAATATGATGAAATTAACGACGTTGTGTGCCCATAACGAAGCCTCTAGACGTGTTCCGATAACATACTCATCCAGTTCAAAGAAAATCGGGAAAATATTTAAGCAGTTCGATATTAAAACTGTTGCGTCGAGCCGTAACCAGACGATACAAGTAAAATTAGGATCAGCTTAAGATCCAAGATCATTGAACGAACAAAGTGGAGTTTATCGTATAGAATGCCGAGACTGCCAGAAAATATATATAGGCCAAGCAAAAAGATTGATCCCAGTGAGATTTCATGAGCATATTCGAGAAGCCGAAATTGCCCGAAAAAACCCCATGACGCATACTAGATCATAGGTAGCTAAGCACATGTTATCGGAAAACCACCACATCGATATCAACTGTGTAACTTGTGTGAGTCACATTAACAAACCAGCGAAATTGGACGTCATGGAATCCCTGAAAATATTTCAAGTACCTGAAGAAATGAGGATGAATACCGATATCGGCAATTGTACCTCTCCTCTATTCAAGGCAATAAAACTTAAATAGATACTTAATTTAGGATAAGTAAATATCTTTTTAATCTTAAATGTATAAAATAGGAAATAAGAACTAATTTAAACATAGTGTACTGAAGAAGACTGTAAGTAATAGTCGAAAACGCATTATACTGAGTAAAAATAAACCTAATGTAAAAAAGGAAAAATAATTATTTACTTTAAAGTAGTAGTTTTTTTATAATTATTATCGTGTTCAATATTTTCCATATTTCTGTAGATATTACTGGGAAGTAGACCGTGCGAGCCTCAAGTGTCACACCTCGCGGCTTGTTTTTTTTCAATTAAAATTGCATTCATTGCAAGCAATACAGTCCAGTAGATCAGATACGCTAAAGAATATTATGCAAACGAAATATTATTGTTTTTAATAATTGCAAAACATATCCACATGAAATAATAATTAAAAGCAAATTTCTCGTTAATAATTGGACGATACCATTAATATTTATTCATGTAACTCTTGTAACGTCTAATGATCATAAGTATTATGTAAAGGAGTGTTAGTTTGTTCACTGTTTTTATTAGTGAGGTAGATATTACAGGGAAGTTATTTGAGTGAACCTCACTTCGTAGTTATTTATTAATTTGTACCATTTTTTTGAAGTAAGATATTCCAGCAGTAAATGTAGGAAGTTGTTAAAAAAACATTACAACTTTTGTTACTTTGATAAATTTTTCAAACAATGTTTCACCCAAACAAACCCATAATGGAAACATTGTTCATAAATTCTAATGGTTTCATTTCCAATGTGAAAAAAGGATAAGTTCTGACAATTACATCTTCAGTCTATCGTATGCGACCAATCTCATTTTGTCAAAAAATAATCACATTCTTAATTACTAATGTATATAGTGCTGAAAACTCACTTATTGTCTATTAGCAAATCAGCCTATGGATCTTTTTGTGTTCGCACAATATTACGCTGTAAAATGAAAGCATACTTTACTTGTGGCAGTTATTCGTTGCAAAAGTGAATGAGGCAACTAATAATAATTGATGAGTATTTTGATTGTCAAGGGGAATGAAATTGGTAGGTAATTGCTATTAATTGCGTAACTAGATACTCCACATCAGCGCCTTGGCATTGATTATAATTTTTCACCAACAATCGCCCAGAAATTTGTATTTCAACACACTTTGTCTGGAGGCTGCAGTCGACACAAAAATAAAACGCTCCGTTGTCTGTAACTTTTTATCTCATTATACAAATATACAAACCATTTATGCTGTTTGCAATTTCATTTATCTGTTGGTTTAGGAACGTGTGTTTGATGAAAATTGCCATTCATTCACACAATACGATTAAACTAAGCGCTCTTAAATGATTTTGTATTGTGAAGGTGAGTTTGGTGTTGAACAAATTACAGGTGGCAATTATAATAATTGAAAACCACTGATTTTTGATTTATTATGTTCACCTTGTCGAATGATTGTGGCCCGCTTTGGTGAATGGTAAATGTAACACTTGGTGCTCATCTGACGATAATTAAGAAAATTCAGTGGTTACATAAAATATACCTTTTTTGTATGAAATGATATTGCAAACAGTTGGACATTGTTGGGTAGTCAAAATTAGGTTTGCTGTATGATGATTTATTTCTACATATGTATACTGCAGATACTTTGACTTGTGCGTCTGATAATTAACGGCTATTGGGATAGTTGCACATCACCAGCGTTGCATATAAATTGTCATTTACTATCATCACGCAGCAAGCTTTTAAAAGTTTTGCTCCAAATCCACTACTATTGTACTTTCTAGACCATTACAACATTTTTGTAATGATTACAAATGATACGGTCTTAATGGATCCACATAAGATTGATTAAGAGATATTAAATGTTTTACAAAATTAAAATGCAACTGGGAACGCAGTCAAATATAAATGTTGAAAAAACTGAATGAACTTTTCTAAATTCACTAATTAGTTTTCATTTAACGTAAATTTTCATCGAATCGCAGTGCAATTAACCTTTGAGATCAATTAAACAGTTTTTTAAGTAAAGTTAAAGAGCTGAGGGATACATATGTGGTACCTCACGGTTTTAAGACACAACAAATTAAAAAAACGCTCAATGATTTCATTATCAAAGTCCATATGACGTCGTGGCATCTAAAGAACGCAAAGCAAATATTTTTAAGTTTTCAAAGAAAATTTTTCAGGTTTTTTCATTTTCATTATTTCTTCGATTAGAGTACGTCTTTGTCGGACTCACACCTCAGGAGGATTATTCAAGATAGGAATATCGTCAATTTTGTGGTCCAACTTTGGTTTGTTAAGGCTTGGTGTGTAATTGGTCAAAACGAAATTCAGGAAAAGAAACAAAATTTTGTTTATTATCGATTGATTTTTTTTGAAAGATTGAATCCGAATTTCAACTTTTCCACTTCGGATGAGAGGTGCGTTTAGAGAAAGCTTGAAAAAATGCTATTTTTCCCTGTGAACTATTTCTTAAAAAAATTTCGCCAGAGAAACTGTTAAGATTCTAGAAAGCTATAATTTCAATGTTTATAGAAAATGATCAGCGAAGATTAAATCTTTTATTGGTTAGGGATAATTTCGCGATGAACTTTGGAGAATATGTCAATTAGGTAATATCCAAAAGGTTGAACCTGCATATTGGAAAAGTAAATGAGAAGAATGATATTTAAAAACGAATAGTTGAATTTTTTAGTATGAATCCGATAGTAAAAACATCTTCATTTTTCTATTGCAGTATTGTACAGAAACCTTTTAATTTTGTTAGTACAAGCGAAATATCTTACAATGCCATAGGTCAGGTAAGTGGCAGGACTATATATCCGATGCAAAAATATCCGGATAAAAATAACCCTTACAAAGAAAAATCGCAAAAATATCTCTTAGGAAAAATATCCGGTCATTTAAATTTGTAAAAAAATCCGTACAAAAATATCTGCTTTCGAAAATATATCCATTAAATCAGGTGCAAATTCAGGGTCGAGGGGCCAAACATAGAAAAGGAGTTGAGTTTGATGTTATTTTTTGACAATTTTTGATGAAATTTTTCAAATTTTATTGTGTTAATTTAGGACTTACGAAGACAGGTATTTGGGGATTCACGAGGGGATCATTAAAGAGATTCACGAAAAAGTCGGTAGGTGATCGTGAGGAGCTCGTTTAGTATTCAGTAGGGAAAAGAGCTCATTTTCGACGCCATCTTGTGTTTCCTGGTTCGATATGAACATAGCCGCTTATGTAAAAATACAGCGTGGGACCTCTCTCACCTTTTCTATTTCCTGCTTGTAAGAATTCAATAAAATCTCGATCTCACTTTAAATCTTACGCAATTAATGGTCGCACACTGAAGGGGTTATACGGTTGATATTAACCCATTCTATTTAAACAATCAGTTTTTACCATAATTATCGTTTGGTGCTTTGCAATGTGGACTATTGTTATAATTTTTTAAAAATATGTATGCATCATAGATATTATTGGGAAATTGTTGGTGTGGACGCTATTTAACATTATTTCGCTGGCAATGTTTTTTAGCCATCTTCTCGTTTGAATTTAAAGCTCATTTGGTTAGTATTTTTAATTTATTTCAATGTTTCAATGATTGTTTATTTAGGTTTTTTCAGTTCTCATAAAAAAAAACAATTTATACGCAAATAAATTCTTGCCTTATTTGCATTCCGTCAACTGAGGCTAATTTCCGAATAATTCGGTACTTACGATATTTTAGCAGTTTTAAAGCGTCAAACTGTGCAATTAAAATTATTTTAATTACAGCAAATTAATCTGTAGGAGTAATAGAATATACTGATCAACCATTTTATTGTCATTGAGTGGTTAGTGTATTTTTTAACTTCCCAGTATATGGGAAGTTCTTGTAATCGCCTCGAAAATCGAAATTGAAATTTTCAACATTTCTTTACGTTTTGAGGTCTATAGAGTATATATAAAGTGTTTTTAGAAAGGGAGATATATGTGTGTGTGTGTGTATGTACGTACGTACGTACGTTCGTGGACAGTTTTTCTACGAGCATAACTCACGTAAACAAAGTCGTATTGCCTTCGTTGAGGTGTCAATCGAAGCGTCTTTGCAATCTTAAGAGCTGATTAGTTTTTGGGACACTTCGGTCGGGGGGTTTGCTGTTTTACCCCTTTGAAGGTCATTTCTGTCATGCGTTATATCTCGAGAACCAAACGTACCATTTGCATGTTTGAAATGTCAATCGATGCGTATTAGCATTTGTGTGAATCTATCAAATTTTTAAAAAAATTGTTTGATCGGTTTTGTAATTTTTTGAAACAAAAATGCAAAAAATTGGAGTTTTTTTCAAAAACATCAAATTTTGAACTTTATTTTCAAGTTACAGTAATCAATATTTATAAAATTTATATACTCCCAACAGTGCTTGTAAAAAAACCATCAAAATTTTTTTAACACCGTAATAATAAATGTTTATAAAATTTATAAACTTTTATCAATTTCATTAGAAACTAGCACAATATTTAAATCATTCAAAGTTCAAAGTTCATACGAATTTTTATACCTTAAATCTCTTATTCTAAAGACATTGTTGTAAAGTCAATCAAAGTTTAATATTATTTGCATAATTTGCGGAGATTTTTAATAGTTTTCACAGAACCGTGTTTTAATTTGAATAAAAAACTGCTTAAATTTTGAAAACCAATACAAATCAAATCAAATCAAATTTGCAATTGCGATAATCAACGTTTTGAATGGTAAAATGTTTTGTAGTCAACACTTTTTGAGATCATATGCTTTGAAAAGCTTTCATCAAATAAAAAATTGTTGTTTTTAGGAGTTTTGTTTTTTAGTATTCGTAAGATTTCAATTGTTTCCTTCATCATTTGTAATACATACATTTTACGTTTTACATGCATTTGAACCTATTTTTTGCTTGCATAATCAATGTTACTCAAAATCAACAGAAAATAAGAAATAGTTACGAGTTTCATTGATGTAAAATCTTGAAAAAATACAAATTCAGTGATTATGCCGAAGTGCTAGCAGTTTTGACAGCAACTATTCAAAATGGCCATCACGCGACGAAATCTCTCAGTTGTCGTAATAACAAAAACTGCATTAATTTTTGCTAGCGCTGTTTTGTCCTTCAGATATGAAAATAACAAATAACGTAGAAAAGGCTTTATAACCTGTCCCCCCTCCGATTGATCCACATGAATATTAAATCAAACCAATCCACGAAAATCTTTAACGTAATCAATTGGCACTCGCGTAGATGTTACGATTAATATTAAGTCATTCCAATAACTTTTATGAGAGGTACATTTTTATTATAAAAAGTAGTATTATTTCCATAATTATTATTGTGTTTAGTATTTCTAATATTTATGTAAATATTACTGGGAAGTTGTACGTGTGGACCTCAAGGGTCGCACCTCACG